>JAWNPJ010000037.1:0-540995 GCA_035047585.1 Drosophila monieri
CATACCCGATCTTGAAAAGGCGTCCCATTCCTTAAGCAGGAATCTAAATACATTCTTTCCTCATTCAAAACTTTGCTTAAATATAGATTTTTAATTTTTCGATTTTTTTACAAGGGGTACCCCTTAAAATGTTGCTGATTCTCGGATTCCCCATTTCTGCCACTTCCGGTGGGCATATCTCTGCCAATTCGTGTCCGATCTTGAAAAGGCGTCCCATTCCGTTATCAGGAATCTAAATACATTCTTTCCTCATTCAAAACTTTGCTTAAATATAGATTTTTAATTTTTCGATTTTTTTACAAGGGGTACCCCTTAAAATGTTGCTGAATTAAATATCGATTTTAATTTTTCGATTTTTTTACAAGGGGTACCCCTTAAAATGTTGCTGATTCTCGGATTCCCCATTTCTGCTACTTCCGGGGAGCATATCTCTGCCAATTCGTATCCGATCTTGAAAAGGCGTCCCATTCCGTTATCAGGAATCTAAATACATTCTTCCCTCATTCAAAACTTTGCTTAAATATAGATTTTAATTTTTCGATTTTTTTACAAGGGGTGCTCCTTAAAATGTTGCTGATTCTCAGATTCCCCATTTCTGCCACTTCCGGTGAGCATATCTCTGCCAATTCGTATCCGATCTTGAAAAGGCGTCCCATTCCTTAAGCAGGAATCTAAATACATTCTTTCCTCATTCAAAACTTTGCTTAAATATAGATTTTTAATTTTTCGATTTTTTTACAAGGGGTACCCCTTAAAATGTTTCTGATTCTCAGATTCCCCATTTCTGCCACTTCCGGTGGGCATATCTCTGCCAATTCGTGTCCGATCTTGAAAAGGCGTCCCATTCCGTAATCAGGAATCTAAATACATTCTTCCCTCATTCAAAACTTTGCTTAAATATAGATTTTTAATTTTTCGATTTTTTTACAAGGGGTACCCCTTAAAATGTTTCTGATTCTCAGATTCCCCATTTCTGCCACTTCCGGTGGGCATATCTCTGCCATTTCGTGTCCGATCTTGAAAAGGCGTCCCATTCCGTTATCAGGAATCTAAATACATTCTTCCCTCATTGAAAACCTTGCTTAAATATAGATTTTAAGTTTCCGATTTTTTTACAAGGGGTACCCCTTAAAATGCTGCTGATTCTCAGATTCCCCATTTCTGCCACTTCCGGTGGGCATATCTCTGCCAATTCATACCCGATCTTGAAAAAGCGTCCCATTCCGTAATCAGGAATCTAAATACATTCTTTCCTCATTCAAAACTTTGCTTAAATATAGATTTTTAATTTTTCGATTTTTTTACAAGGGGTACCCCTTAAAATGTTGCTGATTCTCAGATTCCCCATTTCTGCCACTTCCGGTGGGCATAGCTCTGCCAATTCGTGTCCGATCTTGAAAAGGCGTCCCATTCCTTAAGCAGGAATCTAAATACATTCTTTCCTCATTCAAAACTTTCCTTAAATATAGATTTTTAATTTTTCGATTTTATTACAAGGGGTACCCCTTAAAATGTTGCTGATTCTCAGATTCCCCATTTCTGCCACTTCCGGTGGGCATAGCTCTGCCAATTCGTGTCCGATCTTGAAAAGGCGTCCCATTCCGTAATCAGGAATCTAAATACATTCTTTCCTCATTCAAAACTTTGCTTAAATATAGATTTTTAATTTTTCGATTTTTTTACAAGGGGTACCCCTTAAAATTTTGCTGATTCTCGGATTCCCCATTTCTGCTACTTCCGGTGAGCATATCTCTGCCAATTCGCATCCGATCTTGAAAAGGCGTCCCATTCCTTAAGCAGGAATCTAAATACATTCTTTCCTCATTCAAAACTTTGCTTAAATATAGATTTTTAATTTTTCGATTTTTTTACAAGGGGTACCCCTTAAAATGTTGCTGATTCTCAGTTTCCCCATTTCTGCCACTTCCGGTGGGCATATCTCTGCCAATTCGTGTCCGATCTTGAAAAGGCGTCCCATTCCGTAATCAGGAATCTAAATACATTCTTTCCTCATTCAAAACTTTGCTTAAATATAGATTTTTAATTTTTCGATTTTTTTACAAGGGGTACCCCTTAAAATGTTGCTGATTCTCGGATTCCCCATTTCTGCTACTTCCGGGGAGCATATCTCTGCCAATTCGTATCCGATCTTGAAAAGGCGTCCCATTCCTTAAGCAGGAATCTAAATACATTCTTTCCTCATTCAAAACTTTGCTTAAATATAGATTTTTAATTTTTCGATTTTTTTACAAGGGGTACCCCTTAAAATTTTGCTGATTCTCAGTTTCCCCATTTCTGCCACTTCCGGTGGGCATATCTCTGCCAATTCGTATCCGATCTTGAAAAGGCGTCCCATTCCTTAAACAGGAATCTAAATACATTCTTTCCTCATTCAAAACTTTCCTTAAATATCGATTTTTAATTTTTCGATTTTTTTACAAGGGGTACCCCTTAAAATGTTGCTGATTCTCAGATTCCCCATTTCTGCCACTTCCGGTGGGCATATCTCTGCCAATTCGTGTCCGATCTTGAAAAGGCATCCCATTCCGTTATCAGGAATCTAAATACATTCTTTCCTCATTCAAAACTTTGCTTAAATATAGATTTTTAATTTTTCGATTTTTTTACAAGGGGTACCCCTTAAAATGTTGCTGATTAAATATCGATTTTAATTTTTCGATTTTTTTACAAGGGGTACCCCTTAAAATGTTGCTGATTCTCGGATTCCCCATTTCTGCTACTTCCGGGGAGCATATCTCTGCCAATTCGTATCCGATCTTGAAAAGGCGTCCCATTCCTTAAGCAGGAATCTAAATACATTCTTCCCTCATTCAAAACTTTGCTTAAATATAGATTTTTAATTTTTCGATTTTTTTACAAGGGGTGCTCCTTAAAATGTTGCTGATTCTCAGATTCCCCATTTCTGCCACTTCCGGTGAGCATATCTCTGCCAATTCGTATCCGATCTTGAAAAGGCGTCCCATTCCTTAAGCAGGAATCTAAATACATTCTTTCCTCATTCAAAACTTTGCTTAAATATAGATTTTTAATTTTTCGATTTTTTTACAAGGGGTACCCCTTAAAATATTGCTGATTCTCAGATTCCCCATTTCTGCCACTTCCGGTGGGCATATCTCTGCCAATTCGTGTCCGATCTTGAAAAGGCGTCCCATTCCTTAAGCAGGAATCTAAATACATTCTTTCCTCATTCAAAACTTTGCTTAAATATAGATTTTTAATTTTTCGACTTTTTTACAAGGGGTACCCCTTAAAATGTTGCTGATTCTCAGATTCCCCATTTCTGCCACTTCCGGTGGGCATATCTCTGCCAATTCGTGTCCGATCTTGAAAAGGCGTCCCATTCCGTAATCAGGAATCTAAATACATTCTTCCCTCATTCAAAACTTTGCTTAAATATAGATTTTTAATTTTTCGATTTTTTTACAAGGGGTACCCCTTAAAATGTTGCTGATTCTCGGATTCCCCATTTCTGCCACTTCCGGTGAGCATATCTCTGCCAATTCGTATCCGATCTTGAAAAGGCGTCCCATTCCTTAAGCAGGAATCTAAATACATTCTTTCCTCATTCAAAACTTTGCTTAAATATAGATTTTTAATTTTTCGATTTTTTTACAAGGGGTACCCCTTAAAATATTGCTGATTCTCAGATTCCCCATTTCTGCCACTTCCGGTGGGCATATCTCTGCCAATTCATACCCGATCTTGAAAAAGCGTCCCATTCCGTAATCAGGAATCTAAATACATTCTTTCCTCATTCAAAACTTTGCTTAAATATAGATTTTTAATTTTTCGATTTTTTTTACAAGGGGTACCCCTTAAAATGTTGCTGATTCTCAGATTCCCCATTTCTGCCACTTCCGGTGGGCATAGCTCTGCCAATTCGTGTCCGATCTTGAAAAGGCGTCCCATTCCTTAAGCAGGAATCTAAATACATTCTTTCCTCATTCAAAACTTTGCTTAAATATAGATTTTTAATTTTTCGACTTTTTTACAAGGGGTACCCCTTAAAATGTTGCTGATTCTCAGATTCCCCATTTCTGCCACTTCCGGTGGGCATATCTCTGCCAATTCGTGTCCGATCTTGAAAAGGCGTCCCATTCCGTAATCAGGAATCTAAATACATTCTTCCCTCATTCAAAACTTTGCTTAAATATAGATTTTTAATTTTTCGATTTTTTTACAAGGGGTACCCCTTAAAATGTTGCTGATTCTCAGTTTCCCCATTTCTGCCACTTCCGGTGAGCATATCTCTGCCAATTCGTGTCCGATCTTGAAAAGGCGTCCCATTCCGTAATCAGGAATCTAAATACATTCTTCCCTCATTCAAAACTTTGCTTAAATATCGATTTTTAATTTTTCGATTTTTTTACAAGGGGTACCCCTTAAAATGTTGCTGATTCTCAGATTCCCCATTTCTGCCACTTCCGGTGAGCATATCTCTGCCAATTCGTGTCCGATCTTGAAAAGGCGTCCCATTCCATAATCAGGAATCTAAATACATTCTTTCCTCATTCAAAACTTTGCTTAAATATAGATTTTTAATTTTTCGATTTTTTTACAAGGGGTACCCCTTAAAATGTTGCTGATTCTCAGATTCCCCATTTCTGCCACTTCCGGTGGGCATATCTCTGCCAATTCGTGTCCGATCTTGAAAAGGCGTCCCATTCCGTAATCAGATATCGAAATACATTCTTTCCTTATTCAAAACCTTGCTTAAATATCGATTTTTATTTTTTCGATTTTGTTTTTTCAAAAAAACTGACAATTTTAAAATTGACTCGTAAACAATACTTTGAATGAGGAAAACTCAAAATGTTATTTCTCGAGTTCTGCAATATTTTGATGCTGTTCAAAGGTACACGAAGCCAAAAATATGATTTTTGTCAAATCGGTAACTATTTTTTTTAGAATAGTAAGAATTATAATAGAAATATTTTTATGTTGATTATTTTATTTATATATTATAATTTATACATATTATAAATATATAAAAATACCAAACGTATTGGAAGCAAAGAGCCTAAAAGATAAAGTTTTTCTTTTAAGAATGTATGTTCCCGAATATATATTTGGTTTCATTTGTTATCTTATTAATTAACTTTTTATTTTAAGGCATTTGCAGATAAAATGGAGCACAAATTGATTTGAATTCTATTCTTGGAAGCACCAAGATAAATATTCTACGCTTCCGCCAGTTTTTGTATAACAATTTGCGATAGAAATATTTGAAATTTGGCACCTGCCCAGGCAAGACCTCCCCACTCGGTAGAACACAAAACCCCAAAGAAGACGAAGTTCTGATAAAAATAGTATTTTAATTTATTAATAAGATTTATTAGTTGATTTGAAGAACTTATTTTCTAGATTTTGAATTTGTCGTTACTTTTTTATGCTGAGTATCGATGTTTCCGGCAATTCATCGTGAGTGCTGCAGCCCTGTCTATCGATAGTCACTTAGCCATGCAGCTCTCGCAGTAATAATTTTAGAATTTATTTGTAATTTTCGTAGAGTCCTCCGAACAAATACACATTAGTTTTAGATTTGTAGGTTTTAACTATGTTTAGGAAGTGAAGCGGCCCGGTAGCTGGATTAACCGCGGTCTGGTTAGCAGGAACTCTCTTTGTTGGCGGCGGATTACACTGGCATCGATTTTTATTCGAAGCGAATGCTGTGGAATTTCCCACATTCCAATTTGCCACAATAAAACCATTGCAGCTCGTAGTCTGAGCTCGACAGTACTTGGAGCGGAGCCATGAAGGACGGAAGTCACATAACACTCACACTTTCGACGGCCTCTGTGGACGAGCGGGGCAGGAAGAGCTTGCGGCGGGTAAACATTGGCCGTTTGCGGCTCAAAATGGAAATACTTTCACATTATTGTTTTTTAGGCTTGGAATCAGCTGCCGCGTTGTCAGCGTAACCTCATTATTTTGGGCATAACGGCCTTCTGCGTGACGGTGCTTCTATGCCTCAGTGGCGATCAGCTGATAGCCTCCAGTCTCAAGGACTCGGAAGAGAAGCTGCCCATGGTGGCGCCCTATCACTTGCGACAACAGAACCCACACCATCATCCCTCAAACGACAAGGACCAATCCGAAGCCACGCCTGCTCCCCAGGTTTTGGTTTCGGAAGATAAGCTGGCGCCGCGTCAGGAGTTGGAAAATGATAAGGTAAGTGGCCGGGCCTATGCACACAATTGATAAGTTCATTATTGTCGTGGCACTCAGCGTTCAATAAGCTATTGTGTCATTAAGATAACAGTGCCTATTTTGGGTTTGATTTATTATTTCGTATTTCCGTTTAAATGATTTTACGATATTTATCAATTTCAGTTTAATGAGGCGTACGCCGAGGCGAACTCTGCTGAGAACGTCGTCCGGCTGCCGGAAACGGTGGCAGCGGTTCTCCCACAGGCTGTGGCCTTGCCGGCACCCGATAATACCAAGGATCAGGATTTGGGTGGGATTGATATTATGAACAATGTAGAGGAACCCTTTGAGCAGCAGCCAAGTGATCCGCTGGGCGAAAGTGAGCTGCTCGAACTGGCCATCAAGAATCCGCTTCACCTCGGAGGTGTTAGTTTTAAAGAGCATTTGCACAAGATTCGTCCTCTGCTGGCGAAGGGTCAGCACTTCCATGGAGCTTCCAACGAGCGACAATCGGCTGTGGTAGCCGCCTTTAAGCACTCCTGGGCCGGCTACAAGAAGTATGCCTGGGGCCATGACAACTTGAAACCCATCTCGCAATACTCTCACGAATGGTTCGGCCTGGGTCTGAGCATTGTCGATTCTTTAGATACCATGTATATAATGGGCCTAGACGACGGTGAGTATTGTTGGAGCGGTTCAAATAAGCATAAATGGTTTCGAGAAGAATGCCTTTATATATTTTTTGTTTTTCTGACAAATGATGTCTTTGATATCTAGCCTAGTATCATTATTTTTTATCTCTTTGTACGCAGAGTTCAAAGAGGCCCGCGACTGGGTGGAGAATTCGTTGCGCTTTGACACCAAGCGTGACGTGAATCTCTTCGAGGTAACCATTCGAGTGCTTGGTGGACTCCTGGCTGCCTATCATCTAAGCGGGGACACTATGTTCCTGGCCAAGGCTTCGGAGTTGGGCAATCGCTTGTTGCCTGCCTTCTCCTCACCCTCCGGAATCCCCTACTCGGATGTTAATCTCGGCGACCTCTCAGCCCACTCACCCAAGTGGTCGCCCGATAGTTCCACCAGCGAGGTGACCACCATCCAGCTGGAATTCCGTGATTTAAGTCGCTCCACAAACGTTTCAATATACGAACAAGTAAGAACAACGATCTTAGATACTAGAATTTGTATAATTATTTGTTTAAAATTTTTAGGTCGCCCACAAGGTAAACGAAAAAGTGCATGAGCTGGATAAAAAACACGGACTAGTGCCCATATTCATCAACGCTAATACTGGCACATTCCGCAACTATGCAACTATTTCTTTGGGGGCGCGTGGTGACTCTTACTATGAGTATCTACTGAAGCAGTGGATTCAGACCGGCCGCAAAGATAATGATATGTGAGTAGGAAGACAACTATAAGCCAAAAAAGAACAATTTCCAATTTAAACTTTACATTTTCAAGTGATTTATGGCCATGCTTACCTAATTGTCTTAAACCTTTGCTTGTTTTAGCCTTATCTTGGATTACATGCAAGCTATTGACGGAGTGCTAACCGAGCTGATGCGTCGCACTCCGCGCGAGCACTGGGTCTACGTTGGCGAACTTATTAACGGCAAAGACTTCAAGCCAAAAATGGATCATCTGACGTGCTACCTGCCGGGAACTTTGCTACTGGGTCACCAGAACGGCATGCCGGATTCGCATCTGATACTCGCAAGGGACTTGATGGACACGTGCTACCAAACGTACATGATGAATCCCACCCATTTGGCGGCCGAAATTTCCTACTTCGCCCTCACTGAAAAGGACGATCAGGATATTTATGTGAAACCGAATGATGCTCACAACCTGTTGCGGCCGGAATTCATAGAGAGTCTGTACTACTTCTATGCCCTGACGGGAAATCGCACATACCAGGATATGGGCTGGACCATCTTCCAGGCATTCGAGACCCACACAAAGGTCAATGCTGGCTACACCTCGCTGGGCAACGTTAAAAACGCCCAAAACACACGCATGCGTGATCTGATGGAAAGCTTCTGGCTTAGCGAAACTCTCAAGTACTTCTACTTACTGTTCAGCGACAACCGCAAGGAAATCGACCTGGAGCAATGGGTTTTCAACTCGGAGGGCCATCCACTGCCGGTCTATTCGCTCAAGACTTAACTAACTAATAATCGACTCGAACAGGAAGTCGGCTCAACCTAGTTGGGCAACTGGAAACAATGCTGTCGGCTAATCTAGGCTGCAACAATCGTTTTACTCGTACTTGTACTTTAGCGCAAATGCCAAATACTAAGCTTAGGGTTAGGCTAAGCTCAGTAGGCCGATCGAATGAAGCAATGCCCAACCTTAGGATGGGTCGATTTGTCCCATCTGTAACTCGTAGGGGTGTTATTGAATGATTTAATTGTCACTATTGACCTCATTCTCTACAAAAAAAAAGCTTTAAGCTCGATGTCTATTCTAAGTTGTCCTAACTAACTAACTAACCTAGCCCCATCCAAATATGTGGGGCATATTTTTTCCGCCCCAACGATTCCGGTGTAGAAAAAAATCGACCCATTCTACGGATTATGTGTGAACACAATTTTAATGCCAACGGCAGTGGTTGGCTGTACTGATAACTTTTACTTTGTAATTATTTATTCTCTACTATAAGCACATACTTTAAATTGATATTGGGCCATTGCTAACACATCTCATTAGCCGCTAGCATTAACAGAGCCAGACATCAGGTTTTATCCTTGTAGTTGAATGTGTATGTTTATGTTAGAAACTCGGTTGCACTCGGCACAAAGTTGATTTGTGTGAGGTACGAAATGAATCTCACATTGGTAGGAAATGCATTTGTTTGAAATGTATTTCAATACTAATTTAAAAAAAAGAATAGGTGTATGCAACCTACCTGCATAGTGAAAAATAAAAAGAAGAGCCGATAATAAAATTCAATAGTTTTTAAAATTGTATGGAATTTTTCTTTATTTGCCTAAGAACATATCTCTCTCTCCCAGTACAAACGCCAATGCATGAACTTTGATTGCATTTCCATTTATTTAGTTTCCGTTTTCAGTTGGGCTTTTCGGTTTGTTGCGTTTCAGTGAGATTTATTTTGAATCATTTGTATTTGTTTTTATTTACTTAATGTTTATGACGACTATGAATGGATGGGCTTAATAAACTATCAAATATTAAAGTTGTTTCTTTTGCTTTGCTCTGTCTCTCTCTCCCTATGATGATGTTTTTTTTTTATTATATTTTTTTTATATTTTCTTTTTTAATTAAAACTCACAATGTTTTGTTTAAAAATCTTTAGTTTTCATTTTATGTTAAATTACATTTAGACACATTTAGCTGAACAATTGAAATGACGACACTGCGATTTGTGGTGGCTGTTTTGGAAAAGGTGGCGGGAGAAGGCGCCCCTTCTGAGTTCGATTTCGTTCTAAATACAACTTAAAACAGTTCTCTCATAAATAATCTATTAATGGATTTACAATTATTCAGTTTTGGATTGCCAACTTAAATTATGCTATTACATGTACATTTTTTACACGAGCGTTATTTGTCTTTGAATAATAACTAGAAGGTTTCAAACAAATGTCCAAGATCATGCTACTCATACGGGACGCTGGATAAGGCAGGTGGATAAGGATGAGGATTAGGATTGGGGGTCATGGATGCGTGGCCTGAAGCACATCTTAAAATATGGTACCTCTTGAAGTTCCCTTACTGACTACGCGTAATACAAGCAATCCGTCCATGATAGTACGTATTGTAGTAGGTTTTGTGTGTGTAGTTTGTTGTGTGTGTTTGTTTGCTTGTTTGTTTCTTTGTTGTTTTGTTTGTTTCTTTGTTTGTTTGTTTGTTAGTGGTGGTATTATAGTATTAGTATCGTAATTGGTATGCAAACACCAAACACAGCGACCTGCGATGGGACCTCATCGTAGGGACCTACTGAGTGGGGGGCTTTGTTTTAGATTTTAATCGTATTTATTATGTAGGTTTACAAGCTAGTCAGACATCTATATTTAAAACGTGGCACAAATCACAAGTCAGATTTGTCGCAAGATCAAGATACAATTGATACGATTCGTTAATTTGTTTTTGTTTGTTTCCTGTGGTTTAAGGACTCTCCTTTCGTCCTCACATCTCGCTACAATCGATCCGGTTTAAGTGTATAAGATATTATATTTAGATTTAATAATTTATAAATGTTTAAACTAAATTGGCTAAAATTGTGATTTTTGAACTGCTTTTGGTTTGCTTCGTAGTTTGCCATAGTTGGTACTCGTTAATCCCTAAGATCTTTGCATATTCTTTCCAATGACACCCGTAGCTATGCCGAAAATTCTTAACTCTCCAATTGAGCACGTCGATATAGGATTTAGGTTTTAGGTTTTAGGTTTGTCTGTAATATCAGAAGCAGTCGTACGTAAAGCGCTTTAAATGATATCTCCCCCTACTATGCTCTTTGTTTAAAAATGCTTAGCTATAATATAATAATCCCCTCGGACAGTTCCTGTGGCGTGACTGAAACTGATTCATGCTCTAACTATTTACAATCATTATATATATATATATATATATATATGTTATCTGGAATTGTTGAAATCGATTGGATTTGAAGCTTAATTGCTCTGTCTGATCGACACCATCGACAACAAAATTGGCAACATGATTTGAATTGTTTCTCAAAATTGCTTCAAGTAACTTAATTATGAATTATACAACCAATTCGTATTCCCTACCCTTTGCGCGTGATTCTACCACTCTTACGTACATTTCTTGCTTTCATTTAAATAAATTGTCTAGGGCACTCCTCCTCCCACTCCCGTTGTTCACTTAGTTACTGTAGCTACGTAATTAATTACTTATCGTTCTCGACATCTCGAGTGTAACTCTGTGAGAAGCATTTGATGCTATTCGTCGTTTAGTTTTCAATTCACCACGTCAATTGCTTTCTTGGCTTTATTCTTGGGACTCTGTCGCACTATTGTTGCTGCTTCGATTCACTCTCGCCTCGCCTCTAATCTCTCATTGCATTAAGTAATTGGGTGATCCGGAGGTGGTCTAAAACATTGTACACGATATTGGACTAAACAATACAAACAATAAGTAAAACAATTTATGCTAAGGGCTAATAAAGGATTGTACTCAAGGGGGTAAAACAATATTTAAGTCGGGGAAAACTAAATCGGTTCACTATACAATTGGGATTCGTAACTGTTGTCCGCCGCCTTTCACAACGTGGTGGCATTAAACTCTAGTATCAGGCTGTTGGAGGCGTTGTCCGCCGCCGTCGTGCTGGCTGGAACTCCTACTCCAAGTCAGGAGGTCATGATCGACTTGACTGGGTCATCCAGGCCGCAGCTAAAGTCGTTCAGCTGGCCCAGGTGCTGCGCCTGCGACTGGGACATTGTCTGCATGTTCTGATGGTGGTGGTGATGCTGCAAGTGTTGCGCCTGCTGCTGGTGACCCTGCATCATCTGGTGCTGTTGCTGCTGCTGCTGCTGTTGGTGGTGGTGCTCCAGCAGCAGGCTACTGCTGCCTGCTCCCGACCCACCGCCGCTGATCAGGCAGTCATTCATCTCGTCACCCATCTGCCGGCGCCTCTGATTCACCATCTGCTCCTGTTGGCAGCTCGCCAAGTTGCCAGGCTGCCTCTGATCCTCCAGGATACTGTCCCCCAGGATGGATCCCAGAGAGAACTGCAGGGAGTCCCCGCTGTTCTGCAGGTTTAGGATGCTGTCGATGGCGCTGGCCACGTGCCTGCTGATATCATCATCGTACTCGCCTCCTGCTGCTCCGCCCATGTGGCTGACCTGCATCTGCTGTTGCTGTTGGTGTTGCATCTGGTGCTGCATATTGTGTTGGTAGTGTTGCTGCTGCGGATGCTGTTGTTGTTGCTGGTCCATCATGTTGCCGTAAGCAAAGTTGTGTTGCTGCTGTTGCTGGTGCTGCTGCTGCTCCATTAGCATTTGGGGGAAGCCAGTGGGCAGCATGTCAGCATCTAAGAGTGGAACCTGCACATGTTGCTGTTGCTGCTGCTGTTGGGATGACATTGGCGAGGAGGAGGACGACGAGGACGCCGTGCACAGCCGTTTGCTGCTGTTGTCGTCCTCCAGGTCGCTGCCCGAGCCCATCCAGCTCCGCTTGCGTGTGTCCCCGTTGACGAGCTCGCCGTTGCTGGTGCCCGTGGTCATGAAGTCGCTGTAGTGCGCCTCCATGCTCTGCATCCAGCGCGGATTGTTGTCGCAGTTCAGCTCGATGTGATGCTGCTGCTGCTGCTGCTGCGAGCCAGAGTATTGCGTCTGCTGCTGATGTTGTGGCGCAGCCTGCTGTTGCATGAACGAGGCATCGGGCACCCACATGTTCATCTTGGTCTTGTGGTTGGTAGCTGGAGATTTCGAGTCCCCGAAAATTTCGTCCAGATTCGACTCGATGTCGTGAGCATCGCTGCTGTTCTTCACATCCAAGTGCACAGGCGACTCCCCGAACATGGCCTCCAAGCGGTTTTCCACCGACTTCTGTACATCCGAGTCGCTGCTGAAAAACTCGCTAATAGCCGGATGCTGGTTCGGCTGCTCCGCGTCCATCACCACTGGCTGTTCGCGCTGGCCACTGCACGAGGAGTTGTTCTTCACCCCGTGGTTGTCGCTGGCGCAGCTGCTGTTGCTGCTGCTGGTGCTCTGGTTGCTCTTGTCGATGCAGCCGTTTGGAAACAGATCCGCTATGTGGTTGCTGTTATTCATCATGCTTCCTGTGTTGGAGTTGTCCATGTAATGCGATTGCTGCTGCTGCTGCGGTTGTCTGTTGATGGCCATATGGTGCTGGTTGCCATTCATCTGCGGCTGCTGTTGCTGCTGCTGCATGGGTTCATTGTTCATCAAATTCAGTTCCTTCTGCAGGCAGTACCAGCCGTCTTCCTGGTCCACTTGCTCCAGGTTGTTGCCTTTGATATGTTGCTGTGACTGGTGCTGCGGCTGCTGCTGTGGCTCCATAACATGCCGTTCTTGGTAGCAATTCTCAGCATTCTTGGGTGCCTCCGACTTGTGCTCCACCTTCTTCATTATGAAGCTGGTGGTCAGCTCAGATTCAATGTCAAAGTTGTCAAAGTCCTTCTTGATGAACTTCGAAGACTCCTTGCCCTGACCATCGCCGTCGACAGATCCGTTTACTGCCGTCTCGCCACCTTCGCTCTTTTCCTCTTGCTTAACAGCGGAACTGTGATCCTGTGGCGTCTGTTTGCTGAATGCCTTGTTGACATCAGCGCTGTTCTTCAAGAGATCAAACCTGTCCACCACACCCTCAGACTGGGCTGACTTGTCGAACGGTTCCTCCTTGATTTCCTCCTTAACTTTAGCCTCGGACTGGGAGTCGCTTTCCAGCGAGGAGGGAGCGTCGCTGTTCTTCTCCATCTTCAGTTGCTGTTCTAGTTCCTTTTCGGCAGTTCGAATGTCGTTGATTTCGCCCTTGAGGTCATCGATCATTAGCTGTTGCATCTGGAGCAGCTCAGAGGTGCGATGTGGTAGCTAATTGAAGAAAGAAGTAACTAATAAATAAACAATCCAAGAGATTAAAAGTTAACAAGTAACTCACTGTTGATTCCTGCATTAGTATCTCTTGGAACTTTCCGTTCAGCTGTCGGAACTTGTCCTGGAACTCCAGAGCAGTGGCTTCGAACTCCTCGTCCTCGTCAGAGTGCAGCTCCACATCATTTTCGTGCATGCAATGATATCTGAATAGATAGTAAGCATTATTAATTGTTTTATTTTGTTAATAAAAGTCTCGACTTTACCTGATTAGCCGCTTCACTGCCTCATCTTTAGTGCGGAAGGGCTTCACATAGTCCGGCTTCAGGCAGCTCTCCTGATCCACCTCCAGTTGGCGCACGAATCTGCGAAAATAAAGACATTAGTATCGAGTCCTAGTGTTGCATTGCTAGTGCTGCAATCCAGTTGGCCGCTCCACAGGAAATCGGCATTGTTCAACCAACTACTCACAAGGAGAGGCGTGCAATTTTGGGTTTCTGCGTGGGAATCTCATCCAGCTTGCCCGGCATGTACAGCGGCAGGCTCGGTATCGTCGGCAATGACGGCAATCCAATCGCTCCCGGCGTTATTCCAACTCCCACCCCCAATGACGAGGCCACAGGTGGCAGGATCGGTGTTGCTGGCGGCGGTTGTGGCTGCTGCTGTTGTTGCAATTGTTGCTGGGGTTGCAGGGGCGGCATGGAAAGCATATTGTTCACCTGCATCACCGAATTGCTGTTGTGGATGGTGCTGCTGGCGCCGTTGCCATTGTTGCTGTTGGCTAACAGATTTGTGGAGCTGGCAAAGATCAAGGGCGGTGGCCCGCTTTTGTTCAAAGCACCCGGCTGCTGCTGCGGCTGTTGCTGCTGTTGCACCACTGGCAACATGCTACTCTTCTGTGGCAACATATTGAGGCTCCCATTTTGATTCTGTTGCTGCTGCTGTGGCTGCTGGTTCAGTGGTTGCTGCGGATTATTGGCTTTGTTCCTATTAGCTGGCTCTTTGGGTTTTATTTGCAGTTGCGTTGCCTGCGACGGCTGCTCCTGCTGCACTTTTTGCTGCACTGGCTTCGGCTGCTTGTTGCCCGCCTGCTGTTGCTGGTGCTGCATTGGGTAGATGTGGATTCTCTGGGTGGCCGCAGCTGCTCCAGGAGCCGATGCTGCTCCCGCCGCTGGAGTGGTGGAAGAGTGATTGTTTGGCTGCACCACATTGGCCGGCACTACTGTTTTTAGCGGTTCTGCTGCCTGCAACTGTTGCTGCTGCACTGGCTGTGGCATCAATGTGAAGCCATTGCCATTCGCCGTGGGCAGCATGCCTTCCGGCGTGGGCACCTCCTTGCCGGAGGCCAGGATCCTGTGCTGCTCGGCAAAGAGCCGCTGCAGCGCCAGGTGGATTTCCACATCGGTCATCGGTTTGTTGTAGGCGGCGATGGTGGTCGCATCGATTTCCGGGGAGACGGGCAGGAAACTGGACTTGTTCTGCAACTTAATGGTGAGGAACTGTATCTGCATCTGCACCTGCTTGAAGACCTGCTGCATTTGAGGCGTCAGTTGAATGGTCTGCACCCGAGACACCGTGTTCGGTTGCGGTTGCTGCTGCTTAGGAGTTGGCAACTGCTGCTGCTGCACCTGCAACTGTTGCTGCTGCAGTGGCTGGGCCGCCTGCTGCAGCTGCAGGCCACTGACCACAGGAGCGGCTGTGGGAGAAGGAGTGGGTGTCGCCGTGGTCACCGTGAAGCTTGTCCTGGGCTGCTGCTGTTGCTGCAGTATCGCCGTCGGCTGTTGCTGCTGCATGGGCGCCGTAACTCCCACCAGCTTCGTGCCACTTGTCGTCTGAAAGGGTTGGATGCTGGTGCTCATCGTTGTGGTGGTGGTTGTGGTCGTCTGGCTGCAGCTGGAGCTGCCCACCACAATCATCTGCTTGCCACTTGCCACGTTCGGTTGCACAATCTGCACCGGATTGTTGTTGGGCTTCTGCGACAACGGATCCAACTTGGGCATGGGCTTCACCACACCGGCGTTCTTTAGGCTAGCCAGCTCCGAGGCGTTGGTGGGCGTGGCCTTGGGCTTCCTCACAGGCTTCTTCTTGACCACCGCTCCCGTTGCAGCTCCTCCCCCGCCAGCAGCTCCACTAGTGGCCGCCTTTGCCGGCTCCAGCTTGGCCTTGCTCTGATCTATAATCGGCGCCACATTGGCCACCTGCTTGGTCACCGTTGTGGTGGTCGTGGTGATGGCGCTGGTGGTGGTGGTCAGCGTGGAACTGGCTGTGGTCGTGACTGCCAGTCCATTGCTGATCGGCTGGATGGGATGCACAATCTGCTGCTGGGGCGGCTGCGGGCGCAGTGGCAGCGACAGCGTTAACGAAGACGAAGTAGCCACTTGCTGCTGCTGGGTTGGAAGCGGATTGACGTCGTTGAAGTGGAGCTGACCCAACTGCAGGCACTGGGCCAGCTGCTGGGCGTTTATGCCCGCCGGGGCGATGAGCAGCCGCTCCGTGGGCCCGATCGAAGCCGCCGTCTGGCCCGCACTCATGGCCGTGATCTGGTTGGTGACACTGTTCAGGCAGAACAGCTGCTGGGTGCTGGGATCGATGGGCGGCAGCGCAATGTACCTTTGCTGGCCGTTGTTGGCCAGCTGGGGAGCGGGTGCCGGCGCTGGAGTTGGCACGGGCAAGGGCACCGATATGGTGGCTGGCTGGGCGGGAAGAGTGACGGGCACAGTGACTGGCTGCAACTGGGACTGCACTTGGCTCGAAGCCAATGGCTGTTGCTGGATAACCACTTGCGAGTTGAGCGGCAGTGAGGGGAAGGACAGCACCTCGTTCGGCTTGGCAGGCAGCGAGGCCGGTGGTTTCATCGTCGTGGTGGTGGTGGTTGTGACCGTTCCCCCCAGCAGGCTACTAGCAGGATGGGTTGCCAGCTTCCTATTGTTGGTAACTGGAATGGAAATGGGATTTTGGATTAAATCAGGGATGCAAGGATTCCAGTTGGTAGAATAGGATGAGAGGAGGAGGTCTGATCCCGATAACAACTCTGATGAGACCTACCTTTGACTTCTATTTTCGGAGCTGATGAAACCTTGGACATGGTCTGCTGCTGGAGTTGCGCCTGCGCTTGAGCCTGCGGGATCTGGATCACCTGCTGCTGCGGTTGGAGTATGGTGGTGGACTGCTTGCTGGGATCCACGCGCGTGGGCTCGTTTATGATGGTCACGTTGGGCAGAGCGCCCTTCAGCAGGGCCTGCAGGATGAGCTGCGACTGGTGGTCTTGCGGATTGTTAGGATCGTGCCGCAGGATCAGGCGCTCACACTGCTCCGAGACGGTGAGGGTGAGACTGCCAGTCAGCTGGGGAACCAGCGCTGCCGCAGAGGCAGGTGATCCCACGGAAACCGACACGTTGCCAGACATTCCCGTCAGTTGAGGCGGCAGGATGGTAGCACCTCCGGCCGTAAGTGTCGGCGTTGTGGTCACCCCCGATGACTGGGTGGCACTGGCAGGGGCGGCTGCCGGTGTCTGTGGTGGTGTGGCCTGGGGTATGGTGACCAGTTGCATCTGCCTGCCGTCGGTGGACAGCTTGATGGCCGTGGATTCCGCATTGATCGTGGGCGCCGTCGACTGGAAGACCAGTTGCGTTGGCTGAGATGTGGGCGCTTGAGCGGAGGCTGCTCCCCCTGGGGTTCCACCCATCACCGTGGCTCCTGGCGGCAGGATCGGCATAATCTGGATCTTGTTCTCCACCGCACTGCTCACGGGCAGAGCGGATTGGTTGTGGTTCTGGACCTGTGAGATCTGGATGTTGCCAATCTGACTGGGCACTGCAGTGGCCGTTCCGTGGCTCAGCATCAGGGTGGAGTTGCTGCTGCTCGTCGCCGGCGACTGCGTGGTTAGTGTGATGGTGTTCACCGTAGTGGGCAGACTGCTGCTGGATATGATGGTGGGAGTGGTACTGCTGTTGCTGCTGCTGGAGGAGATCAGGGCATTGCCGCTGCTGTTTGGCCCGTCCGGCTTCTTGGCGTTGCGGCGAACGGCTGGCTTTCTTCTCGGCTTCACTGCCGCCGTGGCGGAGGCTGCCACCGATGCTGCTGTTGCTGCGGGTGGAGTGGGCGTGGCCATGGGTGCGGGCACCACCTGGGGCTGCAACGACATGCTGGGCAGGCTGATGCTGATGGTGGGCGTGGCCGTAGAGGCCTTTGCCGCTGCGGCAGCGGCTGCCGCCTGCTGTGCCAGGTGCTGCTGGGCCTGCTTCTGGATCTCCTCCGCAGTGGGCAGTCGCGGAGTGGACAGTCCGAAGGGAGGCACTGCCGCCTCAGCGCTGGGATCAATCTTGATGAGGATATTTGGTATTTCGGTGGCTGTGTCCGACGTCGCCGGAGTCTGCTGCAATGGCTGCGGTGCGGGAATGGTCAGGGTGAAGGGCAGGCCATCGCTGCCGTTTTGGTTCGGTATGGAGATCATGATGTCGCTGGACGACGCCTGCGGCTGTGATTGTGACTGGGTGGGCTCGGCCGGTTCCGCCGCAGTTTCCAGACCTATGGAATAGTCCTCGTCGTCGTCGTCGTCACCCGTGATGCCGCAAAACTTCATCACATCGCCGAGATCCAGCTTCCCGTTGCTGCTCCTCTGGATCGTGGTGGGCGGTGGCGATGGCGACTTGGCACGCACAGCCTGGGGAGCGGGCGCCGCAGCAATGGCTATCTTCGGGGGCGTCACCTCCACGGAACTGGCAGACGAAGGAGTGCTGGCCACGGTGGGAACTTGCTTTTTCTTGCGCGGACGTGGCTTCTTCTTCGGTTCCACAGCCGCTGCCGCCTGGACCGATTGCTGCTGCTGGGCTTGCTGCACCTGGGACTGGGTTTGCTGCAGTTGATGCTGCAGCTGCTGGATCTGCGCCTGCTGCTGTTGCTGTTGCTGCTGCTGCAACTGGATGGTGGCCATTGCCGCCTGCTGCTGCTGTTGCTGCTGCAGCACGGGCACCGGCGTGGGCTGGCGCAGTGGCTCCGGCGTGACGGCCAGCGGCACATGCGCCGGCGAGGACTGCGTAAAGAGCTCCGTGCCGGAGGTGGCCCCACCACTTGCCCCGGGAGCCTGCGGTGCCTGAAACGCAGTGGCTATCTGCTGGATGTGCGCTCCATTCAGCTGGTTCAGATTAATGGTGGCTCCGCCCAGACTCTGCTGCAGGTGGGCCGGCAGCTGGGAGATGGTGGTAAGGCCGTTGGGCATCTGGATTTGGGCTGCCGCCGCCAGTTGCAGCTGGCCGAGGAGCTGAGTGTTCAGCGTGGCCGTCGTAGCGAACGGCTGAGATCGTGGCGCCTGCGCCTGCGCCTGAGCCTGGGCTTGGGCCAGTGCCGCATGCAGACCCGTCAGCTGGGTGCCCGTCTTGATGGCGTTCTGGAACTGACCCGCCGACGCCGTCTGCTGGATGAGGTTCGCCTGCGAGGACACAATGAAGGTGGGCGCGGCAGCCAGCTGCATGGTCGTTCCATTGGTGCCCACTATTCGCAGGAGCTGTTGCTGCGCCGGTTGTGTCTGCAGCTGGGGTTGCCCGCGCGGATTCTGCTGGATGACCAGCGAGGGGGTCGCCGTCAGCTGGGGCGTCGGTGGACGCAGGATGAGCTGCACACCCTGCGGATTTTGCTGCACCAGCACGGGCATCTGGTTGAGGAGCAACTGCTGCGGCTGTGGGGTTGTTGCGGGCAACAGGATCTGCTGCTGTTGCTGGGTGGGATTGCTGGCCGTTTGCTGCTGGGAGATCTGAGTCGCTCCCCCTCCGCCGACCTTCTTCTGCTGCTGCTGGATCTCCTGCTGGGGCTTCGGCAGGATCTGTTGCGGCGCCTTGCCGGTCTTGCCGGTGGCCAGGCCCGTGATTCCCGCATTGCTGACGAACCGCTGCGTCTGCTGCTGTTGCTGCTGCGGTTGGGGCGCCTGCTGCTGCTGAAGTGGCTGCTGTTGCTGCTGGGGGGTGGTGGCTATCAGCTGGCCCTGCGGCCCCTGGATGAACTGAAAGACCTGCTGGGCAGGCTGCTGCTGCTGCTGCGAGATGGTGAACTGTTGCGGCAGCATCTGCACTTGCTGTGGCTGTGGAGTGGGGGGTTTTATGGCAGCAGCCGTTATCGCCCCACTCGGACTCGGGATGGGGCTGTCGGCTATCAGCGGACTGCTGCTCTGGTAGTGCTGGAACTGCTGCTGCTGCCCCTTCTGGCCCTTCGCCGGGCCCTTGCTACCTGTGACGCTGCTGACCACAGTGCCGGCCGTGGCGAACGAGGTGGGCGTACTGATGGCGGTGGCATTGAGCTGTCCATAGCCTCCTCCTACTCCTACTCCCAGTCCCCCTCCGCCGCCGGCTGCCACTGCCGTGGCACTGCTGATCGAGGTGGGTGCAACGGCGTTGCTGCTGAAGATCTGATGGCCCAGCTGCTGTTGTTGCTGCTGCTGCTGCTGGGTGGCCCGCTTAGTGCCCTTCTGCAAAAGGATAACAGGGAAGTCCCTTCCACTTAGTAAAGGATCAAAGCTTTAAGAACCTATGGGATAACCCACCTTATTGAGCTGGATGTTGTTGGAACCCACCAGCGTGGCATTCAACTCGTTGCCAATGGCATTGCTGTGCAGGGCCACTCCCACTCCGATTCCGGAACTGTTCCCGGCACCGACTCCGGTGCTCACACCCGATCCGCCCCCGGCGGTGGCTATGAGGCCACCACTGGTCACGCCGATGACCGTCGTGGCAGCGGCCGGCGATTGGGATGGGCTTGGCTGGAAGACGACGGTTCCAGCGTTGGGGCTGCCATTGGTGAACTGATGGATGGACTGTCTCCTGCCAGGCGTCGCCGCCTTGCGCTCCTGAAACGGCAGAAAGGCATAGTGTTCTTTTAGAATCTTTCCATTAAAGCCATTAAAAAAAGGATACATTTTCCAAATGGCTAGGCAGACACTTTCAGGTGTCGTGTTTGGATTTGAAAGATCAACTTACGTGTTCCTGGGGATTGCTGTTGGCGTTTACTTGACTGCCACCGGCTACGAGCACCACATCCTGTGGGAACGGCGATAGCGAGGGCGATGGTTGCAGACGAGGGCTAGCTGAGATCGATGGCGATGGACTGGGCGTCAGAAACGGACCCGGAGGAGACAATATTCCTGGAAGCAGAAGAACAACGAAGCGAAATTAATATTTGCTTACACAAAAATCGCATAAGGAGGCACACAGTTGACCCAAATAGGATGAGGAGGGGTGTGAGTGAGTGTGTTCAGAGGTATACATGGGATGTGGTGGCATGTGCTGGTGGTGTTGGTGTTGGGGTTCTCATATCTGGAGCTGCAATCGTTTTTTGGTACGTGACCAAAGTGGCAACTGTCCTCGGGTTCTCCTCGGGTATCTTACAGACACCAGCAGCCAGCCACCAGATAGCTAGCAGCCAGCAGCTAGCAGCTCAACGCATCTCCCATAATTGTCCGCCATTTCACAAAGTTGTTTACTCTGGCCCCTGCCCCTGCCCCTGTCCCGCTCCCTGTGCTCCCTTTGTGCATACAAAAGCGAGGCAACTTAGCACATTTTCAAACACCAGCTGAGAGGCCCCACTTAGCCGTACACCCATACACCCATATACAGAGGAGTCTACACACAGATACAATTTGGTTTTGGGCCAGAACCAGTTTCTTGAGGCGAGTTCTTTGCACTTCTTCAGCTCGAGTATCTTTATTTTCTTTCATTTCTTTTGTTGCCGCTTCAGTTCTTTTTCATCTTCTGGATTTGGGTTTCAAGGGGGCCCCCCTTCCCCCACTCTCTGCCTGAAGATCCATAATATTGGCCAACGGCAATGACAATCCCGAATCCCGACAAGTATTTAATTCAATTGGGAGTTGGCTTTCAGCAACAAGCCGCAGGCTCCAGCTCCAGAAGGTGCAAGAAGCTAGAAAGAGTTGAGCCGATGGGAGGAGAGAGGCGGGGAAATCCTTTTAAACATCCTTGGGTACATATTTAATTTTCTCTTTTGACCAGGAACAGCTCCATATGGCCCAATAATTCCCACTTTGTTCAAGAAAATCGTATTAAACTCCGTCCATAACGGAGGGGGGAGGAGAGCCATCCCTGGATGGCCTTCTGGATGGTTCGATTGCAGCTTCCCAGGAATAATTTGCATATATTGGCGTGCCGAGGACCAAGGGATGGCGGAGAGGCTTCAAAGGATGTGGGGGACGGGCACCAGCTGCAGATGGAAGAACGAAAGGGAATAAAATACAAAAAATGCCAACATCCTGGTAGGAACTCGGTTCGGGAATACCCTTTACGGAGAATTAGATTAAATATTGAGAAGAAAACTACTATAATCTACTAAACAAGGATTTGGGAGTAACCTGAGTATCCTTCTGAGTAATATTTGTTGGAAAAAATCAAAAACGAAATCCAAGCCACATCATCTATATCCTTAAAGAGAGTATACCAAAGGGCTAGGAGGAGGATAAGCCAACATGAGCATGCATCAAAATCGACATCGTCGTTTGGCAACTGAATGGAGGAAGTGCCCGCTTGCCCTGCGAAGGAGGAGCTGCGCTTCGGAGCTCGGAGGAGCCGACTGCCGCATCGCAGCATCATTATCGACAGCGAAACTAAATGCAAAAGAATTTAACAAGCGCCCCCTCGCATCTGCCTATAGGACGTGGCCCAGTCCACTCCTCCCGCCTGGCGGAGCCCCTTATCCATTCATCTCCTTTGAAGCAGCTCCCCGCTGGCAGCTGCAGTTGCCATTCAATCCTCATCACCAGAATCAGAAGATGGCATGGCCGGGAGCATGGGTAAACGGATGGTGGATGGATGGGGGATGGAGGATGTAGGATGGTGGGATTATGTTCGCCGTGATATATTCCTGGCAACGAGTAATGCGAGTCTGTGTTGCCTTTGTGTGTTGGCGGTTGCCGTGGCAATGTTTGTTTGCAGCCACCAAAGGATTGCCGGGACAGGATGGGCAGGGAGGAGGTAGGTTCGGCCACAAACCGAATCAAACGCAACAGCGCCAGCGCCTCGTGTGTGCACCGATGAACGGCGGATTTGCGGATAATCCCCTGTTCAGCTTGACTTTGTCTCCGACGCCCCCGTCGCATCGTTTTCATTTCAATTTTGTAATTAAATTTCAGTCGAGCTTAGGCGAGATCTAAGTGCACAATATTTGCCAAAGCAGAGACTGTTGAATGGCTTTTAATTAACAAAAATGGCGAAAAACATCAAAGACCATGATTAAATCAGCGTTAGAGGTCGCTCTCTATTATGGACGAGCAGCAGTCCAATAAATATTTCAGACAAAACAGTGTCCTTGCTGGATGGTAAGCCGTGTTATTGGGGAGTCCGGAAAGGACAGTCACAGCTCATCAAGGGCCAGTTGTCTCATAATTACAGTGTCCTTTTGGCCAAAAGTGTCCGACGATTGACAGCCCGGCATATCTTTGACACGAGTACTCCCTGCCAGTGGTCTTTAATTAAACAGTTAGCCGGCAAAAGGACCAAGGAGCCAGGACTAAGCGAGACAGAGACTTGGCAATTTCACACAAAGGCACAGACCGACCGACCACAAACGCAGCTAACAGGGCGATTGCTGGTGGGGTGATGGAGGGTGCCTAGAAAAAGAAACTAAAGGATAAATTGACAAGCAGACATAGATACACACACACACAGATACACTCAAAACCCACACAGAGATACTCGAAACTTTTGCCAAGCGAGCCACAGATGAGCGCACTTTTGGCCACCGCCTGACATGGCGAAAATGGTTCTGTATGGATGCATGGATGGATGCTGGATGGATGGATGCTGGATAGATGGATGGGCGGATAACTGGGGGGCGGGATGGTAGCCGACTGCCATTTACTTGAGTGTCTGGGTGAAAAACAGAGGCAGCTCCAGCACTAGCTGTCTAAGAACGCCTTCGAGTGGGGGATGCACTAAGAGATACAAAGCCTTGTTTTAAAAGACAATTATTGTTCAATCCTGTCGGATATCAGAGATTGTAATAGCAGAACTTCTTCCAAGTTACTTTTTTTAAAATATTTACTAAGATTATTATCTCTCAGTGTACTTTGTGCCAGGCAGTTGTTGGTCGCGACTCGGCGCGAGATGAATCCTATTTACGAGGCACAATTCTGACTGAGTGCACTCTCGCAGCCAGAGCTCTACATAAGGCGAGTGGCAGTGGGGGAGGCGGGCGGCGGGCGGCGGGCGGCGGGCTAGTTGCTGGCCTGTCAAAGTCTGTAAAATTTTAGACGGTTTGAACGACAGGCCCCCTCCCCCTCAGACTCTGCTAGCTCCAGTCAAGGTAGTGGCGGAGTGTTTGGCTACATTGCGCTCCTTTGGGCCACTGTACTGGCATTTCCTCAAGAAATGCCGCCTGAAAAGGTAATTTAGGGGGGAAATAGTTCTAAATAAAAGCAGTTTTCAAGTCAAGTGTTCAAGACTTGTCAGAGTTCTCCCCTCAAAAAAATATCCAACAACTAGATTTAATAATTTACACAGAAAGAGTTGAAATTTTAATAAAAACCTTCTGTTGCTAATCACAAATAGTTGTACACCAGTTAGACATTTAATGAAAATATAAATGGAAGTGGAAGTTATTAAATATTCGAACCGCAATCAATATTTGTATCGAAAATGGCTGGGGAGTATTTAGCAAATAATCTGCTGCAGTCGACCGTAAATCACAAACAAAACCAGAAATTCCAAATGAAAATGAGTCCATGAGTCGCTATGGAAAAGTTTTGCCAAATCATGCATTAATGGGATTTATCCACATTACAGCCCAGCCCCGCCATGCTATGCCCTGCCATGCCGCCCAGTCACCAGACATGAGCACTCCAGTCAGCATTCAGGACACCCCATGCCCATGCCCAACTCCCTACAATCTTTCAATTTTTTTCGCTCCAGTAAATTTCATTTTTCCGAGCTACGAAAAAGTATATTTATATGCTGGATGCTGTGCTGGATCTCCAGACTGCGACTGGGAGTCTGGGATGGAGGAGAAGTCTTCTCTCTGGAGACCTCCGATTTCAGAGCAGAAAGGAGACCAGACCAGGAGGCAGCCCTATGCTTTCGCATATTTTATGTGGCGGTAAGTGTATGCCTGTGAGCTTGTCTTTGTTGTTTCATTTATTCGGTTGACTGGCATGACCTCAGCAGCAGCAGCAGCAGCAGCAGCAGCAGGGCAGCTCAAGCTCAACTCCCTTTCCCCGCCACAGTTGCTAAGTAGGAGCTGCTGGAAGCGGCGCCGCCATAGTCGTTTTTGTAAATTTCATCCTGCGACTTATTCTGCCCTCTCAAAGGACATTATGATTTCGTGGAAAACGTTGTCGGGCAAAGCTTCTCTTTTCTTGTCAGAGGTTGACCTTTAGGAGTAAGAGTAAACCTCATTAATAAGTAAGATTTTAAACAAAAATACGAATACCAATGGAGGGAAACAATAATAGAGAAGGGCATTCTATGGATCGGTGTGGAAGGCTTTTGTTTCTTTATGGTTGTTCTGCTCCTGTTGTTGATTCTGCTTGTAGATGGCTGATTTTGCTTCCACTTTTCCTACTTTTTCTGTTTCTGCTCCAGCTCCTGGTTGCCCGCCATCTGCCTCCCTGCCTCCCTGCCTGTCCTGCCCTCGGCCTCCCCGGCCTGTTCTATTGTCACATTTTGTAACAATGGCAGCCGTGCGCGCGAGTCAGACTCGAAAAAGGAGCCGAGTAAACGACTACCAGGAGGCAGGCGGAAGGAGGCAGAGGGCATGGGAAGCCAGGAGCATCATCATCATCATCGTCCCTGCAATAATAGCAACAACAGAAACATCCGCAATAACAAGGATGGGAGGGGAGTGGGTGACAGGACTAGGAGAAGCCTTCGTATGAACTGTTGATGGTGTTATGGCGATATGTCGCCGACTCGGACTCGACATCCTCACGCGTTTATAAGCAGAAAAAGAAAAGAAAACAATGTGACATCAGGACCAGGATGGCAGTACACCAAGAAAAACATACTAATCTGATATTAAATGGGACTAAATATTATTCCAACTTTTTTCTCTGCCTGCAGGGGAGGACAATAAGTGACAACAAAAGGAGCACTGCGAGCTGGCTCCTCGTGGAACGGATAAAAATGAAATAAAAATCGATAAGTAGAGGCACGTTTGAATGCCTCGCTTGAAGCCTAATGGCGGGAGGAGGCTTGCAAGGCTCTGACGACGACAGTGGCAGTGGCAGTGGTGGGCAGACGCCGACGCTGACTCCACTAGATGTGCCTCGTGTGTATACTTTGTGTATTGTTTGGCAGATTCTTGGAAACGTGCTGCTCCCCCCATAAACTCCTCCACCATACATACGTCTATTTATTTTGTATGTCTCGCTCCCCAATACCTCTCATTTAATGTCATTTAATGCCTGATAGTTGAGTTAATGATGAGAACAATAATATTTTCCCCTCATAGTTGGTCCTTCGAGCCAAACAAAGATCATCAGATCTTTTAAAGATGCCACAAGTGACTGCCAAGGGCTGTCCAATTAACCAAATGGAGTTGCTATCTGGAGCCTAAATTGATCCACAAGCTAACCAACCACCTCCGCATGTTGCGGACCAATTACGGATAATGCAGCCGGGGCATTAAATATTCATTAAATGACAGCCGAAAGCGATAAAAACAAGCTGGCTGCTATCGATTAGCCGTCGCGGC
Organism: Drosophila monieri; assembly: GCA_035047585.1. Taxonomy (NCBI): domain Eukaryota; kingdom Metazoa; phylum Arthropoda; class Insecta; order Diptera; family Drosophilidae; genus Drosophila; species Drosophila monieri. The sequence continues at coordinate 26,391 of JAWNPJ010000037.1, forward strand.
CAATTGGGCCACTGAGTTATCACCCACCGACAGCGGGTCGGGGGCTATAGAGCCATGGTAGCACCGTCATTAGCCCCGCCAATGAATAAACCACCAAACCAGTTTCATTTCGCGGAGAAAAGTTGTAAATTAATTGTTCTCCCATTGAACAGGTTTCCCAGCACCGTGTAGTTGAGATATCCACCGAAATCATTAGCACATCTTGGGGGTCGGAGAGTGCCTTTGCCAGCACATTGTGTGGTGGCTGCGGTTTGTTTGGCGTTGGCTGCGGTTAGTGCCACACAGCTCAAATGTCAGGACCTTCCCGGATGGCCAAAGGAAAGCCAAACCACAGCTTATAAGCGGTGTGTACGCGTGTGACTCTACCTGTGTGTGTGTGTGAGTGTGTTTTGGGGCATGTTTGGTGTTATAGCCAATTGAAAATGTTTTATTCAAGCCTCAAATGAACAATTCTTGGAAGAGATTCCTCTTCAGGCTTCAGGCCTTCATCTCACATGTCACCCACTTGGCTGCGGCTCTGCCCCAAATCTGGGCAATCCAAGCATCCACGGCAACAAACCAACCACACCACACACACGCACCCCCAGGCTACAGCTACGCCAAATGTATCTAATGGATACCAGGCCAAAAACCAGACAGCCACAGGCAATAACTTGACTACAGTGCCCAGATATTATTTATTTATTATTTTTTTACATAATTGTTTTTAATAAATATTAGTTGACTAACTGCCTAAAAGAAACTACTTCAAAGCAATGCATTAATTATTTAATCCTCCGCTCCGTCGCAGCTTCTCCTTTCATCGCCAATTACGGCGATGACTGCCCACTGTAACCGAGTATCTAATGGATACCTTTTGGCTCCGAATCCGAGCAAGGCGAAGGGCCACCGAAAAGGTGCCGCCACAATCTCTGTATCCGTATCTGTATCTCTGTAGGTATTCGAGTGTAAGTGTGTGTGTGGGAGATGGCTAGTACATCAAAATGTGCTTATGTGTGTGCCCACCAGCGAAGAAGAAACAAAAAAATTTGTATCTATATCCTATTTGTTGTGTGGGGGATGAGGAGAGTGGGGAGTGGGGGGTTGTGGGTTGGGGGCGGGCTGTTATAGGGTCACACGAGCGCGCATTTCTTCACAATTTACGTCGTCGTCGACAAATGCTGTTGCCCTTGTTGTTGTTGTTGATACAGTTGTTGTTGCCTGTTAGCTCTTCTATGTATGTATGAGTTTAGTATGTGTGTGTATCTGTGTATTTGTTATATTGACGTATCTGAGCCTCAAGACGTGCGCTTTACACTTCTGCGCCCCAAAAGCCACCAACAAAAAAAAAAATAAACCCAATAAAAGCAACAACAATAACAACAACAAACAACAAACAACAACAACACCATAACTATAGCAAGAGGCCAAACATCATTTGCACGCGTGCTCTTTCCGCTCTTCGCCTGACAAGAAGAGAAGAGAGAGTGAAATGGTAGAGGGGGAAAAGGGAGCAGTGGGTGGCGAGGGGGCGGGGTTATGGCCCACAGGCATCTTTGAGATACTCACTAAATATTTGCGGATAAATGGTGAAAATTTTGACGGATTTCTATGCACTGGCCAACGGGGATCAACTAAACTGTGTAATGTGGATGCTTTTTTTATCTCCGCGTTGCAGTTGGCCTTTTCTTCTACTATTTGGCCCATTGGGCCAAGACGAACGGGTAAGTCGAAGACGTTTTGTTGTCTCCCCTTTTTATGGTTTGTTTTGGCTTTGGCCTTTCACTTCACTCTTCTTCACTTTCGGCCCAGGCTCGGGAGTTAATTAATTGAGCTAGTTGTGGCTTTTAAAAACGGATACGGATACGGATACCGATACGACTGCGGTTACGGTTACGGCCACGTTTACGACGGAAGGACAACAACGACTACATTCATCGCGAGCCCGGCACGTACGTGAGACTGACTAGAAGCGCCTCTCATTGCACTCGACATTTTTATATCCCGATCCGATTCCGATTCCCCGATATATGTGCCGTTTGCTCTCGCCACTGTCCCGGACTCCTTTTCGCTTCTTCTTGTTGCTGTTGCTGTTGTTGTTGTTTCGCGCGCGAAGCCAAGAATGAGAATGAGAATGAGAACGGCGGCTTAGACTTCTCCGACTGGAGACCGAAAAAACAACAGAGCATGGTGGTCACACTGGAAAAATACCATAATAACAGGCAGCGGGAGCGGAAGCCAGGAGCGCGTGAGAGAGAGATACCAGAAAAATCGAAGCCAAATGAAAAGGACGAGGACGAGAGGAGGGATGAGGAGCTGCTCCCCATCGCAAGAAAACGTGTGCGGTGCACCAAACACGTAAAATCACTTAGGCCCCCCAGTAGCCATACCCCAGAGAGCCAGAGCTGGGCTAAGAGAGAGAGAGAGAGAGCGAGCAGACAAGCAACAATAAGGACCCTGGGTGGCGTTGCCAGATGGGAGACGCTGCATGATAACAGGTGGTAGCACTGTTTGACTGATAAGCATGTTGAACTCTGTAGCATAAAAAAATAAATTATAAACTATCCAATAAAAACGAATATAAATAGCCAGACAGCTGATGAAAATAATAGCCAATCTCGAAAACACAAAAAGGGAGGGAAATAATAAGGTATTCATAAAATTATAAACAATCGATTAAAAAACCCCCTGGGGTTAGACATTTTCGTTACTCCCTCCCAAAAATATCAGATTCTCAGATTCTATTTGCCACCCCGCGCCACCTGGCGGCCACTTTTAGCGCTATTCGTCATGAGCCGTAATCATCAAACAACAAAAACGGTTAACCGACAAAAAATGAAACGAAAACTAGTTACACTCTCTCCGCACCAGCACCAGCAGCAGCACGTGAGCCAAAAGAGAGAGGCCCTGAGCCGGAGAAAGCATTTCCGAAAGAGCATATTGGGGCTCTCCGGTGCGCAGCCACCACCAAAACAACAATACTTTGGGCAACAACAGGGAGCACGTCAGAAAGCAACCCTAGAATTTGTGTACAGCAATAACAAAAACAAGCGGCGCTCCGAATATGAATCAAAATATGGATATGGATTATAATCCGAGAGTAAAAATGGGGCACAAAACTCACACACACTCACTCGAACGATAATCGGGAAGAAAAAGGATGAATTATTGCATACTTTCCAACCAAAGTTTGGTCTTGTTTTTTCCGAGACTTGACTGTGGTTAATGGGAAATTTTATAGTTTGCCGACAGAGAACTGCATTCAAACACCCACCCACCACCCACCACTCACAAAAGGTATATCAATTTGCTGAAACTTGTTAGCCAGAGGAAGAGAACCGCCAGCTACAGTGGGTACACACACATTTGAGTGGCATTCAATCACAACACAATTAATAAGCGACTGTTTATGGACACAAAGTCTCACAGTAGATAAACTATCCCAATGATGTCAATAAAGCCCCAACAAGCCCGACAGGCCCGACAGCAGCGTGCAAAGCAAAACAAAGCAAAGCAAAAAAAAAAAAGTTCCCACAAACTCGCACACACCTTTACGGTTTATGGTTTGTTTTGTGGCTGGTGTTGTTTTTATTGGTGGTGCGGTGGTTGCTCTGCTAAATGGCGATAAAGATGTATACACACGTATCTAGATGCTTGAGACTTGATATCGCCGTTTTATTTCGCAGCTGAAGGACAATGACACCACAGAAAATTCGTGAATGAAATTTGTTCTTTATTCTATTAGATTAATAGATATTTGGGGCGAAAAGCCTATATACCCTTGGTCGAGTAAGGGAAGTTATTAACAGAAATTGGTTGCAAATCGAAGGGCTGTGGAAATCCCAAGTTTCAGATGATGCCTCAGACTCTAATCGATATATTCCCCTACGAAAAACTCTCATAAATTCCGTAGTTGTAGTTCGATACTGTGCATGTTAGTTTTTGCAAATCTCTTAATTGAGTTAATAACAGACAAATGCAATCGAATTGTTTTCCTGTAGAGCTCAAAGTTTGCTTTTGTAAGGAGAAATCAACGCCCCACGTTGGGCGCCAGTTTTCTGCCCAGAAGGATGTGTGAGGGACTTCTGCTTTAAAAGGATTAAAGCATCCAAATCAAAGACAATCAATGATTGAATCAAGAAACTAAGTTAAAACTTTATCCCCAATAAAATATTTAGCAAAATGCATTATCAGAGTCTATGCTTCGAAATCATGATTGCAATTTGTGCTGATTTCCCAGCAATCGCTTCAAGTCGAAATGGCTGTGAAATTGAGATTTCCTACTTAAGCACAATTAAAATTAACTTCAAATGAAATCGTTAAAATTGACGGCAGCCATTAGGGGACTGGGAGCGATGGTGGCCTGACCGACCGACCAACCGACCGAGCGAGTGACCAGTAACCCATCCAACTCCGCCCCGGAACCCGGCATCAAGGCAATCTCGGATCCACGCCAGACAGAGTCACTTCACTCCCTCCTCTCCCGCTTAGTGCCCTATAAAACACCCCCTATTCTTGAGCTGGGCGGCGTTGAATGCGCCGCAATCAATTTGTCGACTAATTGACATACATCAGCCCAGTGGAGTGTGCTTAAAGCGCAATGAGAAATTATATTTTTAGCCTGGTAGCGTTCTTCTCATGGCAACTGGCTTCCCTGGATCCTCCTCCTCCTACCGTGAGACCCCCCATCGGTGCCGCCCGGCCATATATCCGAGGAGTTCAGTCGAGCCGAAATGGAATCAAAATGCAAACACTTTACTGAAGTGGGAAAAGGGGAGGAAGGATGTCGAGAGGTCAAAGCTTCCCATAAATCTTGTTCATAAGTTCTCATTAGGTTCCGGGTAACACAGTACAATTGAGTGAACTTCAAAAGGTATTGGATTTATGAGGGTATTGTGGATAATAGTTTATTTTTCGGGGAAAAAGTGAACTGAACTGTATCGATTTTTGACTCAATCTTTATGAAGTACACTCCACGGAACGGGCGGAGGCTATTAATAGAAGTTGTCAGTTGATGGACTAATTTTTCAGTGAGCCGCACATCCCATTGCCATTCCGATTGCCACTTCCACTTCCAAGCCCCTTGAATTCCCAGAGCTGTCTGTTTGTCACTCAACATATGGCGGGGATAATTAGTTTGCCTTCAGAGGCAGCAGCTCCCGCAGCATCTCTGTCTGTCCTGCCCTCCATCTCGTTCTATCGCTCCAGCTATCTTGGAGATGTGGGCACAATTGCATTTTGTTTCCACATTTCCACAATCGCAGCGCTCGTCTGCAGCTGTCTACATTAATTAATTCCTTTGAATGCATACACAAAAACACATAACACACACAACACACAACACACGCACCCACAATCCGAGTCTCCTGCCATCTCTTTCGATGGCAATAGCCCCGTCTCTTTCGCCACCGACACCGAGTCTGGTTTGTGTGTGTACATATGTAAGCGCACTTCTGGATGTCTGTCGGTTCGTTGTTTATACGCTTTATGTTGTGTAATATATCAAATTGGAGGAGAGATGATGGCGAGCAATTCGAGATACATTTAATAAATATGCAGATGCACACAGGAACAGCACACAGAGAGCCGAAAAGCAAAAATAGCATCAGGAATCACCAGTGAGGAAGGGATGAACACAGAATACGGCTGGCGCAACGGCAGGGGATTGCATTGACATTCAGGCGGGCGAGCACTTCTCACTTTCCGCCGCCCGCCCCATCGTGTGGCAGGTCTTTAGATTGACATGACATTTGTGCGAACGCTTCCTGCGGTGTATCTTGAGGTGTGGCAGATCAGTTCTGACAGGTTCAACTATGGCTGAGTGACCAAAAAGTGTCATATTCAAGTTTTCAGACACAAGTAATTGAATTGTTTTCAAGGTGTTGCTCTCAGTGTAGCTGTTAGGTCGTTTGAGGCAAGCCACCAAGAGCCGCCGCAATTAAGATTCCACTTACATCTTTGGTTTGTTTTTAATGCTGATTTATTTACACTCAGTTACGTGTGTTCTAGACTCTCGGATAGCCCTCGAGAGCATCATTATGGCCGCAGACTGATGAAGTGGCTGAGCCCATCAGACACCAGGCTCCCGGGGCAGGTAAAAAAAAAGGGGCAAGATCTGCGGTTTCTCGTTTCAGCTTCGAGCACCTGCCCTGCCACATAGCCCCGACACTTGAGACCGAAACTGAAACATATTTTCCGTTTCACACCGCCACCTTATCTCTCACCGTTTTTGTGGTGCGATTATGTCCCTTCCGCTCCGCCCTCGGCTCCTGGCTGGACAGGAAGACCTGTTCTGATTATGCTGATTGCAACAAATGTTATAGCCATTTTCGTGCTTCGCTTTTAGATTCTCCATTAACGTTGGCCCAAACATTTGTTTGCACTTGACATTAGCAAAGTCATAACACAAATTTCCTGCCATGCACACCGACACCATCACCGTCACCGTCACCGTCGCCGTCAACCAACAAAAGCAATAAAAATAAAGGGAAAGAACACATTGGAGGCGCTTTAACAAATTGCTGTCCCATAACTTGCCAACAGTGCTGTCACTTCAGCCATTTATGTAGCTTTTGTTCCTTAGGCCTTGGCCTGGGATACACATTCTTATTAAATAGGCTATAAATATTTCCGTGTTTTAATTCCATTTAAAGTTGCATAAAAAAACACTTTCTGCCACCACTGTGCCCCATAGCCAGAGACCACTTCAGACAGGTTAACACAGGGGCGGGTGTTCGTGGGGGCGGGGGGGGGGACGTAGACATCCACAACAAAACGGTAAAATTGTCATTTTCAAAAGCCAACGCGTGCACAGGTAGAGGCGACGAGGAGAGCTCGTAAAAAAATACAAGAGCAGAAACATCAGAGGCAGAGTTAAAAAAAAAAACCAAACGTTCGTTGCACGTGAAAGTCAACGAACTGGAACACCCCTTCTGGCCACGCCCACCATCCCCCTCCGACCGCCGACTGCTGACAGTCAGTGTCTGCCACCAGCTCTTGGCCAACACTGACGACAAAAAAGGTCTAAATTGCATGAACAACAGGTCCGGTCCGGCAGAAAACGGTAATACCATGACCATTGACCCCCTTCCCGGCTTAACCCCATCTTCCTGGCCAACACACGGCCGTTAATTTGTTATTGTCGCACAATTTGCGATAGGCGCCGCACACGGCCATGGCCACGAGATGCCGGAGCATCCCAAATCGAGTCCCGAAATGGCCAGGCGGAGATAATCAACTTCAGATACAGATACTTTCGAGATCAAGTGTCCATCTATGGGGGCGAATAATACGGCCAATTGAATTCCTGCTTCCCCCTGGTGAGATACTTTTTATGGCCCTTCTCGAAAAAAAAGGGAGAAAAAGGTCGGTTCGGTTGGAATGCATAAAAAACGAAGGTTCAAAGGATGAAATCTAAGATGCGGAAATTCAATTCCAAATGCCACAGGAGATTCCAGATATTTATGTTTATTTGAGAGTTTCTATTTGGATAAGTGTTTGGATAAACGGATAAAAATGATTGTTTTGTATTAGAAGTGGGTTAACTGAAGCCATAATTTATTTTTGAAATTATGTTAAAAGCTGTAGTAGCTGTACATTTTATTGGCTATTGAATTACAATCGATTGTTGATTATTGTAGAGTTTATGAAATGAATTGTACAACGAAATGTAACGACTATGGGGGCTCTTTCAAAAACCATTTGAAAACGAGGGCATCCGTGAAGCTTCGCCATCCGCCATCAGCAGTCAGCCATCCTCCATGGACCATCCCCTTCGATTATGTTCAGTTCAGCGGTTGGCAAGAAAAGGAATTTAACGGACAATTTTATTTTGATTTCGTTACTCGATTCTTTTGACCAGATTGGCTCACCCGGCTCGTCTACGTGTACGTTTTATGGCCAATACGTGTTCCGCCCGACAATGAACAATGGCTCGGTCTATTTTTTTATTTAGCCTGAATTTCAGACCCAAACCTATGCATTTAATATTAGAAAATGAACAGCATATGTGGGAGGGGAGGTGGGGGAATTGAAACCAGAGTCAGAGTCAGAATCAGACAGCCCTTTCAGCAATCATTCACTCAATTGATGTATTCGAATATTCACAGCGCGACATCAAAGGCGGACGACGGTGGATCAAAAGGTCAGGGGTCAGGAGTGGCGAGGGTAGGTGGCCAACGGCCCAGGGCAGTGGCTGATGGTTGGTTAGATGCCATGCTCTAAGCACATCGAGCCGTGTAATTAGATTGTCACACTGAAGTGCCCGCCGTCCTCAGCCGATGTTCGGGCTATTATGCCCCCTCGACTGACTCACCTCCCTCTGCCTGCCTGCCTGTCTGTCTGTCTGGCTGGCTGGCTGGGTGAAAATTCATAAAATTCAGATACATTTTGTTTACCCCTCCATTTAATCGACAAAACACGGCACAGACATCGCTAAAGGGGTATGCTCTGGTCGCGTGCCTCGAGTTATATTTTATTTCAGTAATTCGAGCCACCGCGAAAGTGTCATATGCCCGCCCGGGCTGGCAGTGTAGGGGATAACCGCTGCCCGGTTATTAATTAAATGTCTACTCGAAATGAATGCAAATAATTTGAACTGCAGGAGCCACAGGCAGCCGCACAGGCACAGCAGGAGCAGGACACAAAGGACGAATTGGGAAATGGATGGCTGGACGGAATAATACCAGAACTGTTTGATTGTTTGAGAGTTTCGGCACCTCATCAGCTTTGCTATTTCATGTTTGATGTACAGGATAATAAAATGTAATAAGATCCTCTTTATATTAATCCTTTTTCTATAACCTTTTATGCAGAAAGTAAATATTGTCTGAAATAATATTAGAACTGTTTGATGATTATTCTTTTTTTTAAGAGTTTCTGCACCTCATCAGCTTTGCTTTTAAGACACGATTACATCTTGTTTTGCTTGTTTTCAAGAATTACAGGATCCACATTAACTTATTACTTCTTCCATAAACCTTAAATAATAATTAAATAATTTATTAGGATGTTTATTTTGGATTCTCTTTGAAATAAAAACAAAAAAGGTCCTAATATTTTAGTTCCTGCGTTATAGATTCATAGAATAGCTACTTTGTTTATTTTTCAGGTATGGGTCAGCCCCATAGCTTTTCACCAAAATTGCCTCTGGCAGGGGCGGACTCGGAGGCAATTAGGGCGTGGTCGGAGCTGAAACTGTGCCAATACTAACAGAAACAGTGCCAAAAGGCAAAGAGAATCAAGTGGCGGGGCTGGGCTGTAGTTGCACTCGCAGCTGTTTACAAAATGTGTTTGCTTTAGCATAATATTTAGATATTTTGCGGGCAAGTGTAAGAATGGATGGCAAACACTGCACGATGGGCACAAACAAGACAACAAAGTGCAAAAAATTGTTAATTATTTGTTTGCCCACATTCCCAAGCTAATCCGTAACCGTAGCTGTCTTTTGTTCAAATTGTAGTTGGACTGCATGAGGAAAGCCTTTATGCACAGGGATTATAAATCAATCGAAGCAGAGCAGAACCCCCCCTAAACACGTTTTTGGAGTGCCAATTAGTAGGCAAATATCTAAGCCGATTATGAGATGCAGCTTGGTCGAGGCAATGGGAGTACCCATGGAAACTCTTCCTAATGCTTGACTAAATATTAAAATTAAAATTCTCTCAGAAAACAACCCTTTTCTATATTTATTCTCCGCTATTACGATGTACAGTTGGAGCCACAAATCAAATAACCAGGAAGTGCTGGCTAAGGTCTAAAAATGGTTCACACCATGAGCCAGCACATTCGCAGAGTGTAGACTGATTTTGGCAATTAAATACTTTTGTGGGTGGTGGTCGGGTAGGCAGGCGGCCCTGCCTATTTCTCAATGGGTCAGGTCAAGTGGGTGGCGAAAATCAGAAAAACAAAAGTGAGAAATGCTGACGGCCAGGTTGTGGGCCCCAAAATGTTGTAGTTGGCCTATTAAAAGTCAGCAAAAAGCTAAAACAATTTACAAATTTATTATTTATACTTTTCGGTGGCTTTCGTTCGCTTGCCAAAAATTCATTTTCGATATCGGTCCATTCATGCGTGGTGGAGCAAAGCGCAAACACAATTTTATTGCCACTTGCAGTGGCATATTCCACATAAATCACTTTGTTCTGCAACTTTTTGTCAAGGGATATCGATTGATGCTGCCACCAAACACCTTTGCTGAGCCCACAGCCCACCAATGATTTTTTCGAGCCATTTCCCCGAGCTGGGTGTGAGTGTGTTAGGTGTTTGTTTGCTAATTGACCGACTCAGCTTTAATAGCTATTCGCGTTTGTGGTGTCGGTGGTTCATTGCCACGACATGCAAAGTAATCATTTATTTCGCACCGACTCGGCTCTACACGGGGCAATAAAAAAGCCAAATTGTATTAGCCATAAAACGTCGAGAGGGATGGATTCTATACCAGTTCTCCTACCAGACTAATAAAACTCTATGAAATTATATAAAATACTGTAGCTCAGAAATGTCAAAGCTGCGAGTGGTAACATCGTTATAAGCCAAGTCATTTCTCAAAGCCCCTACTACCTTAATCTTATTTTCCAACTCCATGCTTTCCTCTAAAAGTGCTCCTCGTTACTTTCCTCGTCATGGTACTTTCCTCAAACAGTTGAGGTTGAAGAAGTAGGACCATCTTAGTCTAAGCTTTTGCATTAATCGAATTATGGGTACTTCTTGGATACTACTCCATAAAAAATATGAAATCCCTAGCTCGTAGCCCTGCTTGCCGCTTTGGAATGTCATCTCGCAAGCTATTATTTTGACCGCAGCTGTGTACACATTCATTTTATGGCTATTTGTTGCCCGCCTGTTCTTTTGACTGTCTGCCCGTGGGTTTGGTGTGGTTCGGTGGGTCAAAAAACGGGGACCGCAGGGGTTCTGCTCCGTTGACCGACAGGCGGCAGCAGAAGAAGGGAGGTTGGAAAAGTTGGTTGCGCTTTGATTGCTTTGTGTCGTTGGCTCGTTCTCTGGGGCCAAATGGCTGACTCGGAGTCGAGTCGAGTGACTGCCAGACCGCCAAAGTCCCCAAGTTCTATATTGCTCCTTGTGAGAGAGTGTGCGAGTGTACATTACGTAGGAAATTAGTTTTAATCCATTTCCTCCCCAGCTCTCCTCGCCAGTCTCTGGTTTTTATGAAGCCATTTTATTTTGGTCCTTGCCGGCTCCAGGTCCTTCAAAAATTGCGTCATAAATAAATAAGAAGTCATCTGCGGCTGGCTTCTGGTCCAAGGAATCCTCCGAAAGGATCCCCTCACTTCTCAATTAGTCTGTCACGTGCAGGTTGTACATCATTTAGAAATCTCTTTCAGCTCCTGGCACCGACTTCTTGGCGGGGCTCCCCGCCGCCATAATTACTCGAATTTGCGGCCCAAAGTATGCCCCTCTTTCTACTCCAATTAAATGTTAAGTAACCCCAAAAGGTCGTTAAACCTGGGCCAGCCGAGGCGATTGAGGTGGAGATAATGTGTGTCGGTGGTAATCATTAGAAACGCAGGTTCTATTGTGGCCAAAACTAGTTACCAGCACAGGCGGGAGAGTGTGCTACCTTCCAGAAAAGCTACCTTCTTGCACGTAATTATGGGATTTATTTACCTGGAATGACAAAACAAAACGAAATTGGATTAGCATGGAGGAATAAACACAATTAGCGGGCAAGTTCATTAGCATGTGACTGTCGGGTTAACAAGTATCTGAGAGATTAAGAGTATCTTTAGGTATATACTGATCAGCTGCAGAAATATCTGTCCTATAAGAGTGACTATAGAAGATCTATTGCATCCAAGCAGGTAGTTTGGAGAGGAAGAAGTAGTCCAGAAGGTGGTCCAGTAAACATAACCTCTTCGCAGGTTCATCTGTCAATCCCTGGTTCTCGCTCCCTCCACCTGTTCTGCCTATGCAAACACAATGAGCAGCCGAATGACAGATACACACACGCAGATACACAGATACACAGATACAGATATACTCCAGACGGCGATTTTGGACAAAAGAGCCAGAAGACGATGATGATGATGATGATGATGGTGGAGGAAGCGGAGAGCTACAGCCACTGGACACAGGCAGAACAATGGGAATATGCTTCAGGTTGTTTGCGACGACAGCTAATGGATGAGTTTTGCTCTTCGGCCAGTCGGCTCTCTTTTCAGGTGCAGTCCCCAGGCCAAAATCGGTTTGCAATTCAGTTGCAGATACATAGATACATTACTGTATCTGTATTTGCCAGACCACCCATTGAGTTCCAATCAAATCTCCTCTCACTGCAATTATAACTTTATCCGTCTTCAATTTTGGCAAGTGTGCGAGTGCATCCGTTAGATACATGCTTACAACAGGTAATAGGTTGGCTGACTGCTTGCCTCAAAGGAGCAGAGTCCGAAGAAGCAACAGAGAAGCAGAGCGACGCTAAGTGGCTGGCCAATTTCTGCATTTTTTCTGCATTTTTTTTTGCCCGGCAGACAGGCGGACAAAGACCTACCTGCGCAGTGTTATCCTGCGTGGCCACAGCTCTTCCCAAGATAATAGTTTCAGCTTCTTTATCTTTTATTTCTTTATTTAGTTCTGGGATCTAAGTACAACTGATTATGTTCTCTGATGCTGCAGTTCTACATCATCCATAGCAAACCTTAAAATCTAGTCCTAATGACTTGACCTCCATTGTACAGAATGTGTGGTGGTCACGACATGGATGGCATGTCTGTCAATAAGCTCTGTGTTTTCATTTCCCCCACACTGTGCCGCACCCCTTTGATTGAACTGCTCTCGGATTAGGAGGAGCTCCCTCTGCGAGCTGCAAGAGCAAGATGCCGATATAGCCAGCAGGTATTGTTTAGATTACATGCACCGTCCACCAACTAAGGTGATGGCAGATGCTTTTGTTCTTCACGGAGTCCTCCTGTGCTCGGGGCTTATGTATGGGATTGGGATTGCGATTGGGATTGAGACTGGGAGTGGGTTGCCCTCCATTGCAATCATTATTGAGCATTACATGCTTGTTTTGCAGCTGCCTGGAACGGATTCTGCTATTTTTGGAACGGATTATCCCTTGGTAATGAGGGAAGCCCTTGGCAGTAATTGATTATTAGCTGCCTGATCTGACAAGCTGGAGAAGAGGACTTGGACATGGTTGAGAGGTTTTCTATCATAACTTGTCAACAACACTCCGTTCAAAGGAAGGGAAACACTTCTCCGATTTCCTCAATGAAAAGTGACACCAAGCTCATAATAATTGGATTGTGAAACAAACTGTTGAATGACAATTCCGAAATGGACAATCGAGTGGAGGACCAGAGGGGCACACAATCTGAACCATTCATGCATATCATCATCATTTAACCCAGCTACCCAGAGCTTACCCTTGGGCTGGCTATGCAAATGCCCCTGGGAAACGGACGAGTTGCGTTCAGGATGGGGAGGGGGCTGCTGCTTACTTTCAAAGTCAGGCCACTCCAGTGGCCAGTTCCCGTCCCATAATATGCAAAGTTTTCTTCCACATTGCACACAAAGCTTAGCACACTTCCACTTTTGCTGGCCAGCCAGCCGGCCAACAACATTAAGGTCATTTGAGATCCAATACCCCCCCATCCGAACTGGGTCAACTTCCTTGGGATTTGGGACTGGTGATGGAGGAGGAGGAGGAGGAGGAGGAGGTATCCCCCTGTTCGTGCTGCTTTCGATTTTGTTGCAATTCGGACACTAACCCTTTCACTCCCAGCAGCACGCGATGGCAATTAGCCAGCGTTTAGAAGCTCCAAGTGCACCGAGAACTACCTAGTTTTTCCTCATCATTCTCTAAAATATAAAAATTATCCATTTTTCACTGTGCATACATGTGAAGCAGCCTCTGGCACCACCTCCCACCACCTATCTACCATCTTTCCAGCCCAAAAATTTGCCGTAACTGGCTTCAACGATCCGGAGTCCGGACACTTGTGCAAATGTTTACCCACTGAATTCACAATGAGACATCCAAAAGAATAAACCAAACTCGAACTCCCACTCGAACCATAAACATAACCAGAACCAGAACCCAGCCGAGGGGCACGAAAGCCACCAAGCGTGGCGGCGGAAGGCAAACTCGACTACGGTTTTTAAAATAATAACCGATGGCGGTTATAATGTTCAAACATGCATATTTATACGATGGCCAAGTTAATAGAGCCTTTGGCCTTAGAAATTAAAGCAACTCTGGTTCGTTTAAACCTTCAATCGCCCCAGCTCCTGGGCGGAGACGATGGAGCGGCAAGACCCTTCTAGCCCGAACATTCAAAGACCATTAACCCATTAACCAGTGCACTGTCCCGTCTCCCTGTAGCCCTCGCCCTCGCCCTCGCCCTCGCCCCCGCCTCTGCATCTGCATCTGAATCCAAGTCGGCTAATGCGAATACGAATGTCAAGTGGCATTCTACAATCGAGAATGCACACATGAGCGATCCCCCGTTGGAACTGGATGACATGCAAAATGCATCCGCTAGATGCAGCCGTAACTTGCCTCGGGGCCAAGGGGAGAACGCTACCACTACCATTTACTTGTCAATTCGGAAGCCCGACAGGCGGTAAAATTTTGTTAATAATGCAAATTGGGCGAGGAAATGTATTTCCCATTGTTCGGATTGTGTTTGTCTCGAAACCTGCCGGCTGGTAACAAACATGACTCCAAGTATTGTAAGTGGATCTGGCAAGGGGAGGGTTCAAAATCTGCTAATCCTGCCCGACAACGAGATTATGGTTGCCAGCCCACAGAGGGTTGCTGTTTTATTACAATATTTATAGCATAAATTAGCATTAAAAATTGCCTGTTATTGACGGAAAAGGAAGCATAACAATATTTCAAATGATATGATCTCTTGGAGACACTCTATGCCAGATTTCGAATAAAAATAATGTATTATTTTTCAAATAAATACACAAATAATTCGCACTCTCACCGCTCTTCACTTTTCTCTAATGTAGAGAACTTCTGCGGTTGATTGCAACGTTGCCAGATTTCAAAGCGAGAGCAGAGAACACAGGCAAACGTCGAAAATTAATTATGGCTCCCCCAGAACCACACACAAAAACCAGAGCAGGAGCAGGAGCAGGAGCAGGAGCAGGAGCTGGTGCTGGGCGGGGAATAAACAACATCCAACATATGCGGAGTGCAGACAGGACGACGACGCCAATGGAGTGTCGATGGTCGGATGGAGGAGGAAATGGAAGTCGAGAGGAAACAGAAGGTTCAAGTTGGGAGTTTGCGCGCCAGCCACAAAAAACCTGTACACAAATTATCTATAATAAAAATGCAAAACTTTCCACACGCACACAAACACAGATATACACAGATAAACACATACATATATGCATGGAGAAGGACAAACTTACGGATACGGATACGTGTACATTGGAAAAAAGGGTTGAAGAAGCAAGCGACATGTCGAAAATCAAAAACTCTCGACTCGACTCGCCACGACTCTACTCTACTCTCTCGAGAGCCAAAACAAGCGGAGAAACAAACGGGATAAATGACAGATGAAACGCACGAGGAGAGCGGCTGTCTGCGTTTCGTCCTGCGAGCGAAGGTGAACAAGGAATATGGTTCTGGGTCTGGGATTGGTAATGCTGTTTTGCCGGCTGGCCGTCTCTATTGTTTTGAGTTTTTGCTGCAAACCGGATTAACCCCTAACAAAAAATTCAATCTGGACTATAACTACGTTTTATAAATCCTTTATCAAATATTATCATCCCTTTTTATAAATATTTCCCCTATAATCCTTTTAATATATGCATTCAATTAGGGAGCCATTAATGTTCAGTGCATGTCGAAATGGAGGACACCGACCGCATATTCATAGTCGCCATATTAGACATTCAGGCGGCAAAAATAATTTATGCCCAACCTCATCATGTCTGCCCCCCTCAGGCCACAGGCACAGTCCAGGGTCCAGAGTCCAGACTGGCGGGGCGAATTCCGGGCGTGGATGATATATGGACAGCATCGGAAATTGCTTGATTAGAGGGGGAAATAATATAGGAAATATTTTGCAAGAGCCATTTTACCCCAAAAGGACTTTTGTGGCAGTGTTAGTAAACGTGACAAATGGTGGGGAAGGGAAATAAAGTCATAGCCTACTGTTCAGAGCCTATGGAATGGGATTAATGAATTAAAATTTCAACATTTTAATCCACAAATAAATAATAAATATATTTTTATTAGCCAGCAAGTGCATGTGAGTCATGTCTGTTGCTTTCACGAGGCTGGCGGCACTAGATGGGCTCTTGGCTCGCTCCCGTTGCCATTGCCATTGTTATTGGCGCTAATTCCGACGTGCTCCCAAAAACAATTTCCTGAGAGCGCACTCGCGATTGTCGTCGTCATCGTTTGGCTTTTCGTTTTCCACATCGTCGTCTTTGGCCACTTCGACTCGCCCCGATTTTTTAATAGATAGATACACATCGGCCGGTGGCACTGGTGCTGCTCCTGCTGCTGCTCCTGCGATTAACCCCCGAAAGGAAGTGTCAACTTTTAATTCAAACTGCTTTCAACTATTCAAATACTTGTTTTTAATTCTTTATTATAATTCTTTGTTCTCTTAAAAATAGAATGCAATGTACCTTCTAGAAACTGTCAACTTTTCAGCACTACCATCGCAGAGAGGAGGGCACAAGCCGCAAGGATTCGTGTTATTTTCTGCACAAGCTGCCCGACGACGGCAGATGAGAAAACTTTCTCAGCTCAAAATCAAAGCAATTTCATTAGGGAAGCAGCAGCAGACAGTCGGGTTGGCATTTGGTTGGGGGAAGTTAATAGCCCAATGCGTTGCTTTGGCAACTTTTGCCAACTTTTTGCTGGCCCTTTTGTGCGGCAAGATTAATGATGTGCCACAAGGGCACTTGAGGATGACGATGCTGGGGTATAGTCGTAGTCACAGTCGTTCTACTATGGACCCTTCCCCTCTATATGCTAATCAAAATTGAAGCATTCCCCGTCAGTCCCGCTCCTGGCCATGCTCTGCTGGCTGTCGTAAATCATTAGACAAAGGCAAAAAATGCCAACAGCAATTAGGGCCGACAAAGCAACCAATGCACTGATAAGACAACGTGGTTTCCAGAGAAATTGCTGGAACATGATTCTGAGAGAAAGAGAGTCTCGGCCCTCACACCCACATTCCGTCGTCTTTCGGCTGATAAGCAAATAGCCTTTCCAGCGAGAGTCACAGAGGTTTGAATAAATATAATGACTACTATTGAGTCATAGTCTGAATCCTCATTACGAAACAAGATTTATTTCAAAATATTAGACTTTGATATTATTCTATTAGCCGGCAATCTGTGCTATCGAGTTGCAATAAAACAATGTGAATTTTAGTAGCACTTAATGACCCGGAAAATCGATTTCACCTTTAACAGCATTTAATGGCGCTTTGTCACGCGTCCGAGCGAAGACACCGCGAAAATCGGACCAACTTTATCCCATTTGCTAGCCTCAACCGTTAATAACAATCAATCAGCTGGTGGAGGGAAATATTTCCAGTGTAAGCAGTGCCAACACCTCCGCTCACACACGGACTTTATCGGCCCGGCCCTGGCTTGTAAACAATGTAAATATCGATAACATTCTCGGGACTAGCAGGAATAGGGTCACTGCAGATTAGAATTACTAGATAACAACTATAAGAGGTAGGGAATTTTGAAGGAAATCTATATTTCATTAAAACTAAATATTTGATTAAAAAAAAACCTATAATCGGAAGTGATTTGGCTGCCATAAACCGGTTATCACTCCAATTAATTATTTTTTTATAGATACTACTTTTTTATGAGGCTAATATCTGTGGTGCTGAAAAGCATTAGAAAATATGGGCGGGCAGGTCTATAAGGTAGCTTATTCATTCAATTTGCTGGCACGTTTTGCATTACACCCGACAACCCTGACCTACAAAGCGGCAAATAATAAAAAATCAAGCAAACGCTGTTGTGTTGCTGTTGCGTTGCTTTGCATCAAAAATTGTGTGTACTGTTGCCTGCCTGCTGGCTCTTGAGCAGAGTTTACATTGAATGTTATAAATAAATTAAAAGCAGGTGAGTGTGCAAGCAGTGTGTGTGTGTGTGAGTGAGTGAGGGGCCGGGCAGTCTGACTTTTCAAGCGTTGCATGTCAAGCATTCCACGCTAATTGCAGTTGATAAGTGGACAGCATTCTTAGAAGCTTATATGATTGCGATTCAACAATAGGGGGTAGTCTATAAGATTTGCATCCCATCGCCCAGGCAGGGAGAAATAAAACAAAACATAAACAAAAGTTGGCGAATTTTTAATGATATTTTATTTTGGCTGCTTTCTTTCCCAAAAACAAGCACACACAAGGCGTTAAAAGTTATATGAGCTGAGGCCACATTTACATCTGCTTTGGACACTGACTGGAGATACTTTCTCTTTTCCCCTCGCCAGTGCTGAAACTCTGTTTAAAAATAGAATTGCGGACGACCCGAAAAAGAGGTGACTTTTTCATTTATTTCTTAAGGGGTTTTCCTTTTTGGGAAAACTATTAATTATACTGCTAGTTTGTCTCACTGGTGCTGGGGAAATGTTTACAAAGTTCAAGTGTTCGGGAGCGGGAGCGGGAGCGGGAGCAGCTGCGCATCCAGCGTTTCGAGAGAGCACGTTTATTTATAGCTGAGCAGCGAGAGAGTGAGAAGACGAAGAAAACAACGAGAAGAGAACATGCGCGTAAAGTGCAGCAACTGGCATGGGATGCTGCTTCTGCTTCTACTGCTACTGCTACTGCTATTGCTCTGTCTGCAATTATTACGAGTGTTTTTATTCAGTTTGATGTCATTTTGTCTCACCTGGTCGATCCAATGACTGTCTGCGACTCATTGGCAAAAGATTTGGGCTCCTTGTGCTGTGTTGTGGGGTTTAGAGACGAACGTCGGCTAAAAGCAAATTAAACTAAATTTGATTGCTTCATTGGTTGTTTGTTGTTGGTTGTTGCTGTTGCTGTTGCTGTTGGTGTTGCTGCTCTGGATGCTGCTATTGCTTATTTCTTCTTGCTTCTGCCTTCTCGGCGCTCTTTCTCACTCAATTCTATACACTCAACACACACACTCTGGCATTTTTTGAATTTCATTTCACACGCGACTGTTGACTTTCTTTTTGCTCTCTCTCTCTCCCTCTCTATCTCTCGCTAGAGCGACAGATGTTGTTGTTGTTGTTGCTGCTGTTGGTATGGAGGTGTTGCTGCTTTTATTGCAATTTGTGCCGTGTTGTGGTGTTTGTTTGTTGCTGATTCTTCCTTCGTTGCTGGCTTGTTGTTTGAAATGCTTAAATTTGACAACAACTCCACACACACTCACACACACACACACTGAACAGCCACCACACACACACGCGCACGCACGCACACACACTCACGCTCGCGCGTCACGTCAATGAACGCAGCAGCAGCACGTAGTTGTTGTTGTTGTTGTCGTCGTCGTCCTCACTGAACCTCGCTTTTTATGCACATTTTGCAGGTGTTTGGATACACTAGATCGACGACTGCTCATCAGCACTATGTTTATTTACATTTCTGCTCACGGCTTTTGGCGTTTTCCGCGATTTTTTGCGTTTTTATTCGTTACGCACGGCCGTACAACGAGCGCCGCCGCCGACAAACAAAGGGAAAATGTGAATGTGAAAAATGTAAACGCAGGGTTGTCACGTTTCCACAAAATACCTGCTATCGATAAGTTTCTGTGACAATGTAAACATCGCACCAAATGAAAAAACTACAGCAGGGAAAGCAGTTTTATTATATTTAACGCTCTCGGCTTAAGTTTATTTAATGAATAATCCTTTATTTTTGCTTGTTATTCGTTAGTTCTGATCCAGAATCAGCAAGCAGATCCCAGCAAGCAGTTGACAACCCTGAAACTATTGCCGTTTCACTCGCGCACAAAGAGGTAGAGAAGAAAAAAACCAAAACGAAATGGGAAACTAGCGAATTTCACAAAAACAATTAAATAACCGTTCGGAATGTACACTTTGAACGGATTCCTTGGGCTGATATAGGCTGGGGCGTTTGGCGACTTTCCCTGGGGCGATCGCGCGCTGTTAACTACAGCATTCCGAAGATTTCCCGCACTTTTGGTACTGCACTCCAGAGATTATAGTCGGGATTTCTTTTCCTCCGACAACCATCGATAACATGGTTTCAGGGCCGCTTTGTCGACGCATTCGATAATTGGCCGTAATATTTGCTGGTCTTCGCGGTTATCGACCATCGCTGCTTTAATTACAAAAAAAATAAATATAAATGAACTGAAGAAGCGGACGCAGCAACAAAAACATAGAGATTGCGACGAACAAAATGCTACGGGTAAGTGACCTTCCCTCCGAGTGGAATAAACTCATGGCAAGCACATATCTATCCGTTTGACAGGCAATCGGCAAGCGGGACAGGGACATCTTCGAGGAGGTTTGGCCGGACAAGAGACGAATTGTGCTGAAGCTCCTGCGGCAGGACACGGTGTCGCAACGCGAATGGCAGGACCTCTTTTTCGGCGTGCACTTTGTTTGTTTGTGGGACGAGAAAGGCGCCGCCAAGATCTACGACTGCCTGCAGCAGGACATCGTCGAATTTATCGTCCAGGCCCAGAGCCAGGTGCAGGCCCAACGCGGCGAACAGGCCCTACTCGCCACATACATCGTCGAGTGGCGGAAGTTTTTTACCCAATCCAATTATCTGCCCCTGCCCTTTCGCCAGCTGGAGCAGTCGCCGCAAGTGAAGCCCTCTAGCTCCAGTTCCACATCGGCCTCCGCCTCCGGTGCGAGCACCAGTGCTGCGGCAGCCTCTTGTTCCAGCAATACCTCCAAAGCTGGACCCTCCACCTCAGCCGCTGCAGCCTCCAGCTCCGCCGCCGCATCCACAACTGCATCTTCAAGCACTGCGGCAGCTGCAGCGGCGTCTGGGAGCGGGAACAACGGTAGCAGTACCACCAATTCAAAAAAGAACCCCACAGAGGACAGCCCGGTCCGTAAACTAATGCTGGATTCATGGAATAAGCACATATTTCACGATATCAAGCACCGCCTGCAGGACTCCGCCATGAAAATTGTGCACGCCGAGCGCAACGGAGATGCCTACGATGCCCAGCTGGTGGTCGGAGTGCGCGAAAGCTACGTGAATCTCTCCTCGAATTCAGAGGACAAGCTGGAGATCTACAGGGAGAACTTCGAGATGGCTTACCTCAAGGCAACAGCCGAGTTCTATCGCCTAAAGTCCACAGAACAGCAGCAGGAGAACGGGGTTCTGGCGTACATGAAGTACGCAGATTCCAAGCTGCGCGAGGAGGAGGTGCGGGCCAAGCGGTACCTGGAGCCGAGTAGCTTTAGTATTCTCACATACACGCTGGTTAAGGTACTCATAGTTGACCATTTAAACTCCATCATTGCCGAGTGCCCCGCTCTGATCAGGGACTACGAAACAGAGCGCTTAAACCTCATGTTCCGGCTGATGGATCGTGTTCTGCATGGAGTGGGAGTGGAGGCCATGATGGGTGATCTTCAGAGGCACATCATGTCCGCGGGATTGGCGGACATGCTCTCCGCCTCAGAAGTTATCACTCAGGATTCGGAGAAATATGTAGAGCGCCTGCTGGAGCTGTTCAACAAGTTTAGCGACCTGGTTCGCAATGCCTTCAACGACGATCCCCGTTTCCTTACCGCCCGCGACATCGCGTTCAAGACGGTAGTTAACGACACCAGCGTGTTCAAAATGGAACTGCCAACAAGCATCGCCAATCGCGGTGTGAAATACACGGCGCCGGAGAGCAAGTGTCCGGAGCTCCTGGCCAACTACTGCGACATGTTGCTACGGAGAACTCCGCTCAGTAAGCGGCTCACCAGCGAGCAGATCGACGCTCGCCTGAGGGATGTCCTGCTTGTTCTCAAATATGTTAACAACAAAGATGTGTTCATGCGCTACCACAAAGTGCACTTAACGAGGCGGTTAGTTGGCAACTTCTCTATATCTTTTAGAAATCAATTTCGAAACTAAATGTCAATCTTCTTTGAAAAAACAGCCTTATTTTAGGTACTAGTGCTGACAGCGAAAAGGAGGAAGACATTGTCGAGTGGCTGCGCGAAGTCGGAATGCCGGCAGACTACGTGAATCGTTTAGCGCGGATGTTCCAGGACATAAAGGTAACACCATGTCCACCACATTATTATACAATTTATTAAAATATTTTTATTCAAACGTACAGGTCAGCGAGGATCTAAATACTCAGTTTCGCAGCTCGACAAGTCGTCATGATGCCATCAACATAAAAATACTCAACGCTGGGGCGTGGGCCCGCTGCTCGGAGCGCGTCTCTGTCTCGTTGCCCATCGAGCTGGAGGATTATATTCCAGACGTAGAGGAGTTTTACAAAAAGAAGCATTCCGGCCGCAAGCTGCAGTGGTATCATCATATGAGTAATGGCACCATCACCTTCGTGAACAACTTTGGCCGCTACGACCTGGACGTTACCACTTTTCAAATGGCCGTGCTCTTCGCGTGGAATCAGCGGCAACACGACAAGATCTCCTACGAGAATCTGCGCCTAGCCACCGAACTGCCAGGTTAGTGTTTTTTTTTATTAAAGAGGCCTGGAGACTAACATCTGTTCCTTTAGATCCCGAGCTGAGGAGAACTTTATGGTCCCTGGTGGCCTTTCCCAAGATCAAGAAGCAAATCTTGCTTATGGAGCCGACCGCTATCGCATCCCCGAAGGACTTCACCGAGAACACAATGTTCTACATTAATCAGGAGTTTGCAATTGTGAAGAACGGCAAGTCTCAGCGCCGTGGCAAGGTAGGCTTGGAGTCATTATTGCTATGAGATTTCCCCAAGTCGCTGACTTAAACTCTATTCCAGCTCAATCTTATCGGGCGCCTGCAGCTTAGCACGGAACGCTCACAGCAAGAGGACAATCAGTCTATCGTGCAGTTGCGCATCCTGCGCACCCAAGAAGCCATCATCAAAATCATGAAAGTGCGCAAGCGGATGAACAACGCAGCACTGCAGGTGAGTTAAAAGTTTGCAACTTAAAGCGTTTGGGAATTAATATTTTTCTTTGCCGCAGGGTGAACTCATTGACATACTAAAGAACATGTTCCTGCCGTCCAAGAAGATGATCAAAGAGCAACTAGAATGGCTTATCGAGCACAAGTATATGAGGCGCGACGATGACGACATTAACATGTTCATCTACGTGGCCTAAGGCACTGCTGCTGATTCCGGATCTAGTCTCAGTCCCGTCTCTGCAATCATTCCCATTTCTATTCCCCTTACATGCTACCCCTAAAACATATCGCTGCGGCGATTTTAATCTCAATGCCGACGTGCTCAAAGCACGCGACCTAGACCTATCTGTGGAATTGGATAATTGTATTATATGGAAACGTGATTTGTTGCTGACATTGCGTCCTAAGAGCATTTATAAGACCCACATCCCGATTGGCCCGATCCCTCACTTATTGTATCCACATCTGTATTTATGTATTGCCCCCCCTCTCTGTATTTGTATTTGTCAAAAGTTTTATTTTTATATTGGCCAAGTGGCCGGCTCTCTTAAGTCTCTATGCCTGCGCTCATGCCCGCACCATTACCGATCGATAGCGTTAATCTAATCAACTTACTGTGTTCCAAGTGTGTAGTCCCTCTATGTTTGTTTCCGTTGTCCGTTGTCTTCTGTTGATTCTTGGGTATTTTGCAATGTTCCATGTAAGACTCTCACCTACAACCTCCTGAAGTTTTGGGCAGAAAACAGCCAACACTTCCTTCCTGGTCACTCCCAACATGGAATGCCTATCTCACATACAAACACTCACACAAGCGTTCGCAAAACTATATATAAAATAGCAATACTTTTAAGTTTAAGTTAAATAATAAACTTGGTTCTACACAGATGAAAACGACATCGATTTAAACTTTATTTACATTAAAAACTATCCCCGTTTATGGGAAAAAGAAATCGATTCAGGATTCATTTTTGAAGCGTACTGCTTCTCTTGTTTATTGACTTAAAGTGTAAAGGGCGGAAGTAGGATTTAAAACACATTTTAAAAATGAACCAATGAACCTTAAAATAAAAAATACACAAGGTTTACAATTTTACCAATGACGGGACAAAAATACCATTAAAATTGTGACAAAAATTACATAAATACATAACTTAAGCTACAGAAACTTGACAAATGACTTAATAAATAACGCTGATGGACAATCACGTAAAAAAGGACATTCAATGACATACAATGACAAACAAGGATGTGACATTTTAAAAAACTCCTAATAATTATCAAAAACGGATCCTTACCCTATTCTAGCTGGCACTACCGTCTATGCTATGACTTATCATCCTACAGCTAAAAAATACTATCGAAGCGAGCATTTAATCTCGGTTAGAGCGGGTCGATTTGTTCCATGACTTCCAAGCTTATGATTGGACTTTAATATATTTTAAGCATCGACCCACTCGATGTTTTGGGGTAGGATCACGGCCGTTTTAACTTTCAAGAAGATGGATGGTGGTTCACCGGCGTTTCCGACCTTTTTTGTAGCCCTTGCCATACCAACCGGCTTGCGTGCGGGCCAGTTTCCGCGGAAAGCTCGTGCTCAGTTGCTGTCTCCGTTTAGCCGTTTCGGCAGCCGCTATGTGGGCCAGGGATATATTCTCATCGTAGTCGTCGTCATCGTCGGAGGTGGGACAGCATTCGCAGACCACGAACCGGCCGCTCCTTGCCCGTTTCTTGTGCTTCCTCTGGCTGAGGTTCCATCGCCGATAAAACTGGCAGTCCAGCTCAGCATAGTGATCGAAACAGAAATCGCAGCTGGCGGCGGACCGGTTCATCGCAAAGTTCGGCACCACCTGCGAGTTCCAAATGTTGAGATCGGCCGGCGGAGGTATCAGTATACTGTGGAGGCCGGAATACGCGTACTTGGCATCATGCCAAGTGGGTAGCTGGCGAAGGAGCTCCTCGTCGTTGTTTAACCGCAGCAAGTCGACTTGGGCCAGCTCGCTCTCTTCTTCCTCCTCCTCGTCCTGATCTTCGTTCTCGTTCTCTGAGCTGGATCCATCGTCGCTCTGGATCTGCATCTTAAGGGAGTGGAAAGCGAGCTTTGGTTCCACGAAAGGCGTGGAGAGAGGCGCTCCGATAGGCACCAACGGTGGCAGCTGCAGTGGCTCTAATTTCAACTCCATTGGAGCAGTGACACTGCTCTCCACTTCCACTTGAGTGTTCTGTATGGCGACTAGCTTGGGCAGTTGTATCATTTCATCCGATTCCTCTTTTAGGGACAGCGGCTCCAACTTCGGCAAAAGCTCTAAAAGATGCAGTTCCTGCTTCACCACCGTCTCCTTAATTTCAATCTCCTCCAATTTCACTTCAGTCTCTATTTTAATAGACTTCTCCTCCACCTCCAGGACAGATCCAGTCTCTGTTGCTATCGCCCCATTAGCCACAGTCTGCTCTACTGTGATCTCCTCCTCAACTTTAAACTTCTGGCGCACCTCCAAGTTTGTCTTGATCCTTCTACCGTTCTTGATGGGCGTCCGGATACGAGGTCCCTTTCCGATGGGCAAGTCACTGTAGTTGAAGCTGCAGCTCTCGCTGGAAATGGTCGAGTCTTGTGTTTCTTCTGTGGTGGTGGTGAAGGTTTCATCCTCGTCGGCGTTCTTCAGCAGCGGTTGCGTTAGTGTGTGCAACTCCTCGGGCATTAGGAGCGAGGCATGGGCGAAAATGGGATCTTTTTCCTTTGTATAAACGGGGACTGAGATGTGAAGCAGGTGCATCAACTGGGCCATTACCCGATCGCATTTTCCGTTTATCTTTATGCTGGCGATTGAGTCCTTTGGTGTCCACTGCAGGTTCACCACACATATCTTGGCGCGTTGTCGAGCGGGTCGGTCCATCTGCCACAACCATGTGTACTTCTTGAGGACTTTCAGACTTGATCCTAGGCAGAGAATGACATCAGCGCGTTCGGAATTTGCGGTTGCGCCTGCCCAGTTCAAGGGCCACTTCAGATTGCCCCGCTCCCCAAAGTGTACAATGGTATCGTACAGGGGCTCCGAGCATCGGTGGCACAGGCGGTGGGTCTTGTGGCAGTAGCGGGCCGTCATCTCCGTGGTGTCAAACTGCCGCCAATATATACCATTTGGCCGGCAGCTCTTGCACACCTCGACGTACATGTTCCCATGAATTTCAGAGAGCGATTGTCGCGGCAAACCGGATCTTAAGTGCAGGCCATCACAGTTTTGAGACACCACATGATGAAGGATTCGCCGGCGATGCAATTCATATAACGCCATGTGCGTGTAGGTGGGATTTGCGCTGGACAGGTCGTGCTCGCCAATCTCCTGTCCCTTCTGCAGCAACGTCCAGATGCCTTGGCTACCCCGATAGTCCGGAATGAGGGCTGCCGTGCTTATCCCAGCTCCCGTGTAGCATACCAGGTGCTTGGCTTGCGATATGATGTTGGCTAGCTGCTCCACCTTGGCCTCGATAACATGTGCCGCATCCTCACGCTCCACCACCCGCTCTTTGTAGATCTCCACACGTTCCTTGCGCTTCTTGGTGGCCTTTACCATGTCGGGATGCTTCTCCAGGAACTGACGATCGTCCGCCGAGCGCAAAGAGTCACACTTTCTCATTATCATTGAAACCTGAAAGTAAATCGTTCTTTAATTAACCTTTTCAGACATAATTGGCCAGATATTAACCCCCGCCAAAAGATTATTAAGATATGAATACCAATATCTATGTATTTCAACTTTCGGCGTTTTATTTTATCTTCAAATTTAATAAACTTTGGCAAGGGTTAAATACGCAAATACACACAGTGTGCGCACACACACTAGTGCACACTAATTACCCTTCGCATGGCATCCTTCCGTCTACGCTTCTCATTGTCCTTTTTGGCCGGATTCATCTTTGCCCGTGTTATATAAGACTGCGCCACATCCGCTGTGGCCTGATCCATCTCCTGTTCCTTAGCCATGGGCTGCTCCGGCGACGGCTCCTCGTCCTGCTCCATGGTGCGTCCGGCACAATTGGCAATAATGCGGGAGCCCCAAACTCGCTGATAGGAATGGGGGGATTGCCAAGATTGCTTAATAGTTTCCCCAGGATTCACGCTTACATTTTATTACAGTTTAACAAACAGTATTTGTCATTTAATATTGCCCAAATAC
This sequence comes from Drosophila monieri, assembly GCA_035047585.1. Taxonomy (NCBI): domain Eukaryota; kingdom Metazoa; phylum Arthropoda; class Insecta; order Diptera; family Drosophilidae; genus Drosophila; species Drosophila monieri. The sequence continues at coordinate 53,595 of JAWNPJ010000037.1, forward strand.
TTTTGTTTTGTAAATGTTTTATTTTTTTTGTGGCAAAAAGGTAAACAACTATCGATGTATGGACCGATAGTTTTAGGCTATCGATGAATCAGGGCTTCGACACTTGTGACTTTTAAGTTATAACGATATTTAAATCACTCTTTAAAGTTAGAATTTAAAAATCATTTTTTTAAACGATTTCTAAAATTCTTAAAATATTTTCAGGATGATAATCTGAAAATTTTTAAAAATGCATTGAATGCGCCATAGGCCCCAAAGGCTATATCTATGATATTATTATATTCATTATATGGCCCCGGGGATGACTATATCTTTGCCATTATCCATCTGATTCTTGAGCGGAATGTCTTAAACGATTTGTGGATAGATTCTCCATCAATCTGCATCAAAATCTAGAAACAAAATATTTTTATAATTTTTTGAAAAAATTTCTGGTGGATACCCTTAAAAATGTGCAAGAAATGCATGGGGGGTCTATAAGGCCCGGGGAATGGCTATATCTTGGCCACAATCCATCCGATTCTTGAGGGGAATACCTTAAACGATTTGTGGATAGATTCTCCACTAATCTGCATCAAAATCTACAAAAAAAATATTTTTCAAATTTTTTGAACAAAATTCTGGGGGATACCCTTAAGAATGTGAAAAAAACGCATGGGGCCCCGGAGATGGCTATATCTTGGCCACAATCCATCCGATTCTTGAGCGGAATACCTTAAACGATTTGTGGATAGATTCTCCATCAATCTACATCAAAATCTACAAACAAAATATTTTTTAAATTATTTGAAAAAATTTCTGGGGGATACCCTTAAAAATGTGAAAAACACGCATGGGGGTCTATAAGGCCCGGAGAATGGCGATATCTTTGCCATTATCCATCCGATTCTGGAGCGGAGTACCTTAAACGATTTGTGGATAGATTTTCCACTAATCTGCATCAAAATCTAGAAACAAAATATTTTTTACATTTTTTGAAAAAATTTCTGGGGGATACCCTTAAAAATTTGAAAAAAACTCGTGGGGCACCGGAGATGGCTATATCTTGGCCACAATCCATCCGATTCTTGAGCGGAATACCTTAAACGATTTGTGGATAGATTCTCCATCAATCTACATCAAAATCTACAAACAAAATATTTTTTAAATTTTTTGAAAAAATTTCTGGGGGATACCCTTAAAAATGTGAAAAACACGCATGTGGGTCTGTTAGGCCCGGAGAATGGCTATATCTTTGCCATTATCCACCCGATTCTTGAGTGGAATACCTTAAACGATTTGTGGATAGATTCTCCATCAATATGCATCAAACTCTACAAACGATATATTTTTAAAGGAGAAACACCATAAAATGAGGGAAAAATGCATGAAGGACTATATGACAAGGACATGGAAATAAGTTTGCAAATAATGATTCGATTCTTGAGCGGAATACCTTAGACGACTTGTCAATGGAGTGTATAAAAAGCAAAGTTGTTTATTATTAATTAATACTTGGACACTGTTTGTGTTATCCAATCGAGATATGGGAATACCCGCGTGTAAACTCCTGGGATTCCCGGAGTACCGCATGATAGACCTGCTGATGTAATACCTATGACATTATACATGCACGGAAAATCTTTGTGGTACATCAGCAAAGGTCCACCGGAGTCGCCGTTGCAAGTGTCCCTGGCCATTTCGGAGCCCACACAGAGCTGGGTTTTGGCGTTAAATCCTTTGGGGAATTCCTCAAGCTGACGAGATAGTAGTTTCTGACACACCTGCGGGAGGGAGTGAGAGATATTAAAACTTTCAACATGTAGAGATGCACTTACTCCATTTCCGTAGCGATCCAGCTGTACTTTTTGCAGCATCGATGAAGGAGTCCCCACTAGTCCTGTGCTGCCCCATCCCACAGCTATGAAGGAGTCTGCTCTTCGCTCGACCTGGGATGGGAGGCAAGCAGGATGTTTGTATAGGTCGAAGATAACTTTTTCCCCCAACATTATCAGCCCAATATCGTGGTAGAACTGTGGATCTTCATAGCCAGGATGAGTGATATATTCAGCTACGTTATAATCCCTGGGGGAGGCATCATCGTCCCCAGACTGGAAATCTAATTCCCCCAGTCGTACAACGTTCACTTCGCCCCTAAAAAAGGATATGAAAATGAAAAATATAAATAAATTCTGTTATACATTCAGTTAACTGACAAAAAACTTACTGATCAGATTCCAAGCAATGGGCAGCTGTAAGGACAAATTGAGCACTAATCAGGACACCTCCGCAGAACCAATTAATTTGTCCTGCATTTCCAATACGACGTCCCAGCCTCGCAATGTGCGGAAACTCCCGGGGCTGTGCCGGATGGCCACCGACAATCAATGGCGTATAGCTCCGGCAATTGTCGATGGTGAGGGTTTCAATGGTAGCTCCGGCAATCAAGAAACTATATTGCACTGTCTCCTCAAATATTTGCTGTTTGTACCTTTTGCAGACTGAATCGGATTATGGAAGATTTTTAATTCACTGACCATTACTGACCATCATTACTGAGTACTTACACTTGACTACATCCGGGTGCTGGCCAAAAGTACTTGCTAGGAATGCTGCCAATACGGCAGCTATCAGTCCCTGAGACATCTTCACCCCAGATTTAGAGACGTTCGCCAATCGACTGAGGTCTAACAGCCCGATCTGAACGGGTTTTGCTCCCAATAGGAGAACGATCGATCAGATGGGCTGGGCCCCAGTGGGGCGGCGTCGAGGTTCCAGCGGGTAAAAGCTATCAGAAATCCCCAGAATCAAGCGAGTTCAGCGAAAACAATTAACCCACCATAAAACTGATTTGTTCACTCTTTTGTTTATAGTTATGCAAATTAAGTGACGATTATGAATGGGAAGGGGCAGAGTGAGATCTTAACCAAGCACGATAATATCTAATTTTTATACATCTTTGTCAGATTATTTATTTTCATAAAAAGCTACCAATCTATAATTGGAATTTTAAATTTATCCAATATTTACTACGGCTTGGCCATCTCCTGCTTGATCCAATCCAGATAATAATGAACCCTCGTGTACATCCCCGGGAAATCGGGAGTGTCGCAGGCCACGGCAACTGAGGTTATCCCCTCTACGTGGTACATACACGGAAACTGCTTGTGATAGGTCAGAACTGGCCCCCCGGAGTCTCCGTTGCAAGTATCGTGGTTTGGCTCATTGGATCCAATGCAGATTTGGCTAGAAGCATTATAGCCATTTGGCAGTTCCTCGTTTTTCTCCGCCGTAAGCCGGCAGCGAGTGTTGAAGTTCAATAGCTTAACCTTTTTCAATATTTTGCTACTCTCTGAGCCAGGACGTGGAACCAGCGCGGTCTGTCCCCAACCAATGGCTATAAAACTGGAACTCTTTCGTCCATCCGTAAAGGGCAAACATGCCGGGTGCTTGTACTCATTAAATGTGACATTTCTTTCCAGTTTCAATATAGCGATGTCATCATATAGGATCGGATACTCATAGTTGGGATGCACAATCGGATCCCCTTGCACGACAAAGTCCTCAGGATCGGCATCATCCTTGGTGTTGTCGAACTCCAGTTCTCCTAGACGGACAATGTTAATAGATCCCCTGAAAAATATACGATTTCATTAATGATTACGATTGAGTCGAAGCGTTAAGATTATTTTATACTAAAGTGTTTTGATATTCTGAAAATAAAAAAATAGCTCTATAATACGCATTATGTAGATGCCTAATCTTGATAATTGAAAGGCATCAATGGCAGAAACTATTTTTTATGAATTAAACGACTTTAAAACTTAATCACTTACTCAAAGCTGTAGACGCAATGTGCTGCTGTTAGAACGTGCCGGTTGCTAATAAGTGTTCCACCACAAAACCAGTTAACTTTGCCTTCATCGTCACGATGTCCCAGTCTGGCGGCATGAGGAAATTCCTTGGGAATAGCAGGTGCCCCACCAATGATTACGGGTGCATAGGCTTTGCACTTGTCCCGGGTCTTTCTGATAATCGGTGCGCCCTCGTAGAGCAGGCTGAATTCGCGGACTTCTTCAAACAGGCTTCTTTTGTATTCAGTACAGGCTAGTTGGTTAAATCGGTTAAAATTAAGGGTTGCAGGTATTTAATGTAACTAGTTCACCCACTTCTTACTATATCCGCATCTTGAGCAACCACCCAGTATGCGGTTAGAAGCCACAAGATGACTTGCAGTTGAAACAGCTTCCCATCAAACACAGCTTCCATCGTCCGATTGTTGGCACGATCCGCTAGCTACTGAGCTATACAACTCACACAGATCATCTTTGAGAGATCTCGAGTGCATCGTAATCTCCCCAGGAGAGGTATTAAGCCCTGGGAAAATCCATAACCTTATTGATAAGAAATTCTATACTAAACTGTACATTTAATCAGCTCAAAGTTCGGAAAATGGGAAATGAATTAAATCTTCAGGAACAGATCCATGCTAAAATCATGAAAACAAAAATGTTTACTCTTTGACATTACACGGAAACCGGTTGCGGGTGTTTAAATAAGTTTAGCAACCGCCTTTCCAATAAACAAATGCAAATGAATAGGAGTTATTTTTAAAATGCTTGTAATTAAATCTTTTCTAGGAATTCATTGCTTATTAATAAATAATCGAAAACATCACGTTACTTTGGCCATTTCCTCTTTAATCCACTTGAGATAGTGGTTGACCCTTGTGTAGACGCTGGGCACATCCGGGGTGTCGCAGCTAATTCCCGTGGAGGTGACCCCAATTACATGTTGCATGCATGGATAATCCTTATGGTAGACTAGCACCGGACCTCCGGAGTCTCCGTTGCAGGTGTCCTTGCTATCCGGCGACCCAATGCACATCTGACTGGTGGCATTGAATCCGTCAGGCAGATCCTCGTTCTTTTCCGTAGTGACCAGACAGCGTTGATGGTAGTTCCGCAGCTCCACTTTTAGCAGCTTCTTCGACTCGGCCTGGGCCAGCGCCTTCTGACCCCAGCCTATGGCAATGAACTTATCGTGGATTTCCCCGTCGTCGAATGGCAAGCAGGCGGGGTGCTTATACAGGCTGAAGTTAACAGCACGGTCTAAACGCACCATACCGATGTCGTTATAAAGGGCCGGGTCCTTGAATTCCGGATGCTCTATGGAGCGCAGCACACCAAAGTCTTCCGGCTCGGCGTCGTCCTCATCGGTGTCGAACCAAAGCTCTCCCAATCGAACGACATTGACTGCTCCACTGAAAGACCGATACGGATTATTTGAAACTCCCTAGAATTTAGCCTAGTAGGACTTACAATTCGGTGTAGAAACAATGGGCAGCCGTGAGAACCAGACGATTGCTAATCAATGTGCCACCACAGAACCATTTGGTTTCATTCTTTTCATTCCGGTGGCCCAGGCGAGCAGCATGAGGAAATTCCTTGGACTCGGCTGGATCTCCATCGACAATTAATGGCCGAGATCCATGGCATGAATCAAGCGTCTCCCATGTAATTGGTGCATTGGGAAACAAGAAGCTAATGGCCACCCTTTCCTCGAAAACTTTCTGTTTAAATAGAGTGCACGCTAAGGTAAGAGAAAATAGAACCAACTCTTAAAAAAGCTATTTATTTAAGCTCACCTTTCTGAACCGCAGGATCAGGGCTTTGGCCAAGAACAAGATTGCTGGCCAGCGCAATCAGCGGAAAGATCAACCGCAACATGCTATTAATAAATGATCTGCCGGGGAATACGATCGTATCGCGACTGATCGAATCAATGTTAATCAACTAGTTTCCAATTGCGCAGTTTAACGAAGCTTCGCTAATCCCTCTCTCCATCAGCTGATGCTATATATAGTATATATAGCTCAGGAAAGAGTATAAGTTACTGATACATAAACGTTGGCTTAACATTTATATTAATGTTGTTTCTATCATACAAAGTTTAACGATCTAATATATAAATAGGACTAATTAAAGTGTATTCCCGCCGAATTGAAGGCCAACAGGAGTCGCATAAAGTCGTCAATGTCCATGGATCTCGCACGGTTAGTGGCCATGTTCAGTTCTTCTAAAATGCCAATTACTTTCTCTTGCATATTGAAGTCATCCTCGACGGGCTGGGGAAATGATAATAAGAGTTGAGTTAGAAATTAATTGGAAAAGATGAATAATAGTGGAGCTTACTTCATTTCTCAGAGAGCGATACAACTTGTAGTTCTTTTCGAGCATCTCGATCACGGAGGATACCTTAAAGGTGGCCGCTAGGGTTTTGTTTTTACGAAGGAAGGCTATCCTAGTCAGACCGTCCCACTCGGTGAAATTGACAGGCGGAGGAGGATTCTTGGGCTCCAGACGCACCACGCTAGACTCCACCTTTGGTGGCGGCTTGAAATTGTTTTTACCCACCTTCATCAGCATGTCGACGCGGGCCAACAGCTGGGTGTTTATGCTGAGGCGGCAGTACAACTTGTCACCCGGCTTGGCCACAAGGCGTTGGGCAAACTCGCGCTGGAACATGAGAACGGCGCAGCGGAAGAGCGGCCGGTGCAGGAGCAGTTTGAAGATCAGTGGCGAACTGATCTGGTAGGGCACGTTGGCAATGCACAGGTCGAAAAAGGGAAGCTCTGCCTTCAAGAAGTCTCCGATAAGCACCTGAAGCTTGGGTTGCAGTGGCGTGGCCTGGACACGTTTTTGCAGTTCGGCTGCGAGCCGGGTGTCGATTTCGCAGGCAATAACCTTCTTTGCCTTCTCCAACATACGAACAGTCATGTTACCAGTACCTGGACCAATTTCCAGCACCACGTCAGTAGGTCGCAGGGCTGCCTTCTCCAGCATGCTCGTAATCACCAAAGGATTCTTCAATATGTGCTGTCCGAAATCCTTGTTGAAAACAATACCTTTTGGTACAAAACAAAATAATTAGACGACTATGGTAGAAGTATTTGGCATTTAATCACCTTGCTTTTGCACCTCGGTGTGGATGCGAGTTTTCTTTTCTGTTTTCACCTTCGGCATTTTGACTAGATGGTAGCCTTATTTTTTAAAAATTGAAAATATTCTATAAAAAAAGATTTGTTTTGACTCTGCTTCTTGCTACTTGAAGGCAACATGTGCACTGTTAATTAACAGAAATAGCGCCGATAACTCTTCCGTTAAATAACAGAGCCGATAACTCTTCTGTTAAAGATTACCACTTACCAAAGATGGCCAACTACAAATATAGTGTGACGCCAGTGGCGCGTAATTCAAACTGATTGACAATCAGATTTCTAGCAGACTAACTTATCCGTTCCGCAATAGCAGTATATACCTACAAAATATTAATATAATAAGCTATACATAAACAATTTGTATATGCTTCGATAAAACACCAATTCAATGTCCCGCCACACCACACATTTGAAAAAGAATCACTAATTTCAGTTACATTTTCATAGGTGTTACCTCTTTATTTATTAATTAGTTTTCACTTAATGTTATAAATCAATTTTTCTGGTTTTCAAGTTGCTTTCTTTGGTTATCTTTGCACATCTGCATTTACCATTCATTTAGTTTTAACACTCACTTTGCTTTCTTGGTAAATCTTTCCATACCATAATTTTCTTTAATAGCTTTTTTACAACATATCAACTGTTGACTTTCGACTTTACCTTTATAGTTATTTATCTCTGGTTTAAACGTAACTTATATTTTATTTATGCTTTTCTTTCTCAGTTTTAGGTTGGTTTTTCTCTGATTTGTGGGTGCTTTGTGTGTTTTTATTTCTGAATACTTTCTGTTTACGATTATTATTAATCATGCTATGATTCCGCAATTTTCCTACTCCTCAGTTTTTCGCGCTTAAGTTTTGTCAATAAATAACGCCTTTCAATAAATAATTCAATATTTCCTCATAGTAGTTTGTGTAGTTCGCCATAGATCAGTTAACAATTTGTGGGGCTCCCATTAATTATCCTTCGAGTGTAATTTCTCTTTAAGTATCTTAGATGCAAAAGGTACATGAAAAAGTTGCACATATGTATGTAAGTTTGTTCATTAGAGTGAGTTGAGTTGAGTTGAGTTTGAGCTGCGTGGCTCCAGAAAAAGTTAGCTTAGCTGATCGAGTGAGTACATTCAAAGTTTAGTTCAAGAACCCTTTTGAAGCAATGGAAAATTGTCAATAAATATTTCGTGTTTAGTAAGTAGATGAAGACAACAGCGGGCGGGGAGCGTTCAACTTTGCTTATTTCAAGTGGACTTACATCTACATTTGTTGCACAGTTTCCTATAGCTTTTGCTTTTTTTTTTTATTCAGGTTACGGTTTTAAGCGATTTTTGTGTTTTATTTTTATATTTAACTTTCCTGTTTCTCTCCTGATCCGTTTCTATTATCCTTTTTTTCCCCTCTCTCTCTCTGGTAACACTTTATTTATTAACAACCCGCCAACTTTAATATTTATTCCTGCCTATTCCTGGTCGTATTCAAAAGACTATGTTTATGTGAGTTCATCTTACTGGCTGGATGCGATTTGTGTATATTTTGAGAGGCTTTGCTTTATTCATCATTTTTGTTTATCCTTTATTTATAATTGAAGAATCGCCACTGTACTTTCAACGGCCCCAATCGACTGGCGAGTTGAGCTCATTGTTTAAAAAATTAATTTCTTGCACTCTGAACATTTTGTGTCTATGTTCCTTCCAACATTAGTCCTTAAATTTTGTTATTTTGGTTTTGATGCTTTTTCTCTAGTTCTCGTTTTTATTTATTTTTTTTTTTGTTTTTTTTTTTTGGTAAAATGCGTTCTTGAAAATACTTTGGGTTAACTTTTTAAATTGTAAATGGGTAACTGGCGGTTACGCCGGTCTTGCTATTTCACAAATATTATTAGACACAGGGCTTTATTAATACATACAAATTTGTGTGTTTATGCCTGCCTTTGCCTTAGTTTTTTTTCTTTTTTCTTTTAGTTAACAACGCTGCTTATAGTTAATAAATTTTCTGTTATCCGTCCATGCTTTTCTCCATTCTAGTGATTTATTTATTCATATATTGATTCCTTCTGCTGCGGTTGGATGAAATCAGTAACAGAAACAACTCAGTAAGCCACACAAGTTAGTTAATGAATAAATAATAATCATAGTAATAACAATAAAGGATACTGATCAAATTTCGATGCGTTATGCTAAAAATTTGCATTCGGTTGGTTAGTTAATATATAGGATTTTGCTTTGAGTCTTTGGCTTAAAAATCAACACATAAACAATAATAATTTGTATCTCCTATTCATCCTATTCCACATAATTTCTTATAACCTTCCACTGCTTTCCCTCATTATGCTAAGTGTTGTTTCATTTTTTCTTGTGTGGGGGTGTGTGTATTATATATGTATGCCTTTAGTTTCACAATTTATATGGTTCATATATGTATATATATATATATATAATTTCTCTGACCTCCTCTCCATCTGCTTACAGACTAAACACATTTGTTTGTATTCATAATTTGTTTAGCATAAAATTAATATGATTTTCTTTAGACATTCTCTTTGTTTTAGCTTTTTTTTCTATGATTAATTAGCGTAACATTCCCTTTGTTGGTAAATTGTATGCAATTTGTATTAGGTGTTTGGCTTGAAATTGTTCTTTTCATTCATTTTTATAAATATTTATGCGTAACAATAATGTAATTTATAAATAATATCGCTTTAATACTTGAGAAGGAAGTTGTGCAAATTTTTAAATACATTTAACAAAATAAAAATAATCAATTTGTGCATCCAACAAATACATACTGGATGTATATTGTATTGTGTGTGTTGTGTTTTGTGTGTATGGTACAGACGGCACATTGCGGCTATTGTGTTAGAAATTCCCTTGAGATTCGCTTTGGAGCAAGTGCCTCGCCTCCAGAAAATTAGATGCTGTCGGTCTGTGAGTGCGAAACATGAGATTCGACACGTCAACGTCAAACAATCAATAAATAACTAATAACAAAATGCACTCAGCCACTGGGCATTGACTAGATGGGGTGGGGCTACTTAATTTTTTTGCTTTCTGGGCTGGCAAACAACATAAATAAATGTATATAGGAAAAGGCTTGAAGCTTGAAGGTTTAGGATTTCGGGGGAAGAGTTCGGTTAACAAGGGGGGCTTAACAATTCGTGTCCATATGCGTTTGCAATATCCATGTCGAAGCTTAGCAATTTCAGTGGCAGTTTCGCACTGCCCACGACAATTGGCACTGGTAGTTGGGGATGGGGGGATGACTGATCTGATCCGATCTGAACCGATCCGCTGGAAACAGACAACAAATAAGCGTTCGCCGGGGGGAGGGGAGGAGGAGATAAATTAAAATACTATTCAGCTTGTGCTAAAGTATGCGCTACACGCTGAATGACAGCTCCAATCGGATCTGATCTGGACTGGATCCAGGACCATTGGGGGATTCACTAACAGCCACCAATCGTAGTGGCTCAGACCGGATCGCGACCAATCAAAGTGACGGGGATGAACATGAACTGCGATCGTTGGGCCTCTTAGTACACTTTTCGCTCCGGTCCAAACTTGGGATTGACAAACGAGAAGCCGGCGAATTCGTCCTGATTGATGCAGCGTATGACATCGTTGCCAATCGGTGTCAGCACCGGATCCTCCTTGGTGAACTCCGCATCAAAGTTATTGGCATCACGCGGATTTTTCTAAGTGTTATTTCGATTTAATTAGATTTTCAAGATTGTTGCTTTTGAAAACTTACCATTTTCGGTCGGAATGGAGGCTTTATATTGCGCTTCTCAAGCTCCTTCCAGTCGAGCTTGTTGAAAAATGGATGTTTGCGTATTTCATTCTCATCGCCCGTACAGCCCAGTCGCTGTTCCGGATTCTTGGTTAGAAAGCCTGCCCAAAAAATATCAAATTAGTCAAAATAGAATAAACTGCAACTTCTCATACCCTTTAGGATGGAAACGGCCTCGCGAGATAGCCAAACGGGATACAGGACGTCATCGTGCATGATCGAGTCGAAAAGCTCGTCTTCATTGTCCGCCTCGAACGGCGGCTGTCCGGCCATCATCTCGTACATGAGCACACCCAGCGCCCACCAGTCGACAGATGCGCCGTACTCCTGCTCCTTGAGGATCTCCGGGGCGATGTAGTCGGGCGTGCCGCAGAACGTGGTGGTCAACATGCCATTCATGATGCCCTCCTTACACATACCGAAGTCGGCCAGTTTGCAGTGACCCTCCTGGTCGAGTAGTATGTTATCCAGCTTCAGGTCGCGATAGATGACGCCGTGGGCGTGGAGGAACTGCAGCGCGAGTGTCACCTCCGCCGCATAGAAGGCCGCCCGAGCGGCTTCGAAGCGACGCGCCTTCTGGATCTGGAACATAAGATCGCCACCGTTGACATACTCCATCACGAAGAAGAGCCGGTCCGGGGTCTGGAAACAGGAATGTAACGCAGTCAGGAAGGGATGATTGGCGGCCAGCGCCAGTATGCGCTTCTCCGTCATGGTGCAGTCGACGTCGTCGTCCTGGATGATCGCGTCCTTCTTCAGCACCTTGATGGCGTAGATCTCGTCGGTGCCCTTCTTTTCGGCCAGCATCACCTTGCCGAACGAGCCCTTGCCCAGTACTTTGATAAAGTTGAAGTCCAGTAGGGAGCACTTGCCCGGCCGGGTCTCCCCAGTGGCGCCGCCCCCACCGCCGCCGGCCACTCCACCGCCCACCGCCAGGCTCATGCAACTGCTGCTGTTGTAGCCACTGGTCAGGGTTGAGGTGGAGGTGGCCAAACTGTCCGCCGAGAGCGTGCCACTGCGGAAGGACTGGCCCGGACCAGCTTCCCCATCGGCTCCCAGGGATGCGCCGTAATTGTCCTCGCCGCCCTGCTGGTTAAGATACTTGGAGCGTCGCGGCTGCTGCTTGTCGGGAGAGATGCCCAGCGAACTGAGGATCTCGGCCATCTGCTTCGTGTTGATGCCACAGGTGTTGGCCACGTTCTTTTGGCAGCGCTTGTGCACGTTCATGCCGCAGGTCTCGCACTGCAGGCCCTGCTTTATCAGCCCATAGAGGAGGGACCCGCAGTGGTCGCAGAATGTGAACCGCTTGTAGCTGTGCACCACGAAGCGGTGCGGCATGTTCACATTGAACCTTTGGCCCGCCGGCACCACCTCCACTTTGGCTTGCTGCGATTGCAAAAAAGAATGGTTAATATTTTGGACGCCTCGGGCTAAGAGCCACCAACGACGACTTACCTCATCTCGCATGCCCGGACACTTGGACACCACGGACGTATGGCATTTCTTATGTACAACTAACGTGCAGACTAGACGTTTTTGTGTATCCGGGGGGAAGGGGAGAGAAACCAAAGCAATACGATTAATAACCACACTTTGAGTCTGGCGCTTCTCAGATCTTTGATGACAGAGTGCAAGGCAAAATATAAAAAATCTATGGCAACTAAGCACTCCAGAAAAAAGATTGTCATATCTATTATAGAATATTATATCAATTAATCAAATTAATTAATCAGTATGACAATCTCTCTTCATAACTAAAACTCTAGACATACGAATGTGTGTATTTACAGGATTTCGTTTAGCTCAAGCTTGAAACATTCAGGGTTAGACACAAAGTGGCATCACAATTGGAGGACCACGAGTTGGTTAAAAAAAATTATTAAACATTCGACAGTTTAAGATTTGTTGGTTTTTTTGTGCAGTGTAATTATTCACATGTTGATCAGTGGAGTTTAGTTGAGTTTTGTGCTTGGTCTGTGCTCTAATTAGTTTTTTCGGTGTACACCAAGTTTTAAACACAACACTTATGTATATGCTTCGTGCCAGATTTTGAAACAAGAACTACTTATGAAAGAAACGCTATGAAAAGTATGTAAAACATCAAAAGATAAAAGCCCTATTTCCTATTCAACAGAACTAGACATTATTTAAAGTTATAGTTTTCTTTGAGTGACATAAATCTGGTTCAAAAATCAGTATACTCTTAAGACTTTAAATGTTATACCCAGAACATGCATAAAGGTTTAAAAATTGTCATTTTTTTTTAAATGACAGACGGACAAAGATATGGTTTTTTAAATTAGAAAAAGGACATTTCACACTATCCCGATTATGAATTAGTAATTGAGATGTTCATTTAATTAATTGTGAAGTTTCATGTAATGGAAACGAGAACTGGGCTCGTCCTTTTTAGATTTTAGATTTTAGATTTTAGATTAGTGGTGCAGTGAGGAGAGGACCTGTGCCAGGACACTAGACTGTTTCATCATGACTCAAGCATGGAACGAGCAAGGTGATGGATGCATTGGGCAATGCGGAAGACTTCACAAATGTTGGCAGCAGAGACTCATTCCATGCCACTTTATAAATAAAAAAAAAAGGACAGACTTAAGACTTGCAACCAAATGCTTGCGTTTCCCTAAGAGAAACTCAATGGCAACCACAGCGAACAACGAACAATGAACAACGAACAACGAACAACATCAAGAACAACGAACGAACGAAACAAGCAAATGCAAAGTGATATGAATTTTGGGCTTGATAGCTTGTCAGGTGCTCCATGGCGCCTGGAGCTCCGAAGCGCCAGAGCTGAGCTGCTCTGGTTTTCCATTTAGTCTGAAGCAAAACACATACCTTGACATTGATAGCCTTGTTTACCAATTCCCCTGCAAAAAGGCAAGAAATTCCATGGCTATTGTATGTATATATATTTGGAAACTGAATGAGTTGTGTGTTGGATTGTGAGGTGTGATGAATGATGGAACCGCCGATGGAAGGAAGCCCATTTGGAAAGTATACCCAAGCATGATACCGATGACCCCGCGACCCAAGCCACCGAATAGCAACCCAAAAGGATGAGACCCGCATTAGAGAAAATAACCAGTTAAATGCCGATGCAAACTAGGGAAATAATAACTTGCTAATAGTGAGAGCCACCCACAAATAAGAGCCGAAGTATGAGTCATTTAAGTGAAGGGCGATGAGGGATTAGATGATAGTGGATACATTAAAAACATAAAGGCGGCCGATCTATCCAAATCAAATAAAATCAAAAATAGATTCAGATGGTGAGAGAGTATAATGTGTAGAATAAAGTCCCGAAACTAAATGCATGTTTAGATTAATCACTGCAGGATACAACTTGGGGATGTACGGAGATGTTCAGCCCGGCTGTGAGTACGTATGTATGTGTTCTGGAGTCCACTTACCAGATAAACTCGCGACAGTGCGAACAGAAGGTGGGTTGACGCAAAAACGTTGCCATGAACTTGTGACCATTTACCTGGAAAATCAAGAAATAATTTTAAATAAAAAAGTAATCGAGGGAATTGATTCAAAAGTTACCTGGTGCACTCGACGACGCATGGCACCGCGACGGCGATTGAAGCCAGCGCGCTCTTTGAACTCCTTATTGACGGCCACGGTGTGCTCCACCTCGGCCTCGGCTTTGGCTTGATCTGTTAAATGAAATGATTGTTAAGTAAATTAAGTAATTTATTAAAAATGATTTATATCTTAACATACCATTGCGATTTTTTAGCTCGATTATAACATGAATCTTGCCCTGAGGCTCCAAGTTAACCTTCAAGATGAGAAATAAGGAATATTTAAAGTTTTTATTTCAAAATAAGAGTCATACCCATAGATCTTGCACAGCCGTCTCGCTCTGCATGAGATCCTCGAACGAGATGATGCAATTGGCAACAAAGTCATCTGGCGGCAGAGCGGCATCGTGGAAAACGGTCAAGTTTATGTTCCGAGCATTGTTCACGTCGTGGACGAACTGCTCATTCCAAACAGGGTCGAAGGTCTTTGGCCGGGTGGTGGCACGATCTGAATAGAAACAATATCATTAGGATTACCTCTAAAATAAATAGATTTTAATGACCCACCAAAATGACTGTCGTCGACGTCTATGGTGACATAGGGATCTATGAGCTGCTCGTCGGCTAGTTTGCCAAAGGTAAGGTTGTGGCGCTTCTGGAAATCTGTCGGCCGCAGGCCACTCGCCTCGCACACCTTGATCTGCAGCTTTCCCGTAAACATGGTCGCCCGTTGCCCTTGGTGCTCCCGCCTCTAGAATCGAGTCCGCGTGCGCCTGCTCCTTGATCCTACAGCTCCTTGGTGTGTTCAGCTCCGCGTATGTTGGGTTATGTGTTAAGTTAAGGGTGTAGGCTGTCGGGAGCAGTGATGGCACTACTCAGCTGTGCTTGCGGTTTGCGGTGTGTGGGATGGTGATCTGTGGCGACGACAAGATCGGTTGAGAATTTATTAATGAAATGGTCGAGTGGGGGGGCAATGTTAGTGTAGGTCATTGACACCCATGAATGGCGTATGCGGTACACTCGATTCACTCTCAAGGTCGCCTGCCCCCCGAATCGTTGGAATTTATGTAGATCCAACATTTGCGGTCAGGATGAGAGTCATAGTCGTAGAAAATCATAGTCATAGTTTATTTTATAAATTTAGAAAATAAATAACACTGATTTATAAATAATAATTTTTATTTTAAACCATTTGAATGTCTAATTTTTACATTTTATATCAACTTGAAGAGAGACACTAATATTTTGGCCATAATTGTGGCCGTGTATGTACTGAGATGGGGCCATTAGGCAATCGCTCAAACGACAACAGTCCGTGAAACAGAAAATCGAAAATAGTACACGACCATCATCTGCTCTGGTAATATTTCTGGCAAATAAATCATTCCAAGGAGTGCAACTTAGCTTGCTTCGCAATTCCCACACCAACTTGTGTACACTGCCCCAAAATTTGCATCCTAATCTGCTCAGCAATTGGTGTACAAAGAATTTTCTAATTTGAGAATCTAATGGAAACAAGTGGCGACCACCCACCCACCCACCTCCGCCACCCCCCCACACACAGTCTTACAAATAGAGAACTTTTCATTGTCATTTAGCCTTTGATTACATATCATAATGCCTGCTTGCTCATTTTTTTTTTTATGCAAATTTCTGGTGTGCATGTATGGCACATACACACACAAACATAGGAGCCCAGGTTTTTTTTTTTCGCAGATAAAACAACAAAGAGGGAATAACAAGCAATTCTAATGCTGCCTCCCAAGAACACAGTCATCTCCTGCCACCCACCAATCCACTCGCGAGGCTCCTTTCTCACGCACGCCAACAATAAACACTTTAAAAAACGCAACAAAGTGCGCCCAATTAACTAAAGGTTGGACTATAATAAATCCAATTGGAAAATTTGTAATTTTCTAATTGGTGAAAACGAAGGCCTTCCAGCTGTCAGTTTGACACTAATGAGTGCTGCCATCGGGACCAGTGTTGGTAACCAGTGGTGGGTAGTTGGCGGTTTGCGTACAACTTTTAAAATCCTTTTTCTATTTAACAAATATTTGAGTTGTTAGCTTGGGAATTAGTGGGATTTTCTTTTTTAAAAAGTTATAGAGCATTAATTCACAGAAAATTGTTTTTTTTTGTATAAGGAAAATGTCAAAAAAGATGTAAACAACAAAATTTGTTAAGACTTGTTTATGTTTTTTTATGTGTGTGCACTTTTTTCATTCTCGCTCTCCCGATTGTTGGTATATAGAGAAAAAATGTTGAGGCGAGGCGCGCAGAAGCTGATATATTAGAGAAAAAAGTGTTTCAGCTACAATACTATACACACACGCACACAGTTACACGCACCCTGTTTGCACAGCGTTTCAATTGATTGGTATCTGGAGGAATTCCCTTGTTCTTCGACGAATTCGAAATGTTTCACAAAATCACAGTCTCTAGCATTTTCCGTTGCATAGCTGGCAACTATTATATTCAATCAATCTTTTCTAAAAACGAAAGTTTTCACCACCCCAAAGAAAAGCAGCTTTTCCACTTGCGCGAATTCGTATAAAAACGGTCACATTGATTAGATTTTCATTTTTACAAACAGTGTTGCAAAAGTCCGTTTCTAACAGGGCACAAGTAACAGCTGTTAAAACAACTGTTAACTTAGGATCAGTCCATCCCGAGGTTTGAGTCCTTGCTAAATATTAATTGGGAGATTAAAATTGGGGTTTTTTAAATTAAATTCCGGGGTGAATAAACGCGTTGGGCGTGAAAAAAATGTTAAACCGGAATGGGAATTTCTTGCAACGAAAAATAAAAGTGAATAAAAATGAGAGTTCGTAGATCTGGCAGCACTAGCACTTTTTCTTTGTGCTTACCAACATTAAGTTGTTGACCAAAGAAGAAGAATTCATCCAATTTCTGAAAAGTAAATAAATAATCGCAACAATATGAGTTCGGGGGCCATGCGCACGCCCGTCTCGCAGATCATTCACAACAAGGATGAACAGGATGCCGACGAGGAGCCCAAGAAGAAGTCGCGCGAAGACTGGCGCAAGGCTAAGGAGCTAGAGGAGGCCCGGAAGGCAGGAACAGCTCCAGCCGCCGTGGACGAAGAGGGTCGCGACATCAATCCGCACATTCCTCAATATATATCGAATGCCCCCTGGTACTATGGCTCCCAGGGCCCCACACTGAAGCACCAGCGGCCACAGCATGAGGATGAACGGGGACAGCTTGACAATCGGGGACCGAAGGGTCTGGACACTACCCGGATTGTCACCAAATTCAGGAAAGGTGCTTGCGAGAACTGTGGTGCCCTCACGCACAAGCGAAAGGATTGCTTGGAGAGACCCCGAAAGGTGCAGGCTAAATACGCAGAGTCCATCCTTGTACACGACGAGCATCTGGTTAATGATGCAGCTGTTAACTACGATGAAAAGCGGGATCGGTGGAGCAGCTACGACCCAGCTAACCACCGGGAGATCATCGAGGAGTATGAGAAGGTGGAGGAGGCCAAACGCCAGCTTAAGGCCGAAAAACTCAAGAACGGTAGGGCCTCAACATCGTCTATCCCATCGGAGTCATGGATGCACTAACATAATTTGTTTTCCACAGATCCTGACGCCGAAATATCCGATGAGGATGGTAACGAGGACAAGTATGTCGACGAAGTTGATATGCCTGGAACAAAGGTGGACTCCAAGCAGCGTATCACAGTACGGAACTTGCGAATTCGCGAGGACACAGCGAAATATTTAAGAAACTTGGACCCCAACTCTGCATATTACGATCCCAAAACGCGTTCCATGCGCGATAATCCCAATCCACAAGTTCCTTCCGAAGAGTAAGTAACATTTAGTTCATAAAATCAAGGTAGACTAACGTCTTTGCCATTCCAGAGCTGAGTTTGCTGGCGAAAACTTTGTACGTTTCTCAGGAGACACCACAGCGCAGGCTACCGCCCAGCTGTTTGCCTGGGAAGCGCATGGCAAGGGAGTCGATGTACATCTGCTGGCAGAACCCACCAAGTTGGAGTTGCTCCAGAAGGAGTACGAGCAAAAGAAGGAGCAATTCAAGTCAAGTGTAAGTAGCTATTAAAAATGTTTCTGGCTAAAATAATAAACCGACCATTTATTTTTAGACAAAAACCCACATTGTGGAGAAATACGGCGGTGAGGAGCATCTGCAGGTTCCGCCCAAATCGCTTCTGCTCGCACAGACGGAGGAGTATATTGAGTATTCGCGCAGCGGCAAGGTAATTAAAGGAGTGGAGAAACCAAAAGCGCGTAGTATCTACGAAGAGGATGTGTACATCAACAACCACACAACCGTTTGGGGAAGCTTTTGGAACGCCGGTCGTTGGGGCTACAAATGCTGCAAGTCCTTCATCAAGAACTCTTACTGTGTGGGCATGCAGGAGCCTGAGGGTTATTCCGAAGCGCATCCCACTAGCTCCTTAGCGGTGGCTGCACCAGAACCCACTCATATTCCTAGATTACCAGAAAATACGCCCGAAAAGCCTGCCTCCGAAGTAGACTCCGCCCCAAGTTCAGAATCTTCATCCTCAGAGGAGGAGGAGAAGCCTGAGAAAAAGAAGTCTAAGAAGAAATCAAAGAAGCGGGAAAAGAAGAAGAAAGCCAAGGAGCAGCGAAAGCAGAAAGAAAAACACAAGGAAAAGGAAAGGGCAAAGGAAAAGAAGAATATTATTTCGGAGGAGCTGGACGACCGCAAGCGACCTTACAACAGCATGTACGATGTGAAGGCACCGACCGAAGACGAAATCGAAGAGTGGAAAAGGAAGCGTCCGCGTGCCGAAGATCCCATGCTGCAATTTATGTAGAACAACTATTAAACTTAATCAATTTTATGAAATTGTAAAGAAACACTTTTAATATTAAACTATCGCGTACTGTTCGTATAGCAGCTCCCTGATCTTATAGTATTCCTCCGAAAGGCAGCCTTCCATGGCCACCTTGCCGGCATCAACACGTCTCAGAGCCAGGGTGCCATTGCTGCACCACAACACACCTCCAGAGAATTCAGAGTTGATGTTGTTTCGCATGAGAATCTGCTTGAAATCTGAGAGTTTCAGCTCGTTTATGAGCACAGAGTTGTGGACGGGAATCTCGTCCTCGGCCAACGTCTCTAGCGTCAATGTTTTGGCCTCCTGCGCACTATTGTCCTGTTCAGCAGTCACATCCATTGCAGCATCGATTGCTTTCAGGCGCATGCCCAAGCGACCGTCCACCCAGGCCACTTCCGCGTCCTTCCCCTTCTGGAATTGCAACTGCGAGACGAGTCCCTCGGTGAGGCGGACCTGGTAGATATGAATCTCCGTAGTCACATCGATGATCTCACCCTTTTGGGGCGTGAAGACACGTGCTCCAACGTTCTGCTCACAATGCTTGGCCACCACCTGGGTGCCCTCTGCAGTTCCGTGAATGACAATTACCCTCCGAGGTCGCAGTTGCGATAGAATCTTCAACATAGACTCCCCATCGGAGCGACCTTCAAAGTCGATTCTTTGTATTTGGGCGTTTACTTCTATGGTCTTTCGCTGGTTTATCAGTTTGGTAGGCTTTTCCAGTAGCTGGACATCGGTATCGCCGATGGTGCCGTTTGCCTGATGGTCTATACCCGTGCCCGGCTCCTCCTTTTTGACGTTCTCCTTGTTCTGCTCCTCCATGGGTACGAAATCGTAGCCACTTGTATCTGCGATGCGGTAGTCGTCCAGGTTAATGATCTCTCCGTACTCATCGTACTTGACTTTTTCCTCGTGATATGGAAACATCACATGGTGGCGCTTGTTGGACTTGAAGAAACCCGAATGGTGGCGACCCTCCGGACGGACAACAATGTCATGCTTTCCTGTGATCACGCTCATCTCTATGTCATCCTCGGACTCGGAGCTACTTTCCTCTTCCACGTCTGGCTTTACTATCAGCGGGTTCAGCTTCTCTCCTTGCGTTCGCAGGTATTCATCCAACTCTGCGCCCTCCAACTCCACCCTGCGCCTTATGTCCAACTCAATTTGTCTTCCCGGAGTAGAGTTTTCCACCAATTCCATCGCCAAAGTTCCAGGAGCGGTGCGAGTGGTTAGAATAATGCTGTTGTTTGAATTGCTCGCCCACTGAACGAAGAGGTCTCTGGTGAAACCACTTTCCAGGTCCGGAGTACTGGCCAACACTACTTTTGGGCCCGCTGGCAGCTTGTAGATATCCGCCAGGGAGTGGCACAGCTGGATGTGTTTGAACTGGAAGGGATTGTTGCGGGCTCCTTCGAAGGCCTTGGTCAGCTTGTCGCTCATCCACTCGATTTGCGATTTGGCAAACTCGATGACATTGTAACTGACATTGTTCAGTAACGCCAGCGAGTAGGCCATCAGCCCGGACTCCTTGTTCTTCCATAGTTGATCCAGCATGTGGGCTAGCTCCAGAACTCTTCCAGCTGTGTCTACCGCAATCAGAACATTGCCGTTGTTTCGCACCGTCTGAAGGATGTTGGTCATTAGCTTCTCATCGCGGGCCCTTCGCCTCGCCTGCTGGTACTGCGCATTGTATGCGTCCGTGATGAGGAGCGACGGTCTCTGCAGACGGTCCAGCTCACATCCGCTCAGGTGGCGTTCCTTTTTGTGATTGAAGTCGGTGGCATACACAATGTCCTCCTCACCCACCTTCACAATCTTCCAGATAGTGCCGCCGATCATGTGTCCTGCATTCAGAGGAGTTATGGATATGCCGTAGCCCTTTCCTTTGAGGGAAACTGTTTGATTGTATTTCAATTGGGTGATCTTTTCGAAGGCTGTGTCCACGTCGTCCAGTGAGAAGAGATCAAAGTCTCCCATGTTGAAGTGAGACATGTACAGGTCGTACATGAACATTTGACCCATCTTGAAAACAGGAATGGTGGCGTAAATGGGGCAATTGAGGCCCAGTTTGCCCACCAGATAGGGAAGAGCACCCAGGTGATAGGCGTCTGGGTGGGAGAGCAGCACAGCATCTAACGTGTGTACTTGCCTAGAAGTAAAAACTATGTTTAATCATTCACTGTTCTTTTTCTATTTATTTACCTTTTCAGTTCCTTTATAAAGTTCGGATCGAACTTCTCGTCCCACCCGCAGTCGAGCAGAATCCTCACGTCGTCGATCTGGAGAATGTAGCATGGCGGCGACTCGTCCATAGCCCCCGATATGGTATGAAGCTTAATAATTGAAGTCATTGCGAAGCACTACTACCGAAACATCTGTAAGTTATGGAAATGGTTAAAACTTTCGATTCTTAAAACGCGGCTGCCGGTCCAGGGATGGAACATAAACAGTGACAGTGTTGCCAGACAATTAGCGAAACTCTGTCCTCTTAATACAGTGGACACCTGTGGAACAAACTACATACATATATTATATTTTTATTAATAAATTCTTATTTTTATTGTATAATAAATAATGTTGTTAAGTTAATAATAAGTTAATGATAATACAAATAAAATCTTATAAACGCTTAAAAATGTTTCCAAAGTCTTATATGAAGGAGGTTTGGTAGCGATATTTACGATAAATTACTTGATTTCATGTAACTCATAAAATATTTGCATAATCTTATCATACATACTGTCCCTTATCTATCTTTGAACGGAAGTAGACTTGCGTATTGACGAACCTGATTATTTGAAGTCTAATATTATTTATTTAATCTTATGATATTTTAAAGCAATATTATTTTTAATAAAGGAAAAATAAACAAATTTAATAAATTGATAACAAAACTTGTAGATATTAAAAAATATTTAGTAGCCCCTTTAGTAGCCATAAAGGTCTTACTGTAGCTAGCCGCGCCAAAGTATTGCAGTGGTGGGTGTGTTTTATCTTCCAGCCTTGGTAATCAGCTGTTTGCTTACCAATAGCCCGCGATTCACTCACGCTAGTCACCATCGAGAGGATGAGGAGTTTTCCTCGATTTCGACCTCGATCCCGATCTTCCTGAGAGCTAGTGTTCCGGCTAAACGATGTTCGTGCGACTCTGGCATCGGAGCTTCTTCATCTACGACCTTTTAGCCATTGGATTGTTGATTACGCTCATAGTTTACCTAGCACTGCCCTTCCGGTTCGCGTCTCACTACGAGTACATCGAGGGATCACGGATTGAGGCGGCACTGATTCCACAAGTCACCCGAAACATATCCCTTCAGGAGGTGTTCGAGTGCAGATACGTTGAGATACTCGAGGAAAACCGATTTGTGTACAATCTTGCTCACTACCATGAGGCTGTTCATCGGCAGGAGGAGATTCGTCCCGGTGGCGAGTTCCGGCCAGAGCAGTGCCAGGCCCGTTATAGCACTGCCATCATTGTTCCCTATAGGCAACGAGAGGAGCAACTGCACGCCTTCCTCACCTACATGCACAACTATTTGCGCCAGCAGCTGATCCATTATCGGATTTTTCTGATTGAGCAGTTCGACCATAAACCTTTCAACCGGGCCATGCTCTTTAATATAGGGGCCCAGGTGGCGGCTGAATATGGCTTCCCCTGCTTGGTGCTCCACGACGTGGACTTGCTCCCGCTTAACTCGGGACAAATGTATGCCTGCACAGAGCTACCTCGACACATGTGTTCGGCTCTGGATCACTGGCGCTTTCGGCTACCTTATCGCGGACTTTTCGGCGGCGTGGTGTCCATCAACACCGTCCAGTTCCAGCAGATTAACGGGATGTCGAATCTGTACCATGGTTGGGGCGGCGAGGACGATGATCTTTACGAGCGCCTACTAGCGCTGGGTATCGATATATGTCGCTTTGCGCCGGAGTTCAGCGAGTACACCATGTTGAAACACAAGCCGGAGCGGCCCAACGAGAACCGGGTGGCCCTGCTGAGGGCGGCAGCACTTCGCCAGCACTCTGACGGACTCAACTCTCTGGTCTACAAGGAGGTAGAACGCCGCATGCACAGTCTATTCACCCATGTCCTGGTGGAGACCTGAGGGTGATGCCAGTATTTGTTATCTAGCTTGTAGGCCAATTGTTTTAGTAGCCAAAGATTTGGTGCACCATAGCTTAGCATTGGATTAACTGCAGCCTTAGACAATGCGTTCCGATTTGCTCGTGATATAAGTATATCTCACTCACTAGACTAAGCGGAAAGTTTAAGAGGATAGTTTAATTAAATCTGCCAACTAAACACACAAGGGAGAGATCTCAGAGAAAATAGGTTATCGCTAAAGATATCTTGAGCACCTTCTGCGTTTATCAATAATAAATGAATTCAAATTGAAGTGTTTTGTTTGTCGGTTTGGAAATGGTTAGATTTTGTTTTATATATTTTATATTAAGGAGAAATTCAAAAAGAAAGAGTTTCAAATTCAAACTAGTGTTGCATTGAATCGATTGATCGCAGAACTTACTCGTAATCATGACTATCATCACAAGCTCGCGGCTTATCGAGGGTTCAATGGGCATTTTCTGTTGACTTTTGACGCTAAAAATGGGTTTCATCCAATCTTTCCTTAAAAAATTCGTATATTTTGTCATATTTCTTGGCGCTATACTCTTCCTTCCTGGATTACCGCCTAAAACGACTTTTCAGTTTAAAGAATATGCGTAAGGTGACTGTTTTGCATTTTATACTTTTAACACAGTGTTGGTTTTAGGATTACACCCTCAAGGGAGCTAACTGGGGCTCTTCAACTCAATACTCTTCTTGATGGATCGAAACATATATTCAAGGATCAAGTGTTTGGTCCGGAGAATCTGCTGCGCGGAAAAGAGGGCCTGTACACGGGTATTCATGGAGGAGAGGTCTTACAATTGAATGTGGAACAGGAACTTCTTGAAACTGTAACAAAAGTAGGAAAGCCCTGTGGTAAGATATTTATATTATTGTTTACTAATTCACTCTTTTCATAATTATTTTTTAACAGATTATTTTTACGACGATAGAAAGTGCGGATATCCTGTGGGTCTGGCTTTGGACACTAAGGGGGACAACCTGATTGTGGGTGATGCCTATCATGGATTGTGGGAAGTCGACTTGCAAACAAAAAAGAAGACTCAGTTGGTGTCCCCGGAGGAGATTCTCCCAGGCACAAGAGTTGATCGCCCTGCTCAACTATTTAACAGTGTGGCAGTTGCCCAGAACGGGGACATTTATTGGACTGATTCCCTATCTGATGATGTGGCTTTGGTTTTGTTTGCCAATCCTTCGGGGCGGTATGTTCTCCTCAAATCCTCAAATAATATCAATAATATATATCTCTTTTTTGTAGACTTTTCAGATACAATCGGGAGAAGAAGACCAACGAAGTACTTTTGGACGGACTGGCCTTTGCCAACGGAGTAGCCTTAAGCCCGAGTGAAGACTTTGTTGTCGTGGTCGAAACAGTAGCCATGCGGTTGTTGAAATATTATCTTAAAGGATCCCGAGCCGGTCGAACCGAAGTTTTCGTAGACGGGCTGCCCGGCTTACCGGATAATCTTACCCCGGACTCGGAGGGAATTTGGGTGCCCTTGGGCCTAGCCGTAGACTCTGAGAATCCCAATGTGTTTGCCCAATTGTCGCCATATCCCAAGTTACGGTTCTTCCTTTCCCGTGTAGTGGCTCTCATTCAAGCTCCTTTTCAATTGTTCAATAGCTTATATCCCAACAATTTTTCTGCCCACCTGTTTCACTCAGCAACGGCTTGGTTCAGCAGCTTGTCGCCCAGCCGCTCCACAGTGCTACGGATGGATTGGAATGGAAAGATTGTGAGAGCCTTTCACGGATTCGATAGATCAGCAGCTGGAATATCGCATGCCGTAGAATACAATGGGCACTTATACCTGGGTTCGCCATTCAATCCTTATATAATCCAAGTGAAATTGCCGGAAACTGATGAAAAGTCTACAAATAAAGAGAAAGTTTAATAAATTTGTTTGGTTTTAGATAAAATATAAAAAGATAACTTCACCAATAATCCCACGATCAATGGCTAACACGGATATAGCTATCATTGATTGATATATTTTGTAAAATTTAAGTAAGGAGCAATTGCACAATGCACAGAACATGGTTGGTTGGCTTTTTCTCTAGCTAACAATAATACATATTCTATATAACTACATGCATTCGTATCGTTTCACATCTGATATCGGTTGCGGAATGTGTCAACGAGGGATTTTGTTAAAATCTACATAATTTAATTTAAAACATGTCTAACAAACACGCACACACTTAAACGGGACAGTCACACTCTTGTATAAATACATTTATATATAATTATATATATGCGTATGCGAATATTAGATTGAGCCGATTTGTGAGGTAAAAATGGTGGATCGAAACTATGGGAAATTTGTGCTAATACTCCCAAAAAAAATTATTTTTTCAGTTTCTTCGATTCCAGGTTCTACAAATCGACTCACACTAGTGTATATTAGTTGCCTTGTATATTTTATGTATATGGAATATTCATTTCTATCGGTTATTGGCTACGACTGCGTCTAGTTTAAAAAGTTAAGGATGTCTTGCTGGGAGAGTGCGTTGAGGTTCTGATTATCCGTCGGCTGCAGAGTCGGTTTTGTCTGGGGCATAAGCGGGAGAGCTTGGCTTGGATTTCCCATACTCAGTTTCTGCTGTTGCTGCTGCTGTTGGATGTTGTTTAGACTGTAGTTGGTTGGGTAGATGTAGTTCACGGTTGGCTGTTGAACCGTATACATGTTGGCACCGTTGACATTGCTTGGCTTAGCTGCTCCGCCACTGTTGCCTCCTCCACCGAAGGGATCCAGGTCGTCAAGCGAGGAGAAGTTGTTGTTGCTCGACTGAGGGGAGGCTAGTTGATGGTTCATCACCAACGGATTGGCGCTGTGCCAGCCGTTATTGCTTTGTACTTGCACAGGAGCTGGAGATGGAGCAGGAACTGATGATACCGTCGACGCTCCTAGGCCAGTTATGTTGCTCTGCATCATGGAGGAGAGAATGTCGGGCTTGGCTGCTGTGTGCGTTATTCTGGAATAACAAAATGTTTCTTGAGTGTCATCTTCGTGTTATGCATCCAGCTTGATTTGTTTCCTACTTGAGCTGTTCCTTGGCTTTGACGGGTGCCAGTGTGGTGGTGTTCGCCTTCGGCTGGCCCACAGAAAACCCAGAGAACATGTCATCGTTGGCCTTGTTGCCATTAATGGCACCGCTGGAGGATAGTGTAGTGGTCTCGAGCTCGTTGGCCAATATTTCGGAAGCATCTTTAGGTCTTTACGGAAAGTACAAAGGTAAGTACTCATGAGGAAACTTTTGAGAATGACTTACTTATTGTCTCTTTGAATGGTGGACAGCTGCTGCAGTTTTTCCCGCTGTTCCAGCTCCACACGGCCTAGCATTTCTTTTATAAGGGCCACAATTGTGTTGAACTGAGCGATGGTCAGACCATTTTCCACACTCAAGGGGACTAGGTAGGGAATACACTTGTGGGCCATCACATCCTTGGTTATTCCCAGCTTTGTGTTGGTCATTGCAATCTTGTAGATACCTAATAACCAATCATAATTAAAAAATTCTGCTTATATTCCACGTCATGAACTCACCTATTATTCCCATTATAATGGCAGGTTCGCGGCTCTGAATTTGCTGCAGGAAAGGCAGAATCTCATCCAGCACCAGCCACTTGTCCAGGTTTTCCAGCAGCTTGCCAATGGATATAAGACAGTTCACTTTTACAGACACATTGCTGCTCTGCAAGCATAGTTTCTTGATGCGCGGCAACACCGAGTTCTTCATGGCATTGTAGTCTATCAGTGTGGAAAAGGTCGGCAGCACTGCCAGGCAGAGATCCTGGATCTGGGGCATATCGCATTCCAGCGATCGATACAGTAGTGGCAGCACGCTCTGCTTCACCTCCTCCGCTGGTGTGAGTTTTAACAAAAGATCCATTTTCTGCATGAAGATCAGGAGTATCTGAATGGGATCCGTCAGTTTAAAGATCGGTTTGAGGTGCGGTAGTATATGATCGCAGTACTCCTTTTGGCTGCTCATCTCTGCGATGAGCAAAACATTGGGCAGCACGAACGGAATCATAGGTGAGTTGACGAACTCCTTGACCAAATACGGCAGGATCGAGTGGAGATTGACGCGATGTGGCAGCGTGGGAATAATTTGCGGCAAGCCCTTGTAAAACTTCGACTTCTGCAGGTTGTCCCACTGGTAGAGAGAATCTAGATAGCTGAGCGTCTTCACTCCCACGTCCTGGAAGTAGGTGATCTGCTTCAGCTCGTGCAGCTTCGGGCGCAGGCTGGCGCTGGGATGCAGAAGAGCCTTAAGGCTTTCGGTTAGCTCTCCAGGCACGGCGTTCATGGGCGGGTACTTGCGCTGGTTCAGCTCATTGGCATAGCGCCTAAAGCCACTGTAATCGCTGCCAAACATTTTCAATGGTTTGCCCGAGTAAATCGTAAAAATCAGAACACCTGAAAATGGGTAAAGTATTAAATATTAAATCTTTTTAATGAATAATGTGGAATATACCCAATGAAAACAGATCGCTGTCCGGCGTATTGATGCTATTCAAGGCCACCTCCGGTGCTGTGTATTCTAGACTAGGTTGTGCCAGGACATGCAATGAGGTCGTGTACTCCCGGAAGGGCCAATGGGGAGTTCCATCTGTTGCTGGCTGGTTGGCGATGCAAAAGTCAAAGCCGAACAGTTTCCAGCTGCGATTTTTATTGATCACAATCGTCTCCGCGCTTATATTACGATGTACGATCTTGGCATCTTGGTGAAGGAACTGCAAGCCATCAAAAAGCTGAAGCAGACCGTGACGTATTTCCACGTCGTAGAGCTTCTTGTCAGATCGCACAGAATCTCCAACTACATTGGCCAATGAGGCGAAAACCGGCTCTGTAGCAAAGGCCAGTGAATCGCGGCTCTCCTCCAACGGATGCTGTACAGTGAGGACATGGGGATGACGAATCTTGGTCAGTTGTTGCACTCCTCGACGAAGTGTTTCCAGCATTGTTTCCCTGTCGTCTTTGGACCATCGCTCCAGGGATTTTTTCTCAAAGACGAAAACCGAAACTTCCTGCTTGGTGCTCTTTTTATAACCATTATATACCTTCCACATCAGACCTAAGGGATTCATTTGGCTTTCAATATGGTATAACTCCTTCAGGGGGCTTCAAAAACTCACCAACTCCGGCAGTGCACACTTGGTCCAGCACTTCGTATTCGCGGGTTACATTGTTTCCTGGCAGCACACCGGATAGCGTGGACACCGTCTGCACGGCTGTTGAGTAGAATTTGTTTATCATATCCATCCTGGTGGGAGATTGCACCTGCGAACCCACAAGTCAGTGCAAAATTCTTTTTGTTAGTAATCAATATTGCTAGAGTGGGCGTGTGCCCCCCCTTAACTTTGGTAATTTCAAGGAAAATCTTGAACGGTCTCACTAAATACCCGTTGTAGTTTATGAACGTATGTTATTTTCAAAGCTACACATATTATACAATCTTCTTAGAAACATTAAAACATGTCACCATCGTTTTAGAATTTCAGTTCTTTTGTTAAATTAAAATAAATTTATTAAATAAAAAATACTTCGATTCAAATAAATACTAGCCAATTTGCAGTGTTGCAAAGTGCTTACATTTTTGAATATTGATATGGCGGTTATTTTTTGTCTTCTACAAAATTTTTGATTTTGCCACGCAATAAGTATAACAATAACAAAAAGCTTTGTAGGTAGTTGTTATTTTTGTTTTTTTTTTTTTTTAATATATGTTTATTGATGTGACGCTGGTGGTCTCAGTGCTTCCCTTGGTGGTCCCACAACAATGATTTAATAATCAAATTTGTATTCCACAGATAAGTGTTTCAATCGTTTGGCAGCGAAATGAATAAAAAAGTATCTTGATATTGACCAAATCGGTTTCATAACATTCCATTTGTTTGTTTACTGTTTATATTAAAACTTAAGGAAAACGTAGTATACACAATGAATAAAATAAAATTATCTTGCGAACTTCCGATTTTAAAGATGCTTCGACATGCTTCATTTTTAGGAATACATAGCAAGGGAACAATTATGGCCTCCAGCGAAACTTATATCTTTGATATTCTTTATCAGATTATTTAGTGGAACATCTAAATAATACAATTAAATCATTGCACATCTATTCTCCATTAAACTGATCGCACAGCGATGGCTCTATCTTTGCCATTAAACGATTTGTTCATCGATTCTCCACAAATCTGCATCAAAATCTGGGAAAGAATAATTTTTCAGATTTTTTCTGAAATTTTATGGGGAATTTGTTGATTGAATTTCGGTAATTTTTTTGCATTAATCGCTCATTTCGGTCCTCATGAAGACCACCTCTGTTCAAATCGGGATGTAAATAGCAGAGATAAAAAATTAAAAAAAAAAAAAATTTCTGGATTCCGGCGCAGCGATGCTGTATTTATACTTTTTCGAAGCTTGAACTGGTTGCGAATTATAAAGTGGCCGGCGTCGACTTGAAAAATTTGGCCCCCATCGCAGGCCAAAAATCGACGGCGAATGGTTCCCTGATTCGTAAATGGTATCCCGTTTTTGAATAGGATGCGAAATAGTGAAGATATTCGCCAAAAAGTGTGAGAAATGCGACGATCGCACTTTTCCAAGGGGTACCATCATAATTTTTGCCAAAAATAGGGCCAAAATTTAATTTTGAGAATGTTAAGGATCCTTTGATGCAGATCGACGGCGAATAGTTCCCTGATTCGTAAATGGTACTCCGTTTCTGAATAGGATGCGTAATAGTGAAGATATTCGCCAAAAAGTGTGAGAAAAGCGACGATCCCACTTTTCCAAGGGGTACCATCATAATTTTGGCCAAAAATGGGGCCAAAATTAAATTTTGAGAATGTTAAGGATCCTTTGATGCAGATCGACGGCGAATAGTTCCCTGATTCGTAAATGGTATCCCGTTTCTGAATAGGATGCGAAATAGTGAAGATATTCGCCAAAAAGTGTGAGAAAAGCGACGATCCCACTTTTCCAAGGGGTACCATCATAATTTTGGCCAAAAATGGGGCCAAAATTAAATTTTACCCATTTTAAGGATCCTTTGATGCAGATCGATGGCGAATAGTTCCCTGATTCGTAAATGGTATCCCGTTTCTGAATAGGATGCGAAATAGTGAAGATATTCGCCAAAAAGTGTGAGAAAAGCGACGATCGCACTTTTCCAAGGGGTATCATCATAATTTTGGCCAAAAATGAGGCCAAAATTAAATTTTACCCATTTTAAGGATCCTTTGATGCAAATCGACGGCGAATAGTTCCCTGATTCGTAAATGGTATCCCGTTTCTGAATAGGATGCGAAATAGTGAAGATATTCGCCAAAAAGTGTGAGAAAAGCGACGATCGCACTTTTCCAAGGGGAACCATCATAATTTTGGCCAAAAATGAGGCCAAAATTAAATTTTACCCATTTTAAGGATCCTTTGATGCAAATCGACGGCGAATAGTTCCCTGATTCGTAAATGGTATCCCGTTTCTGAATAGGATGCGAAATAGTGAAGATATTCGCCAAAAAGTGTGAGAAAAGCGACGATCGCACTTTTCCAAGGGGTACCATCATAATTTTGGCCAAAAATGGGGCCAAAATTAAATTTTGAGAATGTTAAGGATCTTTGATGAGAGAGGGAATAGTTCCTGATTGTAAATGGAATCCGTTTTGAATAGGATGGAAATAGGAAATTTCAAAAGGTTTTGGGTTTTAAATTTTGTGGATGGACCATATTGCCCCCAGCAAAGGCTATATCTTGATCAATATCTTTTATTGATCCGGTTCGACCCTTGCTAAACATTTATTAGGCGGTTTTCAGATCTTCTACAAATGTGAAATATACATTCGTGGCAGCTTGAGGTTTCTTATTGAAAACCCAGTCAATAAGTAGCAAATAGTCGCCTGTGGGTATAGTTCCCGGCAGCTTCTCGGATCTTAGATAAAAATCTTTGACTCTTTGAAGACCCTGAAATATAAACTTTTTATTGCTTTAATTTTATTGACTTTCTTTAAATGCTCACCACATAGGGGCAGGTGTGATTAATCGTCGAATATTCCTTGAAAAGATCCCAAACTATTCGAATCAAAGCATTGTTTCTTCTCCGAATGAACTGACATCCGTCGAAGCTAACGCTGTAAAGCCAGGGCTTATATCCATTGGCCCGCTTCATTAACTGGGCCTTTACTATAACATCGTGCACTGGATAGTGCAATGTGGCATTCAAGTTTAGGCAAACCTTTAAAAGTATAAAGAGTAAGCATTATTTTTAAACATTGGTTGTTGTGGAGAAACCT
Source organism: Drosophila monieri (assembly GCA_035047585.1). Lineage (NCBI taxonomy): Eukaryota > Metazoa > Arthropoda > Insecta > Diptera > Drosophilidae > Drosophila > Drosophila monieri. The sequence continues at coordinate 85,193 of JAWNPJ010000037.1, forward strand.
TATTCCGATTCACAGCTCTCAAACGACAAAGACCAAATTCTACCCAGGATTTGTTGTAGGACTCGCACACAGCATTCGTCATTTTGAAGGTGACCCCTTCCTGCAATAGAAAGAGAATAAATTAAGGTGTTTCTAGAATTTAAATGGTATTATTAATACACTTTGAAAATGCTCCAAGGGCAGAAGCAGCAACCAAATTGCGAAAACTCTCTTCATGACCGTCGATCGAGAAGTGGCACATATTTGAGGGTAAAATGCTTTTATTTTTGTTTGGCACAAATTACATTCACGTGTTAGCACAATAGAATAATTATATAATCATAGGTAAATGTACATACGCATTTGCGGGTAATCAATCAATTTCTGTCTCGTTAACCTACCCATACCATATAATGTCTAAATATAAAAATAAAATTGAAGTGTTTAAAAACTCTACAAAATGTAAGTATTACATTTGATAAGCATTCCTCTTTGTTTTATTATTTATTGAAAGTCTCACACAGTGCCATTTCATAATATTAATAACCACCTTGAGCGAGTATTTGGGGCTGACCTTTGGGGCAGCCGAAGCGTAATTATTATTTAAGAGCTCTGTGCTTCACAGTGCATTAACTTGGCTTTTAGTGTCGCACGTCCAAGTCTCGACTTACTGTTTATTGTCTGCACTTTAGCTCTGATGAGGAAAAGCCTTTTCCGCATCTTGTTTATGGGGTTTTTTGAATTTCTGATGTTTTTCGTGCATATTGGCATATTAATGGAATTTAAACGCTTCTAGATATATTAATAAAGCAAACACAATTAAATATCACCTTTAAAGTCAATGTCGGAAGATGAGGGAACCCTTCGCACAATTCTAGCATCAAATTGAATGATAGCTATACATCATAGAGTTTATAAACAAGTTACTATTGTATCTTAAGGGTATATTAGATATAAAACAGGAAAAATATGGCAACCTTTATTTTGTATTCTCAGTGATAAAAAATGAGTTTTAATCAGATATGTCGGAAAATAAAAAATTGTTTGCATTTTATAAATAAAACATGCAAAAGAATTGACGTCAATATTTTGCCTAAAGATTTAAAGATACAATTAAACGGGTATCTTATAGTCTGGAAGTTAATATATTGTTTAGTAGTTACTCGTACTTGTTTTCATTAATAGCCTGAGTTTCGGCTCGTCGTTCACTCAACACCTGTCAACGGGCCAAAGCCATATCCGACGTCAGCCACTTGGCCTGTCACTGTCCCGGCCCAGCCAACGCCTCCGCCAAAGCCTCCACCCCTGCCCTTGCCCCATTCCGAGGAGGTCCGAGCCACTTGAGATGCATTTGCTTATCCCCGAGTAGAATTAATAGATTTTCATACATTTTTGCGTTCTCTGCGCACACGAAACGCAATCAATAAACCACTCGAATGCATTTAGCTGAACCGCTTTGGTGACTGCGACTTTATCGCCATTCCAGCCACTAGTATTTCCCTGATCCCACCTGCCCCCGCCTTCCTCGCCCCCACTCCGCCCCACTACCCCTATAGCCGCATCGCTATTTGCCATGAAGATGTTGCTCTATGCAATTCGGCGAGTTGTTGTTTGCACGATTTGTTGCCGTGGCCGACCGTCTTTGAACCCGCTCTGAATTTCAATGGGTTCCGTTCATCCATGTCCACGTCCATGTGTGTGTCTGGCTGAGAGTGTACTCACACACTGGCAGCCATTTAGGTTCTACCGTGACTGATGTTTTTATACTCTCCATGGAAGAATTCTATTTTGACAGAGATCATGGAAACTTTCTAAGGAACAAAGTTGTCAACAAGGCAAGAGGATAATACAATTTTAGTGTTTTTAAATATTCCTTTTATAATTTAATTACATAAGAGTTTGTTATATATAAAACACTTATAAATCATACTACCTCTTATTTGAAAAATGAGTTTTAATTCATCTCTTTGTTAGCTAAAAGACGAAATATAATCCTTATCCAGAGTTAGGGTATTGGCTTCTCAGCTCCTTCAACAAGAATTATAAGAACGTTTTCGAAAGCGTGGGCGCACTCTGTGATACGTTGAGTCATAAAATAAATCAAGGAGTCCAGTCCGACACCAAAGTCAATAGTAAATCACGGCAGAAATGGCAAATTATCCGACACTAGCCCTTCTCATCATCGGGAGGCTCCTCCGAATAATTATGCGGTGACGCGTCGATTTTTCCCAACCGCCCATCTCCATAATCCGAATTAGCCCTGGCAATTACCTTTCGGATTTGCAGCTTCTAGACTTTGACTTTGACTTTGATTTCTTTGCTGTTGTTATTATGTTTTTTTTGTGTTTGTCTGGTGTTATTTGTTTGTTGATTTGCCAGAATCGCGTATGGCAAAAACCCGAATGACTCGGCGATTTGTTTAGGCCATTATCACGATGATGGTGCTTGCCGGTTTCGGTTTCGGGGCTGCAACCGTTTAGATGGATTGGAGACTTTGTACCGGAATCTTGAGCGAGGTGAGGTGGTCGGCAAGGTCACTTTCGCTTTAGTTTTTTTTATCACCTCTTTTATAGGGTTCTTAAAATCACGTTTGTGTCTCCAATGCGACTCTTTGGCCAATTCCTATAATGATTCATGATAAGATCTGGTTCTGCAATGCAATTTAGAGATTTATATTTTAGGGAATGCATACATTAAACCTAGGAATTCTTGGGAGGTAATGGATTTTGGGTGTGTTCTTAAGGTCTACCTTTGTTCTAAGGTCTACTAACTCTGGCTTAAGGTCTTTATCTTGAAAGTTGAGTAATAATTAAAAAATATCTTTTAAAACAGCGTCAAGCCATTTGTTGGAGTATCTTTCAACATTTTAGGCCTATACATCATTGTTTAAAAATTTCCCTGTTTAATTATAATAGACAATATTTGTTTATCGCTCACTTACTATTAACCTATCACTTGTAAAGTTAAACAATCAAAAGTTCAAAACTCAAAGTCTCTCTAATTTCTAAATAAAATAAAACAAGTCTTACTGATTTAACAAGTATACATCAATTATCAGAGATATCTCTTTGATATTAATTAAATCTTTAACCAATCTGGCAACCAAAATAAAGACATTACGTATCAAAGCCAAGTCTTGTCAGAGTCAAGTGTTTGAACAGAATCCGAATAAGATCGGATCATACCCACAGAAGTGTGCACTTGAGTGCCTTTTGACGAGGGCACCATTAATATGCAATGACGGATTCGCAAATATTGCTTTATTATTTTGTTATTTTTCATTTGTCGTTAATGGGCCTTTTGTTTCGGCGAAGCATTTATGCCAGAGATATTTCGGTTTATAGACTCGTGTTTGCCGGGGATTCGACTCTCTGTCTGGCTTTGTTTGGTGTGAGAAGATGCGGAGTCGAGATACAGATGGAATCGGCGACAAAACATGCTGGGAATTACGTGATTGATGGCGGATCTGCGATTACCACTAAACAAAATAAAATAAAAATGATTGAACGACAGAACCGAATTCGCATATACTCAGTATAGAATGCTCCGACGAATACATTATATATACACATATACGAAATCAGTAAAATCTTGTCGCGTCTAAAAAGGAAAATCACACAGCAAATGCAAAATTTATGAGCGAACTACGTCGAACGACTTCTCCGGTCGGACGGTGCAGGCATACAAAGTGGGTTGGGATTCCTATCGGGATGGGGATGTGGATGGGGATTGGGTCTGAACGGATGTCGATTGCACCAGCCAATGAGTCATCCAAGGGGTCTTTAAAAGTTCATCCCAGCAGATCAGTATGTAAGGGGTCCTGAACTCTCTGGGGTCCAGGTTAACTAATGATAACTATAATTATTTAAAATTAGGGTGTGAAAAATATGCAAAAATTATCCAATCTGTTTAACACGAAAATAAATGATGGCAGGCAAAGTTCAGGTGGATTGTTAAGATTTATGAACACTGACAGTTTACTGCCAACATTGCGTATGAGTGATATTTTTATGAAATGATTGAATCTCTTTTTTTTTTAGTAGTTTACCGAAAACTTATAAAATTGCGACTTAATTTTATATTTTATACATTTAACTTAATTTGCATATTAAAATTCCTTTGCTAAATGCCAGGAAACATTCAAGCCAATCGCTTTTTAACCTGCTAGGTTTGAAAGCCATGTGTTTGAGTACGAATTTATTTTCTTTTTTACGATGTTTATCTCTATTCCAGAGAGCTGTGGATTTACGCCTCATAAAATTGGACCATAATATTCCCGCTGGCCAAGAGGTAGAGCTCAGGTGCGGTTAGTTACATACTTTAGTCCACTGTTCAAACTGCGCCACTCAATTTGACGTTTTTTATTTTTTGGGGCGCTGCTTAGCTGGACTGGCGCTGGACGCTGGTTGCTGGTCTTACCGCCCACAAAACGGCGCGATTGCGCTGCAGTCGACTGCGCAGTCAACGGCGCCGTCGCAGCCGAATCATTGAGCCACTGCTGGAACTGCCGAACCGCCGAACCACCAGGCCACTGAGCCGCTGAGCCGTTGAGACGTTGAGCCGCTCATCAGGTGTTGTGGTTTTTGCAAGCCGCACTCGAGCTGAGTCTGTTTTCGTCTGCCTGGCAGCGCGGTTCTGGAACGCGTAACGATCGCCTCGTCTCGGAAAAATCACTTTTCAAACTCGGGACTCTATTCGGTTTTTGGTATCGGTCCGGATCGCGTCGATCGCTGGTCGAGCTTCCCCCCCAATCAACCTGTTGCAATAATTGTGTCCAACAATTTTGGAATCGCGCTTTTCGATTTACTCGATTGTGCAACATTGCGTGCGGCATAAAAAGCGCGTAAAAGTTTTCAAAAGAAAAAAAAAGAAGTATAAAATTTCGAAAGTGCCCAATAAAGAATAAAATTACAAAAAATCGTCAAACACTTTCCAATAGGATATTCCTGAGTGGTTTGCGCTGAAATCGAAACTGAAAGGAAGATTCGTTTGGCAGATTAACGAGGCCTGTAATTTGCCAAACAAAAAATAAGAGGGAAACAAAAAACACTTTGTCGAAATCCACTCCTCATCCAATCTGTGGGCGTGGGATCTGTGCAGCCAGCAGAGCGGTGAGTCTTGAATTACCTGGGATTATAGCCAATGTGCTCTGGTCTACTCGTATGACAAATGCCATTACGTACGCCAAATGGCAGTGTGGCTTTCTAAAAAAAATTAAATACTCGAAACGAGTTGAATTCGGTACGCCGCGCGTCCGCCAGTCCGCCCGACCAGGAGCGTTCAACAATAAGCTCGGAGCAGAGCACACACTGCCATTCACACAAAAAATGTGTGAAATTTCATTGAATTTCCCAAATTTTATCCACAAACACAGCAATTGGGAAATAATTCATTGTTTTGCCATTGCAACGAGAGTTACGGCCCCAAGAATCGATAATCATCAAGAGGATTATTATGTTTCAAACGTAATTCCCCCACTCAAATATAAATGAAACTATGCCTGGATTGGCCAAACCCACAAAAATGATCGATTTATTTGGGGGGAAAATACCCACCGACCGATTCATATGGGGTCATGACTCAAGCTTATTTTAAGCAATATTTAAATTATTGGTTAGCACGCCGGGAATTTCTGACAACAAAATTGATTGAAAAATGTGACATTTCGGTTGTTAAATTTCGTCTCACGGATGTATGGATAAATTGTTATTTGAGTTCTGATAGTTACTGTCAGAAATACAACTATTTTAATAGTTAGTAAAGTACAAATATATGATATCATTTATTAAGTTTTTTTTTATATTAGTTTTTAGGTTTCAAGGATGCCTTAAAATACTAAAGACTCTCAATATTTTTGCTAAAAATAGCACTCGATAGTCATTCAGGGGCAGGCAGACTACTCTTTAATTATTGCACAAAAAAGTAGTGCTAAATTTCGTGTCATAGCAATTCAATTAATTCGCAATTTATCAAAATACTCGTACCCGGGCATTGTCAATGCCAGGGCTTTGATTCGGCCAACCAAACATATTTCATTTGTCCACCACAAACAACCCGGATGAGGACTGGGGCTCGGGTTTGGGGCTCCAGGGTCCAGATGCAGGGTCCAGAGCGTGGGCGAATGGATGGATGGATGGATGGTCGGGTTTGAATGAGTTTGTGAGGGGCGTCAAGTGGAAAATAATCGATGATGTGCCCGGGCACAATGCAAACATTGAATCAAAGTCAAATAGCATTAAACTTTTTGAACTTGCGAGGCGGGGAAAAAAATGAAATAATAATAAAAGTTTTTCCCGCCTTCCGAGAGGCGTGAAAGCGTTCACGAAAAAAAATAATAAAAAAAATGGTGATGGGGGAGGAGACTTGGTTTATGGGATTCTACGCTGCAGTTTTTGGGGTCGTCCTCACAATTTTTTTTTGGATGAGGAAAGCGTAGCGCAAATATTTGACAAATCCCGCGAAAAGTCTGCTTATGTTGTCACCTCGCTGGGAGCAGGTCCTTGTTCTTTTTTGGGTTTACTTTTTTTCCAGCCGTTTTTTCTTTCGTTTTTCGAGGACATGGGTTAACTGGGATTGCTGGTGCTTTGACTGGCCCAGTGCCAGTCATACTGATTAGGATTTGCCGGAAGACAGTAGTCACAGTGGAAGTCTCAGTCTCAGTTGCCTGTCGCCGCGTATCGAGAACTTTTCTGGGTTCGACAATGTAGTCGTTGTAGACATTTGCATGCGAAAATCAAAAAATGAATTTGCATGCATCTATCGCGGTGTAATTTATATTTCGCACCTTACCTTACCCCGCCACCGGAACCGATCGTAGTAGCAGTTTTCATTTCGCTTGTTGTTTATGCAATTTTCGAGTCGCCTTGCGAATGCCAAAAGAAAGCAAATGCCCAGGTATCCCGCCCGGCTCTGCGCTAACGAGTGCAGGCGCGTGTCTGTATCTTGTGGATGGCTCAGCTGAGCTCAGCTTCCCCTCAGCTCCTCCTCCATGGACTGTGGGTGAAGGCGAAACGTAAATGCGCCAATTTGTATGCAAGCAGCATTAATCGGGGGGTAATCCGGCAGCGACGATGCATTGCACACGGACCGGAGCACCACTAGCAGCAGCAACCAGTAACCAGCACCAGGCCAACGTCAGAGCCAGAGCTTCGGCCGGGCCAAGAGCCAAAGTTACGTGAGATGTGCATTTGGACGAAATTGATTTGTAATCGATAAATGTGCGAATATTGCTTCTGCTGCGAATTAGTAGCCAAAGTAGCCATCGCCAAAGCACCCACTCGACCGCTCTTCGCTTAACAGTTGCCAGCCGTGTAAAATATGCATAAATAACTCAACAATGACCGCCTGACCATGAATTCAATTGGGAACATCTTCATTTAAATTTGCTGAATTGTTTAGTAGCCAAGCCAAGTGTGCGATCAAGTTTTCATTGTGCTGGAAGTCAAGAGTGTTTTATGGTCGTAAGCGGAGTTTAATCCATTTGCTTCCCACTGGGAGTTTCCCCATTTATTTTTAGACATTCGAAAGGATTTTTATTCTTTGTTTTATCCCTCAGTGAACAATGTATTTTGAAGGTTTTTTCTCTGTTTATAAAAGGAAAACCAAATATGAGTTTTTATTTATTTTAAAACGGAATCAAATACTATTTACCCCAAAAATATAAATATTTCTAATAAAATAAATTTATTTCTTAAAGCAAAATTATGTTTGTTATTTCACCTACCAATTAAAATACAAACTGAAAAAAGGATACTGTGAGAAATAACATTAAAGAGCTGATTAAGGGAATAAGTATCAAAGAGTGATTTAAGGTAAGTATATCATATTTGAAATAAAGTTCAGTAAATAATAAAATGTCCTTATTTATGCAGAAGATACTCAACTGTCTCCTAAAACATTTCAATATTTGATTGTGAATTTTATCATTTAATTAGAGTAATTATATCTGCGCAAATGCATTGCACATTACACTTATTAATTATTTAACGAGTGCTGCCACATATAATTTAAAAATGCCAACCATTGTGTGTGGTTAATTTTGAAAGACATTTGGTGGAAATTCAAAATGTTGGCCAGCCATGGATGAACCATTAATAAATGTTTTGTGGGCAATTGCAAATCGCCGTGCCTGCCACTACACTACAGTGTGTGTCAGTTCTAGTGTGCGAATGCGACTGCGAATGCTCGCTTTGTGATGCAAAAATTGAAAATCAAACACAAGGAAAACCACTCGAGATTCAGCGGCAATACCATTAGTATTAGTTGCAATAGCCACCGACAAGGTCACTTGGCACTTTGGCTTTTATTTGGGGCCCGTACCCGGACCGGGGGTTGTGTCGCATTCTAAACAAATCGCAGTGCTGTTGGCTCTCGTAACTCGGTTCGTCGAATTGTGTGGAATTGCTGCTGATGCTGAACTGTGGATTGTCGAATCGTGGCCAGGCCGTAATACACGTATTAATCTTGCCTCGCTTCTTGTTAGATGTGGCGTTGTTTTTGCGGTTGCAGCTTCGGCAGCAACAGCAGCGAGTGTTTAATTGCAATAAATGCACCTGACCGCCTTGACAGCGAGCTTGAGCTTGGGCTAAAACCGAGTCTGGGTTCGGCCAGTTTGGCTTGCCGGCAAGGCTTTCTGGTTGGGTCAGAATCTTCACTTCACTCGAGCCAGCCACTTATTGGCCACTAAACACGGCCAATTGAAAGGTTAACTCTTTTGATGGCATTGAACGTGAAAACGTGGGCCAAAACTCTGCACGTAAAGTTGGCAAGCCAACGTACGAATGTTTGTCAACGTTTTGGCCCAATTAAGTCTGCCTCCATAACTTTGGCCATTGGCCATTGGCCATATAAACATAAACACTGGCCGTGTGCATCCTGTAACGGCTTTTTAATTATTCATGTCGCTATGAAATCATCGGTGACCCGGCTAAAAGGTTTACCGTCGCACTCAACTGGGTCATTACCATGGCCTGGCTTTGATCTCCGGGCCAAATGCCCTCTCCTGATGTGGCCGTAAAAGACTTACTCCAACAGGTTATAAAGCAAGTGAATTGTCTTGAATGTAATGTGCCATAAAGCCATAAATTAGACTTTGGCCCAGAGACGATGAAGACGGTGGCTCGAGGTGGCTTAGACATGGCATTTGCTGGCTTCTATTAAGGGGGTTACCGGGAACACCTCTTGACCTTTCCTTCCAAGGCACAGGCTTGGAATTTCTAAGCAGCTTCTTAAGGGGGTTCTTACTTGGGTTCTTAGGAGCAAAGGACATACTATATTCAGTTATTAAGAGTGAAGGGGATATGAATAAATTGTAAGAATTCAAGCTTAAGATAGAAAATTTATAGTTACACCCGCTTAATTCTTTCATATATCTGAGCTACTGTTTTCCGATGACATTCCACCTCAAAACTAATTGAATTAATGCCATCGAGGCTTGATTTCTTGAGTGGAATATTCCGGAAAAGTTTTTTTTGGCAAGTCATCTCTCTCGAGTTACAGATATTGAACAATGATTTGCATCATTTGGCAGGCAATAAACTGTAAGATTTGCTATTCAATTTCAATCGGAAATCACGCATGCCGCAGCCAGTGTCTCGAATTGCTGGCAACTTCCTCGAACTGCGATCGAGCGTAACCCTTCTGAACTCCCCTCCTGCCTGCCACTTTGAGGTGAGTCATGGAGTGGAAATTCTCCGAAATCGGAATTGGAGTCTGAATCCGAATCGAAATAAGAATCGGAATCGCATTCGAAATCGTAATGCGAGTCAGAGTGCGTGAAAATGAGTAATAAAGGAAACATTGCCACAAATTGATGCACTGCCCAGTGCTACCTTTAATTAAATTATTAATTATGTACCTTAATGAATGCATAATTGAATAATAAACTACGTGTGCACACGCCCCCATCTGATTGTTCGCGGCGGGAGTTGGGGCGCTGGGATATGAGTGAGTGTGCCACAATTGTTGTTCTGTTGTGGAATCCATTTGGGTTTCAGTTCTCTGTTTTTCGCTATTTTTGTGTTAACCTTTTAACTTTTGTGGAGTTCAGCAAGCGAACCGAACCGACCGAAGCAAACCGATGTTTCGGGTAGTAAACATAAGTTGGGGCTCATTAAGTAATCACATGGAATATTCCCGCAGCCAATTAAACCAGAAAGCCACAACGTTTCCATCGAACAGTTTCACAGGAAGGCGGGAGAGAGCGAGAAGAAGGGCGGGGATGTGATGGGATGGAGCTGTTGCATCCACGAGATGGATAGGCAACATAGCTCAGTTGCGGATACAGATACATAAAGCAGATACGAGTGCAGACTGCAGACACCAGATACAATTAAATTCGATTCAGGAAGCATTTATGCAGTTTGCATACATTTAATATCTACCTACGTATGTACATATATCGATGCAATATATCCCCCTGTCGGTTTGCTTCTGGCCTCCCAATGGCCTCACGGAGAAGCCTCCACTCAAAGACTTCAGAAAACAAAACTGAAATCTGTATATATCTGCCAGGGAATCTTCTTTGATGGAACACTCTTTGAAAAGTGCATTGCAAATACAAAAATACGGATTCTCTCTGAAACTGTTGAATAGTGGGAGTTCCATAAGTGTTATTGGCAATAAAGATGCATATTTTATATGATAATTGGTTTCAGTTTCAGTTTTGCATTATTAGATTGGTTCACTCAAGCTAAAAACTAATATCTATGCAGATTTCCCTTCCTCTCTTCATATTCATATTTAATTTGAATTTTAGTATGAAATATGTATGACTTCAGGCCTACTTATATTATCAGTAATTACACGTAGTAGAAATCATAACTATTTCTACAGTTTCTCCTTGCATAATGTCGCACTGCACATTCAATTACCGAAATCATATAAGGCACTCCATGCACTTCCTATACACTTTGCGATCGAATCGCATTTCCCCAATATTTTTGTATTATGTCAAATATAAACTGAAATCGGTTGAAAGGCTGACATCCTTTGTTGTTGCCGTTAATGTTGATGTTGTGCATTTGTAATGAGCCAGCATTAGAGCAATCGGCTCGGTTACGTGAGGCACTACCTATCCACCACCCTCCCCCTGGTGCCAGTCCTGGTGCTGTGGCCCCCCCTGTGGTTGCACCATAGTGGCCAATGCTGTAAAAAACAATTTGCAGACAATTTTCAGTGTTTCAATCAAACAGGTTTGACATAATTTTAGCTGCCTCGCGAAATGTTGCCAATCTGACAATCAGAGTCCCCTTTGAGGAGACCGGGGGCATCTGGGGCGGAGAGGTTTCGGGGACTCGCGACGGGGACTAGTTTCCAGACGTTGATAAACTGGACAAACGTTTCCATCCCGAGACCATTCCACATACGCAGTTCCAGTTGCAATTTCGGGTCTCGGCTTGGCTTGGCTGCCCGCTGGCCATTTGCTATTTGTATCTCATAGATGCATAGATACATGGCTCAAACGTGAAGCAGTTTACACTGCTGGCTGCTTTACTTTGTCGCTAGTCGGCGGCGTTGTGGGGGATTTTCGGTTTCGGTTTGTTTGCACAACTCTGGCTACCAGGAACCCCTCATGTTAGACGCACATGCCAACTACCGGCCGCCGTCTCACTTTCCGTATTGCTTCCCAATTTCTAAACCCAAGCTTAACGCTTCTCTGTGCCCGTATTTTGGCCACACTGACCAAAAAACGGAATGACCAGGGAAAGGCCATAGAAAAGACGGGGCTTTGGGGCTGGGGGTAGGGGCTGGGGGTAGGGGCTGGAGAGCGGCAGCTTCGATACCAACTAAAAGCCAAAAAGTCGCTACGAACCACCCCCTCTTAACTGAATTGAGTACAGTGGCCAATAAAATATTTAAAATATGATTCAAACGTTGTTTTGAGTAATTACAAAAATTGCGTGGGCTTAAAATGTGTATAGAATTTAATAAAATACTTATATTTGTTAATTATTTCTTAAGAGATAGGATACCTTATTCCTTTGTCTGAAAACCACTGTATCAGAGAGCTCCTTGCTTGCTCGCAAACATATCCGTAAGTCTTTTTTGTGTTGCGGTAATTTGTTTTAAATATTTGTTTAAAATATCAAAACGCACGTACGCTGGCCACTTGTACGTGGTATCTAACAGATAGATGTGAAAATAAAAGTTGTTTGTACTTCGAATATGATACAAGTTTACGAGGTGTGGTATGGGTGGTTTGTTGCTTGTTGGGTATCTGGTTCCCTTAACCAGATTCTCATGGCAACCAAAAAAGTATATAACCAAAATAAAATGAGGAACAGGTGAAATTATGGCCCAACGATCGGAGATTCCTAACGGATTCCGCATACGTGTCTGGCCACCGATCTGGTCTGGTTATAGATCCAAGTAATTATGATTCCGAAACCGATTCGATCCGATCCGAATTCGATTCGCGGTACTTGACATTTATATGCATTACGCACCCAACCCAAAAATGGGACGTGTGTGGGGGTTCGGTTCCTGTGTCGCGGTTACCAATTGCGACCCAGTCCCAGTTTCCAGTTTCGAAATCTTTCGATATTTTTCAACACCCTACGTGATAGCATTTGGTGTGCGACCTTCTGGCCGAAAAATAAAAATGGAAGTGTGTGTTTAGAAAGCCCATTGTCTTACCTACTCATCATATTAAGTGTTTTATGTTATGGATAGACTTCCTGAAATTAAGACACCTTTTTATTGGCCAATTGCCTTGTCTAGCTTGATTCTGTTAGTTGGATTGTTAGGTAATGTTTTGGATTATTCATTAGTCAGCTTTAGAGTCCCTCCTTTCTCTACCTCTCCATTCTTGTTTGACATAATTGATGGATGCAAACGATTAAGTCATTACACCAGAGTTGCCTTTGGCCCAGTTGCAGTAATTTCGGAGCCAAGAATCAGGGTCAGAATCGCTGGACCAGTTGGTCGGGGAAATGCAAGCCCCCGAAGCCAAAGTTATACAGCAGCAGTTCCCAGCTCCCATCCAAAGACAAAGCCAAAGCCAAAGCCATGGTCAGAGCGGATAACAAGCCGATCATATCGGTATGCAAAGTGCCTCGGGTGCTCTGATTCCACCATCATGGCAGCTGCAAAAAACAAGCTCGAATAAAATAATATAAAATGGAATAAAATAAAATCAAACAAAAACATTGAAGAGAATCACGAATCATCATACAGGAAATTATGAATACTCTTATGAAAGTTATGCCATTAGATTTATAATTTTAATGAAAATCATAAGAAAATAAAAGACTTGGTGTCTAATATTAATTATTTAAAAAAATTTAAAGAATCTCTCTCTTTATAAGAAGATATATCTTTCTTAGAGTATTGATAGTAATGCATGCAGATATGCCATATTGCGGGCATGATGGAAAATCATAAAATCAAAGGGTTCAGGGAGGACCGCAAAAACCAAAAAGGGAGAAACATAAAAAAGCAGAAAAGCTAGTGACCAGAGGGAGCTACTGCTGCCACTATATGAGGAATATGCCACAAGGCCATCGGTGGTGTTTGGCTTTTGGTGAAAGGATATTGAAAAACATTCGAGCTTGCCAAGACAAGTATCTAACCGAGATGCTTTAATGGCAGCATTCTAAAAATATATAATAGTTATGTATTCGAATTGCTTTCGGCTTTGAAGTCTCGAGCCGAGATTGTTGGTGCTTTTTGGCCATGTTGTTCTGTTGATTTGCACAAACAAATTTTGTCAACAAGATTAATGCTAATTGAAGTTTTTCAACTCGCCTCGAGTCGATGCCAAAGACTCTTGTTCAATGAAAGTTTCCGTTCGCCTTCAGCGGAAGTTTGGCCAAGTGAGAAAAGTTGGCAACCAAAACGACAACAGCACCGACAATGATGGCGATAATGATTATTCCCGGGGCTGGGCTTGAGTCGATGATGATTAACTAGTTGGTGGTGCTAGTTCATCATGACTTTTAATTGGTAAATTTCTTGTCCGATATTCTATTAATGGTCCAGTGAATCGAGCCACTAACTAACTAACTGGCCAAGTCAGTGAGGGGACGGCGAGGTTGCAATTAACAACTATTAAGTGCCTTAACATTGAACTTTGCTGAGTTGCTCTTGAGTCGCTCTGCTCCAATTAACACCTGACCGACTTCCAATCACGTTCCCCAACAGCCTTTTGGGGCAGGTTAGCATCTTCGAGTACTTGCCGAAGAACATTGAAAATGATTAGAGGTCTTGGGCCAGTCTAGAGGTTGCACAAAGCTGTTTAGATAGTACCAGTGAAGATCTGACTTTGTCAATAAATTAGTGTCCATGGGATAACTTATTTTTCATTAATTGGAATATCAAGGTTGAAGAACTGATAATAAATTGTTTACTTTTTTAAGTAAGTTTTTATACCAGAAGTAGAATAGGATTTCGTTTAATACACTTTATTGAATAAATCACATTAATTAGCACAAATTAGTTTTACAAGTAGCTTCTAAATTATATATTTTTTAGCCAGACTGGCTCCGAATCGTAATCACGAACAAGCGATTACCTTTGATAGCCAGGCCATAATTAATTTATATTTTTGCTATATTTTTTATCATGCCCATTTATGGATAATGGGATCCATTTCCAACTTAATAGATTATTCGTTTATCACAGAGCTCCGGCGAAGGACTCGGTTCAGACTCATCAGGAGGCTTTTATAACCTCTTCAGAAATGCACTCTGCCATGGAGTTGGCGGAAATGAATATTCGATGGCTTTAAAAATCAAATGTATACATATCTGGGGTAACGCTGCTGCTGTTTCTGCTGCGAATAAACGCTGAATGGGAATAAAGTTAATATATCAGCTTTAAAAACGGCCACCCGGGGAGCGCAAGGGACATTTTCAGGGGATGGGCGATCCACTGGCCGATAGGAACTGGGCTGGATATGTCCTGGGCCATGTCGATGTCCATGTTCGTGTCCATTTCCATTTCCATCTTCAATTGCATTTGGCTGGGGGATTCATTCAATTTCCATTCGTCATTCAATCGGGCATGCAATTCAGTTATGAAAACCAAGTGCTGCGTATTTATTTCTGTGTCTGTGTGCGTCAGGACACCCAGCTGTTGTGAGTGTATGTGTGTGAGGGGGTGTAACACACACAAATTTGTTTGCATTTATGAATATGTATCCCGTCATAGACTCATTTTTATGGGTTTCTTGTTTACTTCTTTATTTCGATTGCGTTTCTCCTCCTGTTTTTTATATTTTCCCCCCCTTTTTTTTTGGGCAGCCATCGATAAAGCAACACGCCCGAGGGCGTGGCATATCCTTGGGCGAAATGCACACACACTTACACACCAACGCATACTTAGGGCTTAACGCATGTTTGGCCAACGTTAGCTCCCCATGTAATCGATTTAATCATAATCCAGCTTTTACTATTTATTGTTCCGAGTTATAGTATAAATATATGTATATATACGAGCTGCATTAATACAAACACAAAATATTATCCCCCTTCTATTGTTCTTGTTGTTTTTAGCTTCGGTCTGATTTTGTTGGTGGGTGACTTTGGCTCCATTGGAGCATATTTATGGTTATAGTATGCATAACTGGAGGCAACCATAAAGTAATAATATAAAAGCGGCCAGCCCCAACTCGACCCACCCAGCCTCCCGATCCTGGCCAGCGTTGGCTGTTTCAGAGGCGGGTTGAGGAACTCGGGGGCGTGGCGCTCCTAGTGTACAACCATTGATTTTGGTTCAACTTAGTTTTTCTTATGCAAATACGCCAGAGCATTTTCCATTCTTACCCTGTCTGCAAGCCAACACATACATATTGCAATATACAAACATATATCCCAGCCTGTGTTTGAGTTAGCGCCAGTGGGCAGGATACTCAAATATCCGGTTTATGCTTAAGTATTTATTAAAAATAAAACTCATGGTAGTCGAATTGATCTGATCTGAGCCCTCTCTGAAATTGATTTTTGGTTTTCCTATGTCTCGTAGTTCCAGGCAGAACTAAAAAAAAGTGAACTACTTTATTTCACTTTCGGCCAGGTCAGCTATCTCTGTCTCGGTTTCATAGCCTCTAGCCGTCTCTCTCTATTACCACACGTCGTAGCAGTTTATTGCGTTACAATGGAGATTGGAGATTGCAGATTGCAGATGGTTTTAAAGTGCCTGGCCATAAACAAAAGCTGCCACTTGATAAACATAATATTCCGAGAATTTCCATATCATTTTCCGCATTTTCATCTAGATATTGTGGATAAGTACAAAGCTCTTTCAGACTGGATTTGTGTGGCGAAAGTAGTTGTGGGGAGAGTAGTTTAATTAATAATTTCCAAGAGCAGTAATCTGAATGTATTTGGGAGTAAATATCCCACAAAATAATTGTTTTGGGCAAGATGCAATGAAAACTTGTTCCAAAATATTTTATAGCCACAAAACAGAGATAATTTAAGTCAAAATAAGCTAAAGTAATTAGTGTAAGAACATTGAAAGTCCATTTAAAAAATAACATAAAAAAGTATCTAAAACTTTTTAATTGGCGTTCTGTAATTTCCAAAAGTCGTCACTCCGTTGACTACCTTTGTAACTTCCATTCCCCAAACCATCGGATCCATGGAAACATTACTCGATTTAAATGCAATAAACAAATGTATATCCTTCCACTCCATCCTTCCGACCTGGCCCATAACTTTTCACCAAAGTGGGGACTCGGTTGAGAACAATGTTTGCATTTCAAATAAATGAAGTAATAACTTTTATGCGATGTTTAACATTTTTATGCAGCCCGCAAACATTGCGGAGGAAGCATTTTGCTTTATGGAGATTTTTGATTTGCAACAAGCAAAATAAATTGAATGCAATTTGTGGCCAGCATAAAAATGAGCCAAAATACACACTTTTGGCCCAAGGGCCAGCTTATGCTTTTCTCGATATGCGGACCGTGGCGGGGAGTTGGGTTAGGCTTGGGTTTTGGGTGTTTTGGTGAGTTGAGTGCATGTGTGGCTTCGGTATTATCCACAATACATAATTATATGTTTTGGGGGGAAAACTTTTTGCTTTTAGCCACGACCAGACACAATTTTGCAATATTGCGTGCCTCGGGATAGTGTTGTTTTTCTATTTTTTCTATAGTTGGCTTTTCCAAACTGACCCATCGTTGTGGGTGCAGCACCAACAGCACCAGCACTAGCACCAGCACTAGCACCAGCACTAGCACCAGCACTAGCACCAGCAACATCGATAATCAGAGGAATTAACAATGGGGAGAAATCACTGCAAAAGCTATACAAGTACAATGGATGAGCAGCAGCATAAACAAAAATGTTTCGCAAAAAAAAAAAGGGGCAACAATTTTGCTCCGAGGGCAAAGGTCATTACCACCCCTCGCCCTCCATTGCTCTTCAAGTGATAAAAAGTAATGAACAAATTGTTACAACAACAATGAGAACAACAAAAATATCGTAAAACATCTTTGTGCTACTTTGTGTGGGTCAGTGGGTCGGTTATTGTTCTCCGCCCTTCGTCTTGTTCTTTCCAAATTGGTTTATTTGGGGGCGTGAGGCGGCGGGGATGGGCAGGAATGGGGGGTAACTAAACCCTAAGGCTGTAGTCTCAATGAATTGGGCGTCACACGAAACAGTCGGGCAAAGAAGTCATCGTTTAACAGAGCATAGCAAATGATTTCCTACGAAAATTTGTCACACACAGAAAACAATGTACACGCACAGACCGACACCCACACAGCCACCCAGAGATACGAATAGAGGCACAGCTACAGATACAACAATAGCAACAGGAACAGCAACTGCTTCAGTTTGAGCTACAGTTACAGAGATACAGATACTTTGACAGTCCGCAGATATACAATACAAATGTATATACATAAGTTCATGCATAAAAGAGGCACCCGATCGAAGGAAGCTGGCGGGGCAGCAGTAAATAACATGCACAATGCCAAGATAAAGTGGCAAATGAGCAACACCAACAACGGGCAACGGCAACATTAACAACAACCAGCCGCCAGTGAGAGCAACAATGGTAACAACAACATCGGCTTCAGAAACAGCATCATCAGTGAGTATCGAACAAAAGCTCTCGTACGTGTTAAGCACTCATTGCTGTCAAACATGCCGCACAGTTGACGAAGAAGAATGTTGCCCGCGACGTGTGGGAAAGCGAGCTGCAACACTTGCGGCTGATGGCTCCCTTCGGCCAGAGATGCCCATTCCTGAATCCCCTCAGATCGGCCAAGAAAATGTCAAACCACTCCAAAATTCTTTTCAATTATGAGATGCGACATAATAGTCTTCAGAAGTAGATACAACACAAAATATTACTCATACGTCATGTAGGTCTGTAATATGTTAGAAATTTTATAAATTAATTTAAACTTTCATAAATTTTATAAAAATAATGTAAGTATTAATTAAAGATCATTAAAAATAATATATGAAGTCATGAAGTCATAGTCTGCCGATGAGACATGGAAGAAATATAACTCATACGACATGTGGACCCATAATGTAGATAAAATGCATTTATAAGCCTTTTAAGGGAAAAGTTAGAAAGAAAATAAACAAATATGTAACATATTTATCACTAGCACTTACATAATATACAATTAGTTACTTTACCAAAGAAAACAAATGCAACGATTGCCATAAAAGTATAAAATTACTTTGGGAATTGCAAAGAATAAGCACAATATATTTTTATCTCTGTTGGTTCAGCACTAAACCGTCCTGCCACACCCCCAGAAGCCCTCAGCCCGTCGCCCACTTGAGTCCACGCCCTCCGATCCTTGGCCGTCCGACACGCATACGCCCCGTGTGACGCGACCGACACTTGAGCCGGCAATCAGGCTCAATCGCAGAGGCCAAAACGGAACGGGGCTTGCAATCTGTGGCCCGCACTCACACATTCGCACGTACAAGGGACGCAGCTACGAAATTCAAGCTCTTTCCTAGCAACATCAGCATCAGTGGCAGCAGTAACAGTAGCAGCGGCAACACAAACAACAAATATAAATCGTTAACAATAAATAATCGTCTATAAGAGACGACATTTGTTGCTCCGTTTTGTTGCTGGATTCCTTGGCCGCTGCTTTATGCATTTGTAGTCGTATTTGTAACACAATTGTTTATGCCACTGCGGCTTGTTGTTTTCGTTTGCTTTGTTGTTTCGTTTTTATGACCCATCAGGCCAGGAAGCCACCCCAAACACCACCCACCGCCGTCCACCCGCCTGAGCTATGGGGCATAGTTTATTGTTATTTTATTGGGGAGGGCCTTCTTTTAGGCTTTCGCGTGCTTTGTAAATAATTCGTGCTCGGCGCGTTTATGACGTGATTTCTTAACCGTTTACCCACCCCATCCAGCTTTCCAGCCCCACTCGAAGTGGGTCGAGAGCTGCCACGCCTCCGCCTAGCTTTGTGGCGGGCATGTCGCATGCCACTTCCAGCTCAAGGGGCTGCAATTTCAATTTGCCCAGGAATTTCCATTATGATTTCTCACCCTCGTTAAGTAATGGATTAAAAGAGAGGGTCGCATAAGTTATGTCTAAATCGGAATTGGAATTAAATAATTAGATGGATTACATGCTGTCTTCTAAGAAAGTAAAATAAACTATCTGTTAGTTTTTAAATGCGATTTCCTATAAAATTCAAAAACTTTACATGCATTTGTTTCATTGAATAAATTCTAGATACTTTCAGCCAAAAAATATTTAAATTATATTCAATTATAAATTACACAAATTGCAGCAAAGAACCAAAATAAAAAATGGGGCTAGGGAGATAGCAATTGAAAACGATTTAAATGTTTGCTTATTTATTAGCGCATAAATTTGTTTTTGTAAAGCCAATATTTTTTTGCTGGCTAGCTGCCGGGCTGCCGCAGCCGCATATGCGGCTTTACATGCCACCGATTGTTGTTGCATTGATTTTTGCCATGATTTCCTCGATTATGGCAGCAACAAAATCGCGAAACATGAAAAAATAAACCGATTAATTAATATAAATTATAGCGGAGCCCATTTAATTTATTTAGTTTTTGTTTTTATATTTCATTGCCTCGTGGCTTCTCGTTAGTTTCTTTCTCGTTTTTGTTTTTTGTTTTTTGTTTTATGGCCAATGTTGTAATGACGTGTTGCTGTAATATTTGTTGTCATTGATAATGAGCGAATTATGTAATTATAATTTGTAATTGTGTGTGAGTGGGTGGGTGAGTCAGTAAGCTCCGCGTTTTTCTCTGGATTTTGAAAAACTGGCCATAAATAAACAGGTGTAATAATGGTGCAACAAACAATTGGAAATTGATTTAGAAATTATTCACAAAAGTCAATGGTTTTTGTTTCTTGGCAAGAACGTAGATTAACTTTATAAATAGAATATTCACTAAATGCAAACAATCAAATTAATATAAATCATGACAAAAATAAATGAATTTAATTAACAACAACTCAATCCCATTGAGGGGTATTAGCTTTGGCTTATGATGGATTTTCGACATTAATGTTGCTGGATTTGTTTGTCGTATTGGAACATGTCTAAAAAATAGTTTTTCTAATTTTTAATTGAGTCATTGTATGGTTCAGATTTTAATTAATATTTTGGCTTAACCAGAGCTCTTTAAAGTCCTGAACTAAGCCCATCAGTTAAATCGCGAAAAACGTATTTTTGTTGAGCGTATTGCAGCAAAAGCTATTATCGAGTGGCAGCTCTGGTTGCGTGTCGATGAAGATTGGTAATTTGCCTATTCAATTTCGCTTTGATTGCTGTTATGGCTATGCCAATGCGAATGTGAGGCAATTGCTTGGCAATATTTGCCCAGCCAATACATAACCGTTATGGAAAGCCCCCTGCGCCACAGGCACGGTAAAAACTATTTGGTTAAACGCTCGAGTTGGCCGACAGCTCAGGTGCGGCTCTTTGAATGGGCATCTCCAAAGGGGAGGGGAGAATATTTGTGGGATTTTTTTTTGGGTTTTTGTCTTTTTGACGCATGCGCAACCCCTTCAACTGGAAAGATAATACCCGATAACGTTGACGTACGTATAATCCAACAAAAGAAATTACAAGATCGGCGACACGTAGCTTTGCAAAAGTTTCGTTTATTTAATTGCCACAAATGTTTGTCACTTGTGTGTGCAAGATACGTAATTAGATATTACGAGTTCGCACACGTTCTGCCAGAAAGATACGTGTAATTAGCATTTTTGCGAGTGGGCGGCGGGGGGAGAGTGTCAAGAACCTGCAGTTGGCTCAATGCAAACATCGGACGTTAGATAAAAGTCGTTAAGACATCGTGCAAATTCAAAGTCGTTTTGCCAACAATAGCTAAACTTCGCAGTTTCCCATTGAATGCAATTATTAAACCCACAAAGTGCCAATGGTCGGATCGGGATGGGGTTCGGGAGCTCTCGAGCAACCCCAGCGCGCAAATCCCTGCTTAATTGAGTCTGAAAGAACGGACTTCTTTCCTTAGATCCCACAGGGGGATTCATTAGAGCAGCTGTTAATTGGAATTCAATGGGTGGGCGGGATGGCGATGGCCTCCCATTATGGCCGCTATAAACTAGGAGCTGTCACAGACCACTCAATTTCAATACCGTTGCGGCTCATAAAATGACGCATCAATATAATCAAAATTATCATTACCACCACAGCACCGAGCACTGAGTAGCCCGGGAAAAAGAGTCCTGCCAGCGAATGGGAAACGGAAATGGCAAATGGGGTGAAAGGGGGAGGCTGGGCGAGAAGCTGCCAACCGCAACAGCAACGATGCATAAGCGACATAAAAACTATAATCAATATCCATATCCATTAGCGTTATCGTATCAACGAACTCGAATAATAATAACGTGCATATGTATGGTTTATACGTACGTACGTATGAAAGAAATGAATGAATGTTGACTACCACAGTGGCAAGCACGGCTACAGCTACAGCTACAGCTACGGACACGGACACGGACAACAGGCACGGACAGAGCCACGGATACGGACACCGCCACTGGACACTCGATAGCCGGCGAGGCACAAAGATACGCCAGACACCCTGTAGTGCCTCTCCTGCCACCCGTCCATTTGTCTTCACGTAATTATCTTTTAATAGATTTAACGAACATTTTTCGCACCGACTCTTTGCCTGTGTGTCAACCCAGTGACAACAGCAACAACACCAACAGAAGCAACATCCATTGCAACACCAGCGGGAGCATCATCAACAAATAGCAAGGAACGAAATCTGAAAATGAAAAATTCATTAATATTATAGCGAGAGGATAATGCTCTCTTAAGGATATTGAATATAATTTTTAAAAGCTAAAAGATTATGTATCGTCCTTTTATAATACAGGAAAATATTGGGCTTATATTATTACAGGAATCTATAAAGATATATCTATACCATGTACACATATAGTCTTATATCCTAACTCCCTGAACTAATATGATGGAGGGCGTGAGAGTGGAATTTCCAGGGAACTCTGCTTACATAATAGAGACTATAGAGTCTAGAGTTATACAATATTATTTACCATTAGAGATAGTGTGTCTATAATTTTGAATCATTTGCATATTCTATTAAATCATTTTGTTTGCCCACCACCCTATTTGCACTGTAATTGTCGTGGACGCAGCAGCTTGCAGCCAAATCGATTGCATAGTCATGGCCACTTATCGCAAAGGGTATGACAAACAAGTGCTGCCGCAGCTGTACATTCTGCCATGGGATCGGTCCAGTCCAGAACGCCCAGTCGTAGCCCGAGCTTCCAGATCTCAGACAGGGCAAAGCCAGAAACGGAAGTCGGAAGTTGTATGGCACATGCGGTGGTGGCCGCGGCGGTTGCGATGCCAACAGCGTTCGTGCACCACTCTCGGTATAATGGGGATGCAGGCAGGAGTGTAGGTTTCCAGTAGGTAATGGGTTGGTGGTTGGGTGGCTACATCAAGCCAATGCCTGGCCATTTTCATTTTATGGACTTTCAAACTGTTGCTGTTAATTATTTCTTCTTCTTTTAATGTGGCCACTGGTGTTGGCCGCAGTTCTTACTTATTCAGCTTCAGGTCCTTCTGTTCGGTTCTGCATCCTGACGACGACGACGATGATGATGATGATGATGTTGCTGATATTAAGCACCCTTCGCACTTTACACTCCTTTGCATTTCTCCGTTGTTTGCACTTTTTCACCATTTTACACTTTATTACAAAGCCATTAAATAAAATTCAAAGCGAATGAGCCTCGTCAAAAGTGTTCGACGAGAGGCTATGTCCTGGGCTATGGGCTCGGGAACAGGAAAATGGAAAGGACCTCAATGGTGGGTGGGCTTTGGGGATTGCATTTTGGCCGGCCGGGGCCAGTGCGGTCCGCCATTGAAATATGCGAAGTGGAGCAGTTGGTGCAATGTTGTTGCATTGCTAACAAAGCTGCCCCCAGCACCCCTTTTGAAATTGTGTTATTGTCGTGGTTCATTCTTTTGTTTTTCGGCCCATTGTTGCCCCAAAAAGTTTTGTCTTGTTGTTATTGTTGCTCTTGGTGCAGAAAGCAGCAGCAGGCCACTGAGCGCCACCAGAAGTAACAACAACAACAATACCAACAAAATTCGCAGCAACAACAACTGCAACTGCAACTACAGTGCAGCAGTATCGTGCACCGCACGCAAACAAGCGCCAAAAGTAAAAGAAGTACCAGAAGTGGCAACATCGGATGGAGTCAAAACCGTGGCCTAAATATGGCTTAAATGTTGCTTAAGAAGTAATTTTTAATCCTTAATGGTATTGAAGTTTAATAATTTTATTGAAGGAATAATAGACGGAACTGCTGGAGTAGTTTCTACCTCCAAAATATTTTTTTTTAAATAGCTCAGACTATTGAAATTCTTTTTCATAATAATTTTTGCATAAGAATTTTCATAATTGAAATTCTTCTTAATACATAATCCATAAATCCTAACCACTTTTCCCAGTATTAGAGCCCACTGTTCCCAACTGTTTCAATTAGCTGCGCTTCGATGTGCATTGACGATGGAGTTTCGGTGTCGACAACTGACTGGACACAGGGGCGCCGTTAGGGGGGCTCAGTATCTGCGGCTGATACTTAAACAATGTATAAATTCGTCTACAAAGTCTGTTGCCAATGCCCCAACCCAGGCCACGCCCCTTGCCCCTTGTCCGTGTGCCATGTGCGTCAGTGGTTCACTCAGTGCGTATAGTACCTTCCGAATCTCCTCCAATGGTTGTTGGATGGACCCCACATTGGCTTCTATGCACTGGAAATAAACAAATACCATTAATATTGGCCATAATAAATTTTAAAGGATTTTAAGGATAAGGTGTATTAAAAAACCAACCTATTTATAGGTTGATTATTGATTATGCCGGATTATTTATGTAAAGAAAAGAAATTGAGTTGCAAAATGTATTTTTTCCGGTGCGGCTTTGTGGTCACCGGCGTGGTGCAATCAGCTGCAGTGGCTTTTGGGCCGACACTGCCAGTTAGCCATCTAGTCAGTTAGCCAGCGAAAAACACAGGGAGAAGGCAGTCAGAAAGTGACTCAGTCAGTCGGATGAAGCGGGCTTGCTGGCTGGCAGGCAGGCTGCCCAGCTAACCAAGTGTCCCTGTCTGTTTGTGCCTCTGCTTTTGCCATCCCCATTTTCCATTCCATAGTGCACCACCCCACTTATCCACCTGCCACCCGCGGTGGCTGTCATTGGATTGCATTGCGTTGCTTTCGTCATTCATTCGACTGAGTGAGCGCCGACTCAAGCGCGAGTGGTGTAAAAGCGCCTCAATTGGTGTGAAATGCAACACGCCACTGCCCGACTGCCGCCCAGCCGTAGAAGCAACAGCAGCAGGCTACTGACGAGGCTGAGTGCGAAGGAAGGTGGTGCAGAATTTCGGAGTTCTGTTTTCACTTGCAAATATGGAAAATGTGGGTTAATTGTCTGACGTTTTGACTTTCGCGATATTATTTAATTTTAATTTTCATAAAGGATTCGATATGTCCTGAAATTCCTTTGTCTCAATATCTCAACAGCTACAGAAAGACACTACAGGTTAAGAGTATAGGCCCTTAACAGTATACATTATCAATTAAAGAGTAGTGAGGGACGAGAGGTCTTCCTACTAATCACAGCTATGACTGACATTCATGCTTAGTATTCAAATTAGTGTAATAACCAAACAAAGTTGCGCCATTATTCTAATTGGCGGTTTATTTCACACCCTTATCGCTATGCACTTAAGTTTAATGATCCAGCCGGGTCACCTATTTATATAACTTAGAACTCTTGAGTTCATTACGCTACCAGTAATTCTGGCCAATTATAGACACCCAATGCGTACCTTTAAGCTGGTATTTTATTTAATTATGAACAGCACTGTATTTACATACGTACTTATTTGCTTCTGTTTGCCGAAAGCCTTTGTTTAATGAGATGTTGGACGGGGAACTAGCAGCTCACCGCTTTGATTACTTTTTCATTAACTTTTGGAACCTGGCACTCTTAAAGGGAACTCTAATTATCACTCTTAGCTTGGCTCTAACAAAGTAATCTACAGAATTAGTCAGCCCATAACCTGATATTCTCATCTCGATTTTCAAGTTGAGATATTCCTTAAAATATTTGCTCAACTGTCTAATGTTAAATCACAGTGAGACTGCACTTTGTAATGGCTATTCTGGGGAACGAGTTCATTCAATTTGGCATTCCAGTTTGGATTTGCACCTTGCTGGGAATGGAACGAGTTCCAAAAATTCTGTAATTCATTCGTTGTTCGGTATCGCAACTTTTGCATAGTTTCGTTCACCTCAGCAAACTGTGCTGCATTATTTGGTTACCGAAATTTGAATTTTATTAAATTTTATTTGAGTTGAGAGTCTCATTTTGGGCTTTTCGGTTTCATATCGTTTTGTTTTTGCTTTCCGTGTTTTTTGGCTGCTGCGTCAACAGGTGCGTCTGGCACTTCATTAGAAATTTCAGTTCGCGTCGTCTCTCTTTCTGTTCTGGGATTGCCCTTTCTCTGCTCCTCCAGTCCTGCAGCAAGGACCAAAGTTTTAATTAAATTTCGAGCTTTACTGGAGCGAATTTTACTTACATATAAATATATACGTATTATGTATATATATAGATATTTGATTTTTAGTAGCCAAGAAACAGTCGCATGGATACCGCTTTGGGGCTCTTGTAATTGGCTTTATGGTTTCAGCTTCCCATTCATCTGGCTCGAATTAAAGGAATAATTTCGAAAACTTCTCTTTGCTACCCAGTCGACAGTGCGGTGAAGTGAATGGGTGACCAGATATTCAATTAAAGGATTATCTTTGTCGATTCGCAGTTCTTAACTTAAATTAGCAGAGATGGACGCAACCTTTGTAAGCTGATTAGTATTTTTCACAAACCTCACAAAAGAGTCTAATTAAGGATGATTAATTGACCTTATATGCCTTCACATATAAGGCATGTGAATATTTTGAATGAAATACCCGAAATTCCTGGTTTCTTAATAATTTTAAATTTTTTCTTTACTCGCCAACAGATAATTAGGAAGTACTTACGTGGCTAAGATGGATGATCCCAAAATAATGAACATCATGAACGGCATGAAGACACGGGAAGATCATTGTCAGCTCATAAATGACGTCAAGGGTGAGTGACCATCAAAAAAAATAATACAGTGCCCCCAAGATCAAGCTCCCCAACCACAAATCTGGAAAAATAAAAGGCATTTATGTGAAATATTACATTAGCGGGGGTGGTGCCCAACGGAAAACAACAGAAAGGGGGGGCCAGAAACAAAAATTTGTTGAAATTGACAAATTATGTGACAGACTTTTGTCTGCCCCAGTGTGGCGTTGTGTGTCGTGTCGCGGTGCGGTGCGGTGCGGTGCGGTGCGCCCACAAAATCCAAAGAGCCAACAACAATTGTTGACAATTCACTCAAAGTGGGTGCCCCTTGTTGTTGGGGCTTGGGATGCTGCTGCTCTGGTTGGAGGCGTTTGGGAGGGTGTTGGAGTTAGCGTTTAACAAATGCCCCAAAGCGCTCGAAAATGCTTTAAACGCCGCACTCCACTCGAGTCACTCCAGCTCCACAGCAGCTCGCCGCACTCCGTACTCTACACTCCAATCTCCAAGTGAGCGGCTCAATTTCGTTGCGTCCACGAACAATGATGGGTTTTTGTTTCGGGTGGGTGGTTAGAGGTAGGGAAGGAGCCATCAGTGCCTCCCACCCGGGGAGGTTGTCTGCGAGCGCTGGCACATTTTCAGTTGCTGTTTCGGCGCGAGGCGATGCGAAGTGCGCTTGAGTTGCATTTAAGCCAATTAGCATAGGTAAACAAAACATTTGAGTGAGCCAGCCAAGTGCTTGTGGTTGAGTGCGGCCTCGGGGCAGGAATTTCCTACAAGGAGGCTACTTGGGGCGGGCATACCATAACGGTGGCTTCCCATTGGACAGAAGCTGTTGCTGGTGTCAGCTCTAGGTGTCAAGACGTATTTGTATGAATGTGCTTGTTATCCTTGCACCAGAGGGGGGCTATGGGAGGGCCGGGGGCATTACATCCTTCTCAACAATGTTGCATTTATTATGCAATTATCAAGTGGCAATTGTGCACGGGCTGTCTGGCTGGATGTGAATGAACGGGGCTCCCAGTCCTAGCACTGACAGTGATTTACGTCGACGATTGGCAATTAGGCATCTCTCGGAACCGAGGCAGACGAAGGCGAACCGGAGCATCTCAAGACAGGATGCCATTCAATTGAGGAATGTTTAAAGGCCATACAGTGGGAGAAAGGATTAAGCGTTTGAAGGCTTTTTCAAAGTTTCTTTGGAAGATTTATAAATAGTTTCTTATATTTGCTTTAATATTTTCCAAGTTATTTTAAGCGCTTCCTGAATTATAATGCATGTGCTAATTATTAGTTTCTTTGCTTAAATCTTACAAAAATTGTTATGTAAATATTTTATTTTCTAGCAGTTTGCCTTTATCTGCCTCTTCCGAGTTAAAATCCTAACTAAAGGCTAGTAATCACATGATCTTCTATTTTATTTAATCGGGTTCTTTATACAATGTGTTAGTGTTTCGAAAAAAAAATAAACTAAAACCAACCAAACAGACAAATTTCCAAATCAAAAATATCAATCCCAATCAAAATCTGAGTGATTAAATTGGAATATATATTGTTTCGAGTGCATGAGGCAGCAAACGTGTGGCATATGCAACTGTTCCCGTGTATGTGTGTGTGGGTATTTTAGGCGTGTGTGAGTTTTAGACAATAGATGAATGGCTCGACGAGCTGCTAACTTGCAAATATTTATGAGTGGCCCAGCAAGTGGCAGGCAACGGAGGCAACCGATGCCGCAAACAACAATGTGGGCCAGAGATGGATGGGCTGCCAAGAGGGGAGCCGGGAGGTGTGTGAGGCAGGAGGGTGATGTTTCGAGACCCTGTGGCCGGATAAAGGGAGGGTGGGGCATACAGATCCATTGGCAGGCAACGTTGAAACGTCAAGTGTTGTTGCCGTTTTGGCACTTTGGCAAAAATGCAGGCAGGAGCTAACCTCGTGACCCCTCAACTATTCTGGTTGCTGGTGTGCGATTTTGAATATGTGTGGGTGTAGATGGCATTGTGGGTGTACGGATGCGTGTGCCTGCGCCTGTGTGTCTGTGGGTGGCGTGAATTATGCGCAATTCAAGTGGCATTTGATGCGCATTTAAATTCGTGACGGCGCTTCAAGTTGGTGGCAAACAAACCAAACCGAACCAAAACCGAACAAACAGTCAACAGATTGGGGGAAGCCAATGGGGGAGAATGCCGGCGCGGATGTGGGGGATTCGGGGGACGTGGCGGATAACCGAGCCCATCAATGATGCGCATCAAATTGGCTAATTGTTTAATGACTGTTTGCATTGATCTCTTCCCTCAGACGAGTCGCCCATGCAAATGTTCTACAAGGACAAGGGCGTCTTCCTCACCGGCGGCACAGGATTCTTTGGCAAAAGTAAGTTCCACTTGACTCCCAAGTACGTGACTGGAATTTCGCCCACATACTTACACGCCATTTTCCTCTCCATCTGTCTCGTCCTTTTTTGTCCTGTCTGGTCCTGTCTCCTCCAGTTATCATCGAGAAATTGTTGCGCGTCACAGAGGTGGGACAAATCTATTTGCTGATACGCACCAAGAAGGGCAAGGATGCTTTTGCCCGCATCGAGGATCTGTTTAATGATCCGGTAAGTGAAAAAATATAATATCCTTAACTTCTCCCAATATGAAATAATTTTTTTTTCGTTCCACAGGTCTTCGACAAGATGAAGCAGGTGAACCCAAAGTACCGCTGCCAGCTAACCATCATCAGTGGGGATTGCTCCCTGCCTGGCTTGGGCATTTCACCCGACGAACGCGAAACCATCCTGGAGAACGTCAACATTGTCCTGCACAGCGCCGCCACCGTTCGATTTGATGAGAAGCTCAAAATGGCCATCGCCATCAATGTCCACGGCACCAAGGAGATCATCAAGCTGGCCAAAGAAATTGTGAATCTAAAGGTAAACAATTATTTATTCAAAAAAGCGGAAAACCTACATACTACGCTTATCCTT
Organism: Drosophila monieri; assembly: GCA_035047585.1. NCBI lineage: Eukaryota > Metazoa > Arthropoda > Insecta > Diptera > Drosophilidae > Drosophila > Drosophila monieri. The sequence continues at coordinate 114,737 of JAWNPJ010000037.1, forward strand.
AAGACTGTATTCTGCTTATATGGTGACTTCCTTTCAAAACGAACGGAAAATGGCCGAGATATACGTTTTTTCAAAAACGAATCCGGCGCAGCTACGCTCTATTTATACTTTCCCGATGCTTGAACTAGTTGCGAATTATACTATGGCCGGCGTCGACTAAAACAAAAATCAAAGAAAGAATTATTTTTTGGAATTTCACTGAAATTTAATGGGGCATCCCCTTCAAAAAGTGAAAAATGCTTGGGAGCGCCAATATGGCGCCCTGCGAAAGCTATATCTTTCCCATTATTGGTCCGATCTCCAAGCGGAATACCTTAAACGATTTGCACATCGATTCTCCACAAATCTGCATCAAAATCTAGGAAAGAATTATTTTTCAGATTTTTTCTGAAATTTTATGGGGCAACCCCTTCAAAAAGTGAAAAATGCTTGGGAGCGCCAATATGGCGTCCTGCGAAGGCTATATCTTTCCCATTTTTGGTCCGATCTCCAAGCGGAATACCTTAAACGATTTGTACATCGATTCTCCACAAATCTGCATCAAAATCTAGAAAAGAATTATTTTTCAGATTATTTCTGAAATTTTACGAGGCTCCCCTTCAAAAAGTGAAAAATGCTTGGGAGCGCCAATATGGCGCCCTGCGAAGGCTATATCTTTCCCATTATTGGTCCGATTCGCAAGCGGAATACCTTAAACGATTTGTACATCGATTCTCCACAAATCTGCATCAAAATCTAGAAAAGAATTATTTTTCAGATTTTTTCTGAAATTTTATGGGGCAACCCCTTCAAAAAGTGAAAAATGCTTGGGAGCGCCAATATGGCGTCCTGCGAAGGCTATATCTTTCCCATTATTGGTCCGATCTCCAAGCGGAATACCTTAAACGATTTGTACATCAATTCTCCACAAATCTGCATCAAAATCTAGAAAAGAGTTATTTTTCAGATTTTTTCTGAAATTTTATGGGGCATCCCCTTCAAAAAGTGAAAAATGCTTGGGAGCGCCAATATGGCATCCTGCGAAGGCTATATCTTTCCCATTATTGGGCCGATTCTCAACCGGAATACTTTAAACGATTGAAACATCGATTCTTCACAAGTCGTTCTCCACACGCATCAAAATGAAAACCCGATTTTTATATAAATTTTCCTTTAACCTACTTCAAATGTATATTTTGTAGTGTTTTCTGAATGGCAACAGACTTTGGTTTAAAACTTAATTTTTATTAATGATATTTATTTAAAAACTCTGAAATATTCATGTAGGCACTCGTCCATGTCTCCACTGCATTTGCACATTGCAACTTGCGCCACATTCAGGAGAGATTCTACAGCGGGACTATGACCGGGGAAAATGCTTTTAAGCTGAGCGAGTGCCTTGACGAGCACACTTTGAATACCCTTACTCCAACCATAATCAAGGGATATCCGAATACGTATACTTTTACCAAAGTCCTGGCCGAAAATGTTGTGCAACAGAGCGCCCAGAATCTGCCAGTCACCATATTTAGACCCGGAATTGGTGAGTTGAAATCAGGTTTATTTTAATTATTGTTTTAGCAATAGTTTTACGAGGTGATGATCTTTGGCTTGTCGTTATTTGGAATTACAGTGCTTTTTAACGACTTTTTAAATTCTGTTTAATTTGGTCTTAAATCAATTATTTGAAATTTTTCATTTTATTGTTTGCTCAAGCAGGTTTTTAAGTAAGTTTTCAAAATACATATCCGGATGCTTTTTATTTGACATAACAATTCAATTTTAAAACAATGATCTTTCAATAACTGTTACTTCACAGTAATCACTACCTATCGTGAACCGGTCACTGGCTGGATTGACAACATGTATGGTCCTTGCGGCGTTATTGTTGGCATTGGATCAGGAGTCCTTCGCGTTTTCACCGGCGACATGGACAATAAGGCGCATATCGTGCCGGTGGACATGTGTGTGAATGCACTGCTGGCCAGTGCCTGGGACATAGCGCGCAACAAGTGAGTCCTGTTTCCTATAATTGCCATAGGAAACTGACCATTACTCTTTTTCGTTTTAGGTACGAAACGCCACCGATTTACAACTATGTCCCGGATCAGGAGAACATGGTCAGCTGGCGGCGATACATGGAAGATGGCTTCGAGTACGGCTGCGACATTCCCATGCGCAAATCCATCTGGTATCCGCGATTCACGATTGTGCCACACATGTGGCAGTATCACATTCTGTGCTTCCTCTACCACACGTTGCCCGCCCTGGTCATGGATACCATTATGGTTCTTATAGGCAAGAAGCCAAGGTTGGTTTTCTAGATTTTCTTTGTGAATATATGTTTTAAATGTGTTTCTTGTTTTTTCATTAGAATGATGAAAATCTACCGGAAGATTCATAAACTAAGCAACGTCCTTAAATACTTCAGTTCAAATGAGTTCCGCTTTGACAACGATAATGTGAGAAAGTTAACAGAAAAGTTGGACGACCGGGATAAGAGGCTCTTCGCCTTCGATATGCGTGATCTGGACTGGACCAATCTCTTCCGGGTTAGTCTCTACGGACTGCGTCTCTATGTGGTCAAGGATGATCCCAGCAACATTCCCGAATCCATTAAGCGCTATGAGAGGTATGTCTGATACTCCCTTAGCCCGGCCTGGTCCAGACTATTAATGATTTATTTTTCCTTTCAGATTGAAGGTCCTGCACTACACGACACTGGCTGTTTTCTATTCGTTAGCAGCCTGGGCGCTCTTTGCCCTCGTCAAGCTCTTCTTATGAGACTCTTTAGGTCTTTTTAACCTTTATAACCTTTTTAGGGCATGTCTTTCTACTCAAACTATCTTCCAATCTTTCAGTGTAAAGCCTCAACATTTCCGCCTCCACAATAGTTGTTAGTTGTAGTTGTATGTATGTTTTTACCATATCCATATGCCCCAAAGTCATATGTTTGAAACGCTTTATCCGAATCTTGTATAGCTTAGTTTATACGTACGTCTGTAAATGTAAATTCGCTCTATTTTATTGTGTACTGTGGATGTAGATGATTGATTAAGAGCACAATAAATACTGCTTCACATATTGTTTGGGATAACTCATGTGTTTTTCTCGCCAAACTTTAAGTTCGTCCAGCAAATGTCCTGTTGAATTTGGTTTGAATTTTATTTATTGCTGACTGGTCCTTCGTTTTAAATGAGCGTTTAAATTGTTCACCCGGGCGAATACATAATAAATGTTTTCCGACTCGAAATTCGTACGAGTACTTGTCGGTTTTCAGGAAAGTCTCATTGAAGAGTAACCTTCAACTTCATACCCCCTCACGATTGAAACATACTTCTGGAATGTCTGTCTGCGTCGTCCTGGGTCAGGGGTCGAAGGAGGTGTCTAAGCCGGCACTGAGACTTCTTAAAAAAAAAAATTGAAAAGGGGAAGAGAGTCGAAATCGGAATGAGTACAAATTGAAAACAATAAGATTCGTTTGATTTACACACCAGCTTAAAATCCGGAATATTTTATTGCATATTTCCCGGCGTCTGGTGTATGCATACAAATGCGTGTATTTGTATGAAGAGGAACAAAGTCGTAAAAATAATGCCCAGAGGTAGCTTATCAAATTGCGAACAGCAGCAGTCCAATGCGAAATCCTGTAAGGCGCTTTATCGCTTTACGCTCGCACACAGACACGTTTTTTTATGTTCGAGTGTATGTGTGCATAAATAAATCCGCTCATGTATCGTATCGCTTTGCATTGCAGCGCTCGCATTCGTATGATTTCAAAATTAAAATCACAGCATAACCCAATCAGCCTCCACAGCCTCCTCCCCTTTGAGAAGAGGCGCCAAGCTGAAGCCAAAGTTAAAGCCTGACGCCTGCTTCTGATCCTGATTCGTTCATCCCCGCCTGCCCCCTGTGCCATGCCACACAGCATCCTGCCTCTGCTCACAGCTCATTCCCAATACAGTCATAAAACTCTCACATACCCATCAAACATATACGAATAAGTAAGGGACGGGGTGAGGCCAAAGGAGTTGGGAACTTTGCTTCGATGCACGGGAAAAAGTATTGTTTTAATTTAAATGTTTATCGTATTTAGCTTTAAAATTAAACTAAGATAGTTTAGAAGTTATACAAATTGTGAAAACTAGACATTCACTTGAAAATATAATATCGCGATACTTATCTTTTCCCTTCCCACTTTAAAAAATGATTAATATTTCAATTTTATAATCTCAAGATTTAGATCCTGTAGTAAGCTTTAGTAGTAACAATATTTTGTTGGCTGTGTCCCATCAAACAAGTGAAATGGGTGGTTGGGTCGCACATTCTGTGAAAAATGTTTGTCAAACCGCAGCGAGCGTGGCGCGCAATGATTGAAGTCGCTGCCATGTGGATGCTACTGCTACTGTTGTTGCAACTGCTGCTTTTTCTGCGTTTTCCGCTGCTCTTGGCATTACACTCGCAACTAGCAAATCTCCCATGTAGATTTTTCAGCAGAAATTGCCGCAGCGTTGCGACGTTGCGCTCTACCAATTAAAGTGAGCGTGTGACTGTGACTTGGTGAATTTCCCAGACAAGGCCATAACTCCACAATATGCTCTGCTGCATAAATATATGGGCACACACGGACACACACACAGGACCCTCTTAGGGTCCAATATGTATTTGTATAGAATTGTATAGAATAAAGTATGTGTGTGTGTGTGGGGAATGCCTTCATTGTTGTTGGTGGCCAGAAATTGCAAGCGTCGCAACACGAACATTGAAAGACCAAACAATCTCAATCTCTCAAATTAGATTTTCAGAAAAATGCACCTCTGGGAAATGCACAATGAAAAAGCAACTGGCCTCAAGCCCACGTACACACACTCACGCAATTACCCTTCACGCACACAGACTCACACACATCTAAACTCTACATCGTCTAAATAAACGAAGTTAAACGAAGGGCAAAAGCTTTGACAGCAAAGAGAAAGTTAAGGACTGCTCTCTTTAAAGAGAGTCAGCCGCACAGTTCTACAGAGAGAGAGAGAGCGTGTGCCAGATGAGACTCTTAAAGGACATGAAGTGCATGCTTATTCAAGGGTTGTTCATTCGTAAAATTAATATTGCGGCAGCCGTCGCAGCACGCGCGCCTCAATGTTTATGTTGCTCCTGGCGCTGTTGTTGCTGTTATCCTGCCGAGTTGCTGCTGTGGCGGGACATATTGTAACGGGTTTTATGTGCCGCCGCAGCTCTGTGCGCTCTGCACTTTGTTATGGATTCGATGGCCTGCATTATTGTCCTGTTCCATTGCCACTCATTCCGCGCTCTGCCTATCTGTTTGGGTTCTCTTCTAACGAGTTTCCCTTCGCTGGCATGTTGCAGTGTGTGTGCGTGTTAGCCGGCTTGCGTTTATTTGCCTGCCTCATTGCCATGCCCTCGGACCATTATCAGATTTTGTAATAGCTTTACGTTTATTACTTTCTTGCCTCGTTGTTTTTTTCTCTTCCATTTTTCAATTTGGTTTTTCGGTATTTTTTCTTGGTGTTTCAACGGCCATGTCGCTTTTTTTCTTCGGCTTGTTGATTTGCTGTTCCTGCTTACTGTCGCGTCAATTAAAAATAAAGTTGGTTTCGGGGTTAGGAACTTTTAGTTCCCAGGCAGACACACTTACCCGACTTACCCCCTGGCACACATACTAACATATGTGTGTATAAAACCTACAGCATACGGTTATTTAGCCACATCCCCCTCGTTCTCGTGCTGTTTGCTGCCACTGTGTTTGTTTGCTTTTTGTTTGCAGTTCGCTTGGGCTATAATTATTTAACGTTGCCTTGTCACTGTCTGCTCCTGTGCGTCCCCCCACCCCCCCTCTCTTCGGCAGGAGGGCATCCTTTTTCCTGCTGCCACCTCGGCTCCTGTTTCTGCTTTCTTCTTTAGTTTAGCACTCGCGCGCGCTCTTGTAATAATATTTTAAATTAATTACAACAAACATGCATTTGCTTCTCAGTGTGTGCGCCTGTCTGTGTCTGTGTCTCCCGCGCTCTATGCTTCTGTGTGTGTGTGTTTGGGTATGCGAGGGTGTGCGTGTGGGGCGTGCTTTTGTGCTGCTCCTGTTTTGTATGAAAAGTGAATTAAGGCGAATTTAGCGCGCGTCGGCCACGTCCAAAGTGCATTTGTATTAGGGATGGGCGCGTGACCTCGTTCGTGCCCGAGAACGTGATCGAATCGAGCCGAATCGAAATTGAATCGAAGCACGGATTCCGAGTGATTTGAAACTATTCTGATGATTGTCTTCAGTCTGGCTTGGATTCAGATTCACCTAACCAATTTAGAAGTTTTTGTGGATTTTAAATAATACGTTTTAATAAGAAAGCTTCTAATAAATTAACTCAGAATCAGAAAGTCTGAGTTGCTATCAAAAATAACAAAAATTATAAATCAAAGAATTTATTAAGTATACGACTAGTAGTCTCAATGAACTAATTATACGTCTATAACGTTGAAACCATTAATTTTGTTATTATTTATGTCAAGTTCACTATAATAAAGTATTAAATATATTATAGTAAGTAAGAGTATATTATTTTTTATAGCAAATTTCCTGACACTTATAATATTACGTATACGACTAGTTGGACAAGATCACTGGACAAGCTATTCCCAAAGGTCAATAAAATTTCAATATAATTGTAGAAATAAGCCCATTTCCCTTTCATGTAGCTTTCATGCAGTTGTAGGAAACGTTCGTTTTTTCTCAATATTACGTATCCGACTGGTGGGTCGGGCTCATTTAAATAGAAGCTTTAAAAATGTCTATAAACGCGACACCTGATGCTTATGCAATGAAAAGTATTTCATTCAACGTATTATTTTTCAATGATCGATCAAAAAAATGCACATCATTAACTTTAGTTTCGCATGAAGAAATGTATTCTTTTTTTTACGTAGCACTTTTTTGGTTTATTGCTTTTAAATTTAAAATTAAATGATTCAGTTTGAAATTTCATTTGTTTCTACATTTAAAAGCCATCGCTAGGCTGTCAGTACGATTCCATGTCCTGCTGCATCATCGTCGCTAACTTTATCCTTCGTTGGATGCCTACAACACACACACACACACCTACCCAAGCACTCTTAGACGGCGACACTTTCGCTGGGACAGTGTGTTAGTGTGTTTGTGGTGGTCCTTCTATTCAATGAAGAAGCCACGCCTACCAAAGACCAGCGCCCCTTTCTGATGACTCACAAACAGACAAACTCATATACACACACGGGGGTGAAAACTATATAGAGATCCCCGAGCATTTGGCATTGTCTATTAGTATCTCGTTTGCGCTTCTGTTTTCTGTTCTAGTGCTTCTTTTGAAGTTTTCGCTTGCATTCGCATTTTAATTTGAAGTGCATCATTTCAGTTCTACCGTCTGCACACCAGCCGGCACACACTCTGGCACACACGTACACGCATTCACCAAGGAAGCCACCGACAAACAAACACAGGGACAAACAGACAAACAAAAAAGTGCTTATGCTCATTCATTCATTTCATTTCCCATTACAACCCAGGAGGAGCTCTCCGCCGGTTCAGGATCTACCTGGCTCTCTCTACTCATCATACGATGGTGGATGGTGCTTTAGGACTGTCTGGAATTGTTCTCCATCCATAATAGTTAACATTTCTTTAATGATTATGATAATTATTAGGAATTGCATGTTTTACTTGTCACAAATTAATTTTTAAAAATTAATTGCATTGCCAGCTTTTAATACATTTTCCGTTATTGTGTGTGTGCGGTCGTCTGGGTCTGCGGGTATTTGGGTCTAAAGGGAGAACGCTGAACGGTGAGCGCCACAACCAAACAAAAATGGTTAAAAAGCAAGCCAAGCCGAGCGGAGTCGAGGCAAGCCAAGCCAGGCCAACAACAACAGCAGAAACAACTTCCCAACCGCCACTTGCCACTACTTTATGCCACTTCAACGCAACTCAATTGCTTTCTTTGCCTTTATGAAACTCTATGCGTGTGTCCCCACCCCACCACTCACCTCCCAGTTATATTCCCTTTATACGGGTTTTATTAAAATACTCCTCCAACTCTTCGCCTTCACCATCGCCATCTCCATCGCCTTTGCCATCACTTGTCTGACTCTATGCCTTCTTATTTTTTCTTTAGCATTTTTGTTCTTGCAAATAATGAAAAGTGCCGCACATAAAATTTGCACAAATTATTCCACTGCTGCTTCCTCGGCTCATGCCCTGCTACGCTTTTCCGCCAGCCCGCTCCCGCTTCCGTACCCCCTTAGGTCCTGCCCCCATCCTCCCTCACCAAGCATCACCAAGACCAAGTCTTGTTTTTCGCATTTTGTATTTTTGCCAACGCTTTATTTCTTTATTTACGCCAAATGCATTGAAAAAATAAATAAAATTATAAATGAAAGCAGGACGCGTCTTGTTTGGTTTTTCCTTACTTTCCTTTTTATTTTTTGTTATTTTGTTATTTTATTACTGTGTATTCCCCTTTGGTTTCGCTTTCGTCCCAGCAACGCCATCCACACTGCCACCGAGCCAACAATGAGAACCGAAAAACACAAAAATACAAAACTGATGCACAGCCAGCCAGCCACTATGGACTAGGAGAGGGGCAAGATGAGAAAGATGTTGCAAGAATTTTTTGAGCTTGCAGATACCCGGTACTCCAGTACTCCTGTACTCCAGTACTCCGGACGAAAATGTAATATTTACTTATTTAATTTAATGGGAATTTGTGCAGATTCCGGCTTAATTATCTTTAATAAATTGATTAAAAATGGCTGCAGTGCACTTCATAAAATCATTTAAATTTGCCAAAATAAATTCAATGATAAGCGGATGATGAAAAAATCTGCGGACAAGTCAATCTCAATATTTATGTTTAAAATAAAATTTTAGTCCAATCACATTTATTTGGCTTTCAATAAAATAAAAATAAAAACCGCTTTCTGCATAAAATTTGGAGCTATGTAAAAACTGTATTACAATGCAATTTTTTGTTTACTAAAAGTCCAGAGAAAAGTAATATTAAATGGCTGTCAAAAAAGCTGCAGGAAACAAACTGTTAGTATATTTTATGGCTTAAATAATGGCTTTTAAATTTTATATATTTAAACATCAATCAAGAGTATTGAGTTCCTTATTAAGATAAAACAAATTAAATCAAAGAGAATGGTGGATCCGGCAGCCACCTGCCCGAGGGAACGGGTATACCCTTTCAGTCTGACGACATTTCCGGGTAACATTTGTGCGTGTGTCGAGGCCCCATCTCAGGGTGTTACAAATAGTGGAATAGTCCAACGTACGTCGTAAATATTTCAACTGCAACAACAGCAATGCGAACAGCGGCGGCAACAACATTCAGGCAGCTTCAGCAACCATAACGAGCACAAATAGCAAACAAGGAGCAGGATAGTAGGATAGCAGGCGACAAGGCGAGAAGGAGTACGAAAGGAATGAGATTCTGGAGCTTGGGGGTTGGAGATTGGGAATTGGTGGTGGCAGTGAGGGGGGCACTGTGGCACAGAGTGAAACAGCGAATCGATAGATTGCACCTGGTACATGCCACGCAACACAGAAAGTGTCCCTTAGCTGGTATCCTTGGAGGGGAGCAGGGCATAGAACCTTTAACAACCTACGACACCAACAAAACCAGCAAACAACAATAATAACAGCAGCAGTAGCAGCAACAACAACCTGTCCAACAAAAACAATAAAGAAGCAAAAAGGCGCCCTCTATCGGTGGGCAACTGCAACTTTGCCTTCAGCTGCTGCTGCTATTCCTTCTCCTCTGTCGCCTTCTGCCTCTGGTGCTGCTGATTCTCAGCTTTGAGCTCAGCAGTTTTTGGGTTCCAATTCCCCCTGTGCCCATCCCTGTCCAAGCCGCTTCCCCCTTTTCTAACCCATCCCGTCTGACGCCCACCCCCTCTCCATGCCCGCAATCCATGCGAAAATTTGAAGCGATTTATTTACTTTTTGCCATTGCCATTTGCCGTTTCCTCGTGTCGTTGTATTTGCCGCTTGGCCCCCTCTCTCTAGGTCCTTTCCCGTTACTTTCTACCCCTTTCTACAGCTTTGCTTCTTTCGTTTCGCCCAGCTTGTGCTTCTTCTTCGGCCGAGATGCGGTGCAGCAACAAATTGAGGCATATTGGAATGGAAGGGCACTAAAGTATTTGCCTTATTGATTTGACAGCATCGGATTCAATGTACCGATAAGGTCATAATGGAATCGGATCTAGGAATTGGGCAAGTGCTCGGGGATTAGGAGATCGAGTTATAGTTTTATTATATTTTTTATTGAAAATAATATTCAACCATGGAAAATAACTAAATAATGATCAACGATTTGTAAATTCAAGTCTCAAGAAGTCGAAAATTAGGAGGTTTCAACCAAAATATTACTCAAATTATTACTTTTTATTTTATTATTATTATATCTCTTAACCCAATTGAAACCCTTATCTGGAATTTAATGAAATATTTAATACTGAGGATCTAAGCCTTTTTCCAATTCTGTTTGAAATTCCCCAAATCCCCCAATTTCATATAATTCTTGAAACTCCAATTATAGTCCAATCGAATGCTCGGTATCCCCTGGGTCTTTACTTCTTGGATGAAATGATAGTTGTGCTGGTTGTTTTCTAGTTTATTGCACCAATGGTAATGGTCTTGTTTTTCATTTTTTACATTTTTTTCCAACCTTCACCTTCTCGTCCACGCCCCCTTCCAATTTTTTTGTTTGTTTGGATTACATCGTCGCCGTAGCCGTCACACCGTCCCATCGTCGATTCGTTCGCCTCTCCTCTTTGGTTTTTCATTTTCATTTTCCATTTTATTTGGGCGCATTTGCAGCGTTATGACAAACAAGTGTCCATTTATTTGCCAAATTTAATGTTTTACCATTTGGCCAGGCACAGGCTCCTCTCCACGCTCCCTCTCAGTCTCTTTTTACGTCTATCCTGGTGACAAATTATCCTGCTTCGATTTCTCCGAGACTCCATCCATCCATGGTGTAGTGGCTCAGTACTGTACTGGGCCCCGACGAACCGGACAACTGTGACTTGAATTTAATAAAAACGGGCTAATGGGACACATTTTGTGTAACTGGCACGCCCCCGGGCATAGAGCCACGCCCCCTTGCCCACCCCCCAAAAAAGCGCCAACTGTCGCCTATTTGGAATCTCAGCTCTCTGTTTAGCTTGGGCCCAGCTGAAAGCTTAACGCTAAATATTTTTCAAATATTTAACAGATTTTCACACCGAACCATGGCTTGCTTTGCTTTTCCTTACCTTGCCGTGGCCTGACTTGGCTAATGCATAATTTATATGTACGAAAAAATTTGTCATTAGGGAAAGCGGCGCTTTTCCTCATCCCCGGCACTAATTGGCCAGGTGGTCGCTGTGGGTTTGGGTAAAGATATTTACGTTAATTAGCTGCGATGTCATGTTAGATTCGCTGCCGTTGCCGGTGTTCGCGATGCTATCTGCACTTTGCGTGGGACAAAGGTAAAGGCACAACAGTTTCTACACATTTCACTTGTTTGTAAAACATCCTCTCCACTTTTCCCACTCCCGGACTAGGCCAGGCCTGGCAGGACCTTCTTCTCTTTGACCTCCCCCCTTTACATGTCAGACTAGGAGGCTAAAATTAATGAATAGATTATGATTAATGAGCGGCGACATCATTAAAATATATTTATATATTCAAATTGCGGTTTTGCTGACCGACCCTCGACTGCGTCGTCTCGACAGGACATGAATGAAAGGACAGTCAGGAAGAGGGGCGATTGTAGGCGGGGCTAGCACTGAATCGAATGAATGCGAATGTCCTCTAACAGCAGCAACAACAAGACACACAAAGGCGCACAAAATGTTAAATCATTAGTTTAAATTGCCGCAAAAAGTTTGAGACGGACGAGAACATTTTTGCTCAGCTATTTACAAAATATGAAAACGTGAATGAGGCAAACAGGCTAACAAAAAAATAAAAAGGAAAAAACTGAAAATGAAAATGAAAAACGAAAGCAAAGCAAGTGGAATCAGCGGCAAAAGACCAAGAAGATAAAAGCGCACGCATCCTTGAACTTTTATTTATTTATATCTGGCTGCCTGCCCCCCTCGCCACCAGTCTTCCAGGCTGGCTCTCTCTCTTTCGCTCTCGCTCTACTAGTCCTAGTCCTGTTCCTGGCTTTGCTCCTTATTGCTTTGTTTGTTTGTTTGCTTGTTTGCCACAAGTCCGACCGCAAAAGCTGTTGGTCTGAGGGGCGAAGGGTGGGAGGTCGGGCGGGTAGTTGAGTTGGGTCCGCTGGCATTTTTGCATATTGCCCATACGCAGCGTTGCCGCTGGTCAAAAGTTTGCACAACGGCGTTTGCTTTATTAAAAACTACCAAAAAAAAAAATGAAAATAAAAATGAGAAGGAGAAGGAAAAGAGGAGGAGGAGGAACAAACTTTCGTCCCGGAATTATTTCAATTCTAATTTATTTTGTGTTTGCAGTAAAAGGGGGAAATATTCTGGCTATATTTTTTTTTTGTCCTTATTTGGATTTTTGGGCATTTTTGTTTGTTTGATCGTTGTCGCAGTTGGATAGCTGAATGATAATAACGATGCTCCTGCATCAGGACCAGGACAAAATCAGGGCAAGTGGTAAAGGACGAAGGGGAGAAAATAGAAGACTATTCTCGAAATGGAAAATGAGTTTTATGCGAGTGTAGTTAGACAATGACATGCACATAATTCAAGTTGCAACAGCAAAGACTACAAATGCACTCAGCCAGAGGATTTTCTCACTCGCTCTAACACTCCAATGCTGGTAGCAGGCCAGGACTAGGACTGGGACCAGGAACAGGACCAGAACTCGGATCCCTTTCTGGCATTTGGCTTCTACTACCGTCTCCAGTGAATGACAGAAATTAACTATCAGTCGGAGCCGGAGAGGCAACCGAAGTGGTGTTTTGGGGGATCTGGGAGTTGAGAGTTAAGAGCTGACTGTCACTCAACTAGATACGAAAAACACACAGACACAGACACTGGAACAGGCACACAAGCGAACACGCACTTTGCCACACGGAACAAGTTGCAAAGCCATCTTTGATTATGTGTCGCTTTGGTGGGAGTGACAAAGTCCTTTGGCAAGTGACACAATTTATTTGCACACATTTCAGCAAACGCCAAGACCACTGTCCAGTTCGGCCACCAATTAAGCCGCCCCTGATCTGCCCACAAAAGTAGGCAATCAAAATTTTTGAAAAGATAATCGCCCATTAAACATCGGCAATATTAAGTTTGATTGACGCGTCTTAAGGCTGTCCACAATCAGTGGCCGTAATTTAAAGATCCTTATTCATAAATATTTTACTGTCCGGCAGAGAGAAAGAGCCAACAGTGCAGCAAACACAAAGCTCTAAGTCTCCCCCATCCAAACTCCCTTAAGTTTCGGCCTTGCCACAAATTTCCGCCATCATAACATTTACAGTTGTTGCATTTTGTAATCAAACTTGTTACTTGAGCCACTTTTGATTTAACGTCTGCCGGATGCTGCCCACCGCCCTCGCTCGCGCTTCTCATCAAACTTTAACCCGACAGTCTGAAGCCGCAGCGAAATGAATAAGCTGGGCCCCCGTCACGTCTGGCCCCTTTTTTGGGATGGCAGCTTCCCCTCTTAGACGTTAAACCGACTTCAGAATTAATCAAATCCCAGTCAGATGTTTCGCGCTGCCAAAAACTTAAGCACAACAACACCGACAGCCATTTGTTGTTATCCTTGGCATTCGTTCAGCTTGACTCGAGCTTCTGATTTTCCCCCAAACCCCTAACCCCTGACCCACCTCTCCCCCTGTTTCTGTGGCACTCACTTTCGCAAAAGAGTTCGCCGGCGCGTCCCCTTCTTCCATTCCTTTGCCATAACGCACATTTACAAAATTATATTTGTAAACTTCGCTTACCGGCAGCGAATGGCCCTTCACTGATTCCTGCTGGCATCACCCCCCACCGCCCTAAGCCCCTCTCTTGGTCCTGAGAGCCCATAACATCTCCCCTGCCCTCTTCCGTCTTTAATGTACAATGAAATTGGCGAAACTTGGCGAGCACATCACAAATATTAGCGCATAAAGATGATGATTTCATGACGATAATGAGAATGTGTGGGGGGTAGCTTGTGGGTTAGGTTGGAGGGGAAGGGTGTGGTGTGGGGAAAAGAAGGGAGTCCTGCCTGCCTGCCAAGTGATTGGAGAAGGGGGCAGCGGCAAGATTGTGGGCTTTTAGCTTTCGGCTTGACTGCTTCATTGGCGGGCATGTTAATGACGTTGTACCGATGATTTGATAGCCGCATTCGAAGCAGCCAATAAGCCGGGTCCTGGCCGGCTGGCTGCCTCTCCAGCTTTCCGACTAGCTAGCTGACTGGCTGTCCCGTCCCACTAATGAACACTCTATTACAATGATGTACTCCCTGCCAGCAACCCCCATCCTCCCATAGAGTCCCCCTTATTTTCTGGCAGCCAGCCGATGGATTCATTAACATTTGACCATGAAACGGATGGAGCAGGAGAGGCTTCCGACCCCGGGCCGGAGTTCGTTTAATGAAGCTCTATCGCGTTTTCGATGATGCGGCTGCTTTTGATGCGCTTCCCTCTCTCCACTCCACTCTCTCCACACACCCTCGTCCGCCCCCCTCGGTCTTTGCCAAACTTTCACCCACGTTGACAGCGTGTGCCAAAACATTTTTCATCATCGCTCCAGACTCGAACATAATTAGATTTAATTCTCTGACATTCGACAGTCAGCAGTCAACAGTTTCTATGTTTCGGGTTTGTTCTTTTTTCCGGTCGGATTTCAATTAAGTCTGAGCTTAATAGAAATTGTATTCATTATTAGCTTATGGCTCATTATGAACTGAATGATTTTATGGCCAGGATACTATTCTGTGGCATATTAGAGCGCACACATTACCCTAATAAAGTGCTTACGAGGATGTTATCTCTCTGCGAGGATGATGCCTGTTGAACATGGGAAAAAATGACTTAAACGGGTTTCCCCATAACACCACAGAACTTTCCCCCAAACTATGAAAACTTTGGCAGAAGGAAGCAATTAATAAGAAGGATGTTAACACTGGCCTGACTAATTTACACATGTCGAAAGGATTGAGGAGGGATAATTGGGAATTAGGCTTAAAGTAGCTAGCTAGGTGTGGATGTGATTTACCAGGCTATTCTACAATAATTGCAGATAATTGTCGGTTAATTGTCTTACTTAACTCTCGACCAAGTTTTCAAGCACAACTTCAATAAAACTCTAAATAAAAACAGTGAAATATTGCTTGTTATGTGCTAATTATCTAATTAATACGCAATTAAATAGATCAGAGTAGAACCCAACAATTAGAAAAGTTGTCCTCACTAATTACCACTCGTTAATTTTATGACTTATTGTTAGTGCTGACTTTTTTTTTTGGAGAGAAGTCGGGGATTAACCCTTTTTTTCTTGAACTGAGCTCTTTAAAACCTAAAATAAAACATGACTTTTTCTGAACCCCCATTAAGTTTTCATTACCTTACCTCTTGTTAATATCCTCATACGCATAATGGCGGCGTCATTACGTCCTTCGCCGACTCTCCCCTTTATGATTTCGCCTTTGCTGAATGACTGCAAACAAATTGTTTTTGTAATTTGACGTTTAATTCGCGTAATTAGTGTTCCGACATTTTTCTGCCCGTTTTCTGCTGTTTTTGCCTCGACCGTTTTCAACTTTTTTTTTTGTTGGATTTTTTATTTTGGTCCTGTGGCTCTTGCTGTTATGTTTTGAACTGATGCTTCTACCGATGTTGGCCTTAATTAAATTCATTGCCATATTTATGAAACTTTTTTCATTAAATTTTGCGTTTTCTTGAGGGCGATTCGGTGGGAGTGGGAGTCGGAGTCCCTTGAAAATATTTGACCCCACCGGCCACCCTTTGGTAGCGCCATTAACTCAGACCCAAGGCGACTCCGTGCTGTCCATTGAGAACCGGGCTCTAAATATTTTTTGCGGGTTTTTACGCATTTCGAGGGAGGGGCGGGCGGTTGTAGAGAGGTCGGGCCATTGGACATTTCCTTTTTCGGCAGGGAAAATGTTATAAAAATAAAAAATAAAATTTCTGACACCTAAATTGCTGTGACATATTTGATTTATGAGGCCACCTATTTGGCCCCAGAAGTGCGCCGCGCGGTGCGGTGCGGCGCCAGAAACATAAAAGCATGGACGCTGGTCGCCCCGGCGATGGATAACCGAAAAAGGAGATGGTCGCAAAAAATCCTGGGCGAGAAAGGACCGAGACCGAGACTGAAACCGAAAACCGAAAAGGGAAGCAGGAAGGATGGGGAGCACATAAAAAACACGAAAGGAAGTGGCACTAAAACAATTACAAAATAAAAACGATTACACGCCACTTCCGGCGACATAAAAATGGCGCAGGCCGAACGAAGACGATGGCGAGGTTTTTCGCCCAAAAGGGTTTTCTTCCAACACACAAACATACGAACATATATTTTTTATTCAGGACAATACACACACAGACACACTCGCACACATCCATTTAATAAAAGAGGCCACTAAAAGACGTCGGCAATACAGGACCATAATCTTGGGTTAAAGACCATTAAGAATTTTTATTTTCAATTAAACCCGATTTGCCTTAATGCCCCACAAGGCCGACAACGACGCTGCCGATGTCGCCAACAACACAAGAAATAACAACAAAAACAACTCAAGATATAGCGTGGGCCGTGCTGACCCACCCCCTGGGCCCCCCCTCAGCCAATGGCTGAAATTTATATGCGCCGCATAGTCTAAAAGGGTCGCCTGACTTTACGCGCCGCTCGAAGTGAGAACCCTCATCCCCCTCGGATTTTGCCGCTAAACCTAAATTCTCCCCCAAGGAGCAGTGGCCAGGAGCCGGGAGCAGTAGGCAATGGCAACAAGGACTGGCGCAAGAACAACAACAACAAGTCAGCGGGGACAATAGGGCGACTAAATTCAAATGCGATTTTGATGCCATTGCTGCCTTTCAATACCGAACGGAGGGGTGAAGGCTGGGCCTTGGATTTTGGGACTTGGATTGGGGTGTATTAAGTCGGGGGAGGGGGACGGCTTGGAGAAGAGCTCCATAAATGCGTCAAAGGAGTGCGAGTTGCGGCACAGTGCTGTCAGGATGGCTATATTAAGCCAATATATTTATGACTTGGAACTTTTCTTAAAAAGGTAATTAAATAAAATATTTTAACTTTATGAGACACATTTTTGATTAAATATTTCTTTCCTTAATTTAACCATTAGCATAATGATTAAAAATAAATTAAAATTTATAAAATTTATTCATCTATATAGATGTTCAATAGTTTCTCATCCAATTAATGAACCTTTTTTGTATTTTTCAAAAGAAAACCCATGCCAGAGATCCTTTTATTTTCGCTTCAGAAATGCGACGCGCTTCCTTTCCGGTAAACGATAGCCGGCAACACTGGCCCGGAATCCGGATGAAGCCTATGCGGTGCGGTCTTTAGGTGGGCATGGCCGCCTAAAGAAATCTCGGGCCAAAGTCGGAAACCAAAGCGATGGAGAGACAGAGATAGCGCCAGTGGCAGAGAAAGAGAAACACAAACTGAAAAACTGCAAAAGAAAAACACAAACAACTCGCAGCGCAACAAAAGTTTGCCGATATAAAAAGTGTGGACTGCTCGAGTGGCCACCACCCGCCCATAGATGGAGGAATAAAATAGAATATACTTCTAGCTTAGCCGCTGGAGGATGACGAGAGGCGGATAAGGGCGATTGGGGGGCACCAAGGAGGGTTGTCCTGCCTTGGGCTCTCCGCCCGGCTCAACTCGATTCGGTTGGTTGTGTGGCGGTGGGGCAAAGTATATTTAAGTGCTTAAAGTAAAATGATGTCGTACGAACTCGAAACTAAAAACAAGTTAGTATGGTAACTTTTGGCCTAAGGCTAGTGTCGGGTCAGGCAGCAGCCACAGCTATCACTAATATACAACTAATACAACAATTATAGTTTCTCAGTTATATTTGTCCTATTTCTCTGCTCGCGGTTGGGGGCCGAGCCGCCCCCTCCGGCCCCTTTCTTTAGGTTAAGGTAATGGGCTGCGCTGTCCCTATGCGGCGCGCGCTCTCCACTCTTTTTACATCGGCGCCCATATATCGCGCCCCTCCCCCCCCCCGCAAAAAGCGAAAAAAAAATTTAAAGGAATACAAATTATCCCTTCTTGTTGTATAGGGAAAAAGGGAAGAGAAGAGACACCAGGATCACGCGCGTTAATTAAAAAAATAAAATAAATATAAAATATATATAATATATATAATAAATAAATAAAATAACGCCCGGAACAAGCGGAGCAACAGAGAGCGGGTTGTGGGTGGTGTGTATGGGTGATGATGGAAAGCAAGAATTTATATATTATTAAAACATAAATAAATACATAAAATCGGCCCCAAAACAACTACGTCCCGCCCCCCCACAACACACCCGACGCGGGGGGGGGGGGTGGGCGGCGCCAAAAAAATAAAATAAAAATAAATAAAAAAATAGCATAATTTCAATTTTCTTAAAGTGAGCGAATTTCAATCATAGTGGCGATGAACTCCAGCGGCGCCGTCACAGGAGAACCCACTCCATCTCGGAGTGCGATCTTAAAATGCAAGGCAAAGGGTATCCTCCAGGATTTGAAGAGGATCCAAGGCGTCCTGCAGCCAATGTCAAAGGTGGAAGACGCCATGCTCCATGTGCGTCACGGCCAGTTGGTCGCCATGTACGATGATTTTAAAGCCATCCACGGGGAGCTTGAAGAGTTAGATATTTCTGAGATAAGCAGCGACTTGCGATGGACAGTGTCTGAGCTTGTAGCTACGATGCATGCTGAAATCGAGCACGAGACGTCGTTGCGCTCTGCTCGAATTGCTGCCCATTCCACCCTGGCCAGCGGAGTTTCCGTATTCAGGTGGACTCAGCGCTCAGTCGGAGTTTTCAAGCCTTGCCTCCTCTTCCTCTTCCTACTTTTAGCGGAGGATATTCGGAGTGGGCTGAGTTTCACTCGGCTTTTCAACGATCGTGGGCTGCAATCCTCACATAAGTAAGGTGGAAAAGCTGCAGAGGTTGCGATCTTGTCTTCGGGACTCAGCCTTAGAAGCAGTTCGCTCCTTGGAAATCTCCGAGGAGAATTATGATGTTGCGTTGCGTGTTCTGGAAAGACGATTTAATAACCGCCGGTTAATTTTCAGGCTCATGTGAACGGGATTCTGGGCCTCAGCCTATTGGAAGGTGGCTCAGTGGCATCGCTTCGAGGGCTTTCCGATAAATTCAATGCCCACATGCGAGCCTTGCAAAATTTGGGGACGACCATGCAGATCGCTAGCAGTATCATTGTCCAAGTGCTCCTTCAACGGTTGGACCCAGCTACCCAGGTCAAGTGGGAGGAATGTCAAAATGCGTCGAACTTGGACCTCATCCCTACCTGGGAGTCGATGGCAGAATTTTTGGAGCAGCGGTGCAGGACTCTGGAGGCTATGGATGTGGCCATGACCGCCTACGTGCCAGGCACTCAGATGGGAAGACGTAGAGTCTCGAACAATAATAATAGATCGTCCTTTATCGTCACTAATTCACCTTCCCCCGCTTGTAGATTATGTGGTGGGTGGTCCCACGTAGTGTCTGAATGCCCCAGATTTTTGTTAATGGCCCCTGAGAGCCGCCTTGGTGAGGCTAGGCGACTCGGTCTGTGTCGGAAATGTCTCCAACCTGGTCATCACCTGCGTGAGTGCCCGTGTATTGTGGTTTGGGGGTTCCATGCCGAGCTCTTTGGATTCAGGATCGCAAGTGCACGTGATAACTTCCCGACTGGCTAGTCAGCTGCAGCTTCCTAGACGCAAATCTTACATGGCAGTGTCTGGAATTGGCAACACTGGTTTCGCGACAGATGAATTATCCGTCGATGTGCTCCTTCGGTCCTGTTGCTCCGAATTTCGGCCTTTGTCAACGCTGTCATCGCCCCCAGCATCACGGATCTCCAGCCTAGTCTCAGCTTGGACGTCTCCAGCTGGAATTTCCGGCCAACCTCACTTTAGCCGATCCAAAGTTTTTCCGGCCACAACGTTCGATTTGCTTATCGGAGCCAGTCTTTTTTGAACTTTGTGTGCTGCGCAAATCCAGCTTTCAGCTGGCCTACCGTTGTTGCAGAAAACAAGGCTTGGATGGGTTGTATGTGGAGGCGGTTCACACGTGGAGAGAATGTCAATCGCGCCCACAGCTCATTTTGAAGTGGCCGTTGGGGAGAAGTATGGATCTAGCCCCGGCCTGGATGGAGTGTCTCAAATGGCCGATAATAGAACCGAATCTGGAACTCCAAGCGGAACTGACTAAGTTTTCGCTAACTGCCCCTTTAGGATGAAGTTGAAGGACAGGCCTCAATGGGGGGAATGTCGGGTCAGGCAGCAGCCACAGCTTCACTAATTACAACTATACAACATTTAGTTTCTCAGTTATTTTGTCCTTTTTCTGATCGCTTTGTTGGTCGCAAGCCGACTCTTCTCGGCCGCTTTATCTTTAGCTTAAGTTAATGAGCTTTCGCTCTGCCTTGTTCTAAGGCGGGCTCACTCTCTTTTTTCAGTGCATACGCATCATTATATCGGAGCTTTCTCACTCCCTGCCTACTTGCGAATAACAAAATCTTATACTTGTGAAATACTTTCCCCTTTGTTTTGAAAAAGGGAAGTCTTAAAAGGCTTAATGACCAAACAGCTAGACACACACACACACACAGAGAGCGAGAATCCTACAGATGTATATATATGTATGAATGGCTGTCTCTGGGTTTGTCGGAGTGTGTCTGCAATCCGCACAAAAATCGTTGTAGCGTATCTATGCGCTCGCATCTTTGAGATAGTTTAGCGTGAAAATAAAGTAAAGTACGGTAAAATTGTTGGCAGTTGATTATTGAATCGCTTTAGGTCAAAGCTCAACGGCAGGCCCAGACCAGAACGGAACGGCTCGGCACGGCACGGAACAGTACAGGCTGGGCCCCCAAAACCAATCCCGACCAACTCGGGCAGACAACAGCATCAAGGGCTTGGTGCAGGGGCAGGAGCAGGGGCTGGTACTGCTGGCAGGGGAGACTGAGGCAACAAGGAGGGAGCAAACAAGTCAGCAACAGCAGCAGAAACGGCAGCAACATGGCAGGCAGAGCAGAGATTAAAGCGTTTATTGATGCGCAGATTGCGCGCATTTTAGCCAGGAGGAACCAGGAATCGAGGCAGGATACAGGAGGTCCTTGTGAGTGTGTGTATATGTTGTGTGGGTGGGTGGGTGTCTGCAGCTGAAATTGTCGGTGGCTCTTCTGGCTGTCTGCTGCTGTTGCTTCTGCTTCTGCCTCAGCTTCTGCTGCTTACGCTCAAATTGAAATAATTAAATTGATAAAATGTGGCAAAGATTAAGCGCCGCACTTTATTTGGCTTAAAGGCAACCAAAAAAAGGAAGCACCCACTAAGCCAACTGTGGAGTGTTGATTAAATAAATAAACCGATAGCGCCCCTGGCTGTGCGTGTTTTCTTCACCCCAACCACCCACTCCCAACCTGCCACTCATTGTTCTATTCGGCCTTGGGGTGATGGTATTTGTGAGTGTTTTTGTGTCTCTCTCTCTTAGTGTGTGTGTGTAACAGGTAATATTATTTGTCTTTGGCATTATTTTCAAATCGCTTTTGAACTGTGCGTTTGTTTGCTGCCTCTTGGCCTCTTGGTGTTTCGGCCTTCTGGCCTCTCGGCGGCCTGCAAACATTTCGGGGCGAAAGTTTGGATTGCGTCGAGTAAATATTATTTGGAATTCCGCATGCAATATGGAAAGCAATTTCAATTATTTGCCCGGCCAATTCAGTTAATCCTTTGGCTGAAGGACCCTTCGGGGCCACCCGATTTCCGAGAACCCTCGCCAGCCGCTTTTGAGCACATTTTAATCCATTTAATAAGTCTGGGAAGCCGGGAGTGTGTGAGCTCCTTGATTTAAATGCTTTTGGCCTGGACTCGTTTCTGTTGCTGGTGTTGGTGTTGTTGCTACTATTTGTAGGGGGTGTTGTTGGGGTGTTTTGATGTTGGTGTTGCTGTTGCCGCTCCTGTTGCTGCTGCTGTTGTGGCTGATGTTCATTTTGTTGATTTGAATAACTAAGTGGCGAACCCTTTTCATTAATGTGCGGGATGAGTGTTAAATTTGATTTCGCATTTGCATGCATTATGTGGCCTGATTAAGTTTTGTGGCAGCTCCCCTGAAAATGGCTCATTACCAAAGTAACTCCATATTAGTCACTAATGAGTGGACAAAATGATTTTGCATTTGTAACGAATTTCAACCCAAATCTGAATATCCTTTCAGTTGATATCGTTTACATCATTAAAGGCTATTAAAAAAATAAATAAATTGTAAAATTTTTTAAATAAATATTAATAAATGACTCTCTAAAATTGTTAATGAGTTCTTCTATCATAGAAGTTTTTCTTCAGTTTCTATTTCACATCCAATTAGTGAGTCCTTCGCCAGTTTGAAATTCTACAAAAATATTACGTATACGCAGTGTAATCATCACTCTCAACGAGACCCATTTTATGGTTATTTGTTTTGGAGCCCAACTGTTAGTCAACATCTCCATAATCCCTAATGACCGAAATCCATCACAATAATCAAGTCTCCGGCTTCAGAGCGAAAACAAAGCAGAAAAAATAAAAACGAATTGAAAAAATGTTGCCTACATTCCGGGGCGGGTAGCCGACGATTGAAATAGTTAATCAATGCCAAGGGTGACAAGAGTGTGGGCTTAAATTTGTTACGCCGGCTTATCGAAGTGCCAAAATCGTCATGTGTAGGGGGGGTGGCCACATAAGCCATTTGATGACTTTTCACCAGGAGAGCGAATTAGGGCGTGGACGTATAGGTGGAAGCTGGGTGGTGGCTGATGCCAACTCAGGAACTGTATAGTCTGGGATCGGATCGACTCTACCCGGCAGGGCCTAATGGCCTTAGCCATTTCCGGCACCCTAAAACGTTGCCCGCAAATTAGTTTTGGGCCGCGGAGCTGCCGTGCGAACAATTGAAAAGCCGAAATCGAAAATCTTTTCAAAGAGCCTCGCACATCCTTCACCGGCTACGGCTACGGACTGGGTCTGGCTCTGGCTCGGGCTCTGGCTCGGGCTCTGGCTACGGTTCTGGCTCCGGTTTGGTCCTAGCAGTACATCCTGCTCACACTTTAGAATTCATTAAACGGCCGCCTCATTAATGGAAATGGCCGATAACATTTGTGCCACGCTTCGATAAGCGTCGGCACAACCCAAAATCCCATGGCCAGACCGGGCCGGTGTATTGTTCCGAGATCTCGGCCCAATATCTAGAGACCGTCCACCATAATTCAAAAAAACACAAGAAACAAAAAAAAGAGAAAAAACACGTCGACGACCAGGCGGCCAACAATAACTTCAAAGACCGCAAGTAAATTAATGTTAATTTTATGCTAAAGCAGCCTCGGAGCGGTCTACGGCCTACGATTTTCCGATGGAGGAAAATGAGGCCAGCTCCGCAGAGCTGAGCGGCCGCACCAATCAACATCAACAACATCAGCATCATCAACATCATCATCATCGGCAACGACGCAGTGGGGCAAACGGGGAAAAACGGAAAATCGGGTCCAAGAGCCAGTCTCTCCCCATTGCCTCTCGATACTCGATTGGCATTTTGACACGGCGGACGGCGGCCGGATTAAGAACATCAACATCTTGGAAGCGGTGGTAGCCGAAAATTTTAAATTTATGCCGACTGCGGCACATAATTTAAAAATATCAATCAACTCGATAACGCAGATTGTGGCAGCCACCAGCTAGCAGGCAGCAGCAAGGAGTAAGGCGCCAGGAGTAGGGAGCAAGGATCCGGGAGTCGCAGCCAGTCGGCTGCAAACGAACGAACAAACAAACAAACAAGCTTGGCTCGGCTTTGGGAAAGAGCACAAAAGTCGCCGAGTGGCGTGGCAGCGCAAAAACTTGGTAAACAACGCAGGATAAAAGGAGAAAATAGGAGGAGCAAGGGTGTGGGTATATGGCCAACAAATGTTGCAGGAGCTTTGGCCAGGAGATGGAGATGGAACCGTAGCTGCAGAAGGAGTTTGTAGCTGCAAAAGTTGAGACATCCACTGCCGGTTCAATTCCTATTATCCCTCACCGTGCCAGAAGTGTGGGCCGCTTTCTGGCGGAGTGCGAAAGGCTTAGCCCGCCAGCCCTTCCCCCGAGGGCTCCGTGAACAGCAGTTTAACCCCTTTTGGGCCAATGGATGATTTGGATACTTTGGTGAACTTTGATTGACCTCTTCACTTCATTTTCAGATGTCCAGATGAAGTTCGGCTTGGATCGAAAGGGAAATTAAAGAATTTTCATCACAATTAAATGAAGAATTTCCTAGAACTGAGTGAGATCAGAAAAAGAATGATTTTAAAGGCCTTACAAAGAGCATAGGATGCTAATTAAACCAAGATACATAGCTTTGAGTCAGGAGCCATGACTGTAACCCTTTCAAGAATTTTACATTTGCCCTCCCAGATGATTTGAAATAATCAATCAAAAAGAAATCAGAAAGTATTCACACAACATCTTCCTCTGGGCCAGAGCTGGAGGGTTAAGTGCATTAGAGGTTTCCTCCATTCTCGGCTTATTTCAGCTCTCAATCCTCGGCACAGTTGGTATGTGGCATAGTGTGTCGTGCACTCATATAGCCATAATGCCAGAAATACTTATTCCCTGATATGCAACAAACAAGCAACAAACGACCAACAACAATGGCAGAAAGCTAAGCCGAGGCCGGAACAAAAAGTGGTAAACAAGTGCAAAGCGGTGAGCGCTGCCAGGTGCAGCAGTCGTTGCAGTTACAGTTATAGCCATAGTCAAGGAGCCAGGACCAGAGAGGACCAGTTCAAAGGACAAAGCTGGAAAAAAATAGAGGAAAATAGTGAAAAAACACAGCAGGCAAGTAGACTTGAAACATTTACCTGAGAAGACCGAGGCGGGCACTGGGCGGGATCGGGGGATCCCTTTGCGGTGTCATTTGCAATTATGTGGCCAGGCCATGCATGCGAGTTTGATGAGCTCAGCTCCCCCAGCTGCAATCTTCAACGGCAATCTCTGTGCATTAGTGGAGGGGCTAAGAGGATAAAGGATTCCAATTCACACAAAGCCCGATCCTGCATCTCTCAAGCTGCATTGCAAATGGAATAGCTGGCCGATTCATTAGCCGATTACTGGTGTCGAACTCAAATATTTATTAAAGCCAGCTCCGGGAAGTGTGACTGAAAAATTAACTCAATTTCCTTTGTTCTTTGTTCAATTCGGAAACTGAAGCTATAACTGTAACTGAAACTGAGAAGATTTCGACTGGCGGAGATGCAGAGCATTTTTCCATTTGGCCAATGCAAACAAGAGGCGAGGCTGAAATGTGAGAAATATGAGAAATCGAGTATGCAAACACAATTTGAATGCTTGAAGCGAAAGCGAATCGAGCTGAAAATTCATCAAATTTGAGTAATAATAATTGGAGCCAAGGAGACTCTCCTACGAGTCTGGCAAATTTAATTAGTATAGGAGTAGTGGCATAAACAAAAATTCAATTCAACGGATATCCCTGTCAAATCACTATTGCTATCGCTCCGGCATCCATCCGGGTGTGCTCCTGACTACAAATTAATTATACGTCACTTCTATTTAATTAGTTTATTGAATGGCCAGCTAGCCAGCCACCCAGCCAGCTATCCAAGCAGCACTTGGCAATCAATTCGAATATTTTCATGCACATGCAGCTGCGATAAATGTGGCAGTCAACACTTCAGCTAGGACTTGGAATTTGTCGAGGTTGGGTCCTGGTCTTGGTAATTTTCCTGCTCCTGCTCCTGCTCCTGCTCCTGCTAGTCGTGGCCATTCAAACGTGCAATCTGAAATCGAAAAATCAAAACCCAAAACAAATTCAATGTCCCGAAAGTGTGTCCGTCTATCCTTGCCTTCCGTCCGAATGTCTCTGTGTGGCTTTAGTTGTGCTCCTCTCTCTCTCTCTTAGTGTGTGTGTGTGTAAGCCACTCAGCAGGATAACGAATGAGACTGCACAATGGGTAGAAAAGTGCAGTTTGCGGTTGAAAACCGGATATTTTCTTTTCGCCCTCACAGCTGCCTGACACAAACAGCAGACGACTCAGGTGCAGCTAACAGCACGGCTAAGCCCTAGAAGAAGACGAAGACAGACGCAGGTTTCAGGATGCGGAAAGAAAGCTGCCTGCGACTTTGCAATGAAGCGAGGAAATGAAATAGCAGCCCCGGCCATCCCAGATACATTTAGAGATACGATTACATAAACATAAACATTATTAATTAACATTCAGGCGGCTGTCCTTGCCAGACCTTGCTTAGATACATCCTGGATCCTGGATGCTGGGAAACTTAATTGAATGCAGAGCGGAAGCTCGGGAAAATCACAGTCAAAGTGGAAACTGGAAAAGATTATTAGACACATCCTCTAATCCGCCTGCCCCATTCCATCCCCATGTTTTCAGTAACGAAGAGCTAACGACATAAACATCAGCCGGCAGCCAATTAATGGCAGCGCGCTACAGCGTTTATCGTTTCACTTACAACCCAGTGTGGCAACCAGACAGCCCCCACTGCCACCCCTTTTTGCCACCTGTAATACTATTTCAAAGGTTTGGCAGACAATGAAAATCAACTAAGCAATTGGCAACCAAACGGGACACCAGCGGCCACCTCGCTAGATGCAGCCCCCAAAAAGAAAAGGGTCCAAAGAGTACTTCGAATTAGTTGGCCATGACTGTGTTAGTGTGGCAAGAAGCTGGGTGCTGGTGCACCGTGGGGTGTGGGAGGTGGGAAAGGGCACACATGCAACGACTGCAAAATGAAAATGAGAAAATAAGGAAAACAGAGAAATGAAAACTGAATTATTGCTCAGGGCGAATCGGGTCGGGAAAATCCGAGGGGAGACCATGGACGGGCTCTAACATAAATGTAATGCTTTTATTAGTTATCGATACGTGCATCTTACACTGACAAAAGTTTATAGATTTTAAATCAATATATCTTCAATATAGTTTGGCCATTTTATATCCGATTCAATAAAGGAATACCATTTGAGAACCAGAGCGTCAATTTCCTTCGATCTGCACCAAAATATCATGAATGTCGGGGAATAAAATGTTGACTCGATTTTCGGAAAAAGTTTCGAAAAGTTTTGAAAATATTCGAAAATTGGGTCCGATTTCAGTTGGCCAGCTTATGATAGTGAAAGATTCTACTCGAAGAAACAATACCGGGAAGGTATAACATACATCGATCGGGAAACGATTGGACAAATTATAGCCTTTTTTTTTGACTAAGCTTCAAACAAAGTGGCCAAAATGGTAGCTTTTAGGCCAATAATTTAGGTGTTTTTTATCGGATTTGAAAAAGAAATACCATTTACAAATCAGGAGTTTGAGTACCTTCCAACTGCGTCAAAATATGTGGGATCTGGAAAAATAAGATTTTGAGTCGATTTTTGGCCAAAATCATGATGATACCTTTTGAAAATTTTCGAAAATCGGGTCAAATTTTAGTTGGCCAGGTTTTTATTGGAAATAATAGTACTCCAAGATCTAAGATCGGAAAAGCATACCGTTCATCGATCGGATAAGTATTCGCAAAGTTACGGCTGTTTCCCTGAAAAAAGTAGGGCCAAAAATTCTGCTAACCAAGCTAAGACCAGGGTGGGCATATTGTCAACTTTCGAGGCACTTTCTAGCCAATATTTCAGCCATTTCGTATCGGATTCCGAAAGGTTATACCATTTTTAAATCAGGGCTTTAAATAGCTTCGATCTGCATCAGAATATCATGGATGCAGCGAAATAAAATTTTGGGCTCATTTTTGGCCAAAATTATGATGTTACCCCTTTGAAAATTTTCGAAAATCGGGTCAAATTTTAGTTGGCCAGGGCTTGATTGGAAATGATAGTACTAAAAAAAACAAGACCGGGAAGGCATAACATTCGTCAATCGGATGAGGATTGGCCATGTTGTGGTCATCCAAATCATCCATCAAGGAAGCTTAAAAACATTCATATACCGACATTCAAATGCAGATTGTAAGCTCGAAAATATTAATTACTGATTAGAAACCATACTATATTTCTTTAAGAAACTGTTTAATTTAATTATTTCTGTATTTTTCCGTTTTTTTTTGGTGCAGAAGCCGCGAAGGCGAGATGTAGAAAAGTCAAAAGTCCGTGTCTCACGGGGGGATATATTAAATTGGGTGGATCCAGTGAGGAGGGCGGAAAGGGAGCGGGAAGACAGAGCTGGTATCCGGCGCCAAAGATTTACCAAACATCCGATGAAAAATAACCCACACCACCGCTCCCCGGAGCTGTTGTTGTTAGACAAGTTTGTTGTTGGCAGACGCGATTGCAGCAAATCAGAAAATACTCGCACAAGTGCGAATGTGAATATTGATGCCAGCCATCGCATAAGTCTGTATGTGCGATTATGTACATAAATATGTAAGTATGTACATATGTACATACATATGTATGTTTTGTGGGTATGGATGTGTGTGTGTGTTTAGCTGGCATTGCAAAACACAAACACAAAACTTTCATTCTAGTCGTGCTCCGCGACTCGACTTTAGCCAGCCACTTGGTGCTACTTCGCCCACTTTACCGCTACTCCACCCACTCAGGCGGCCTTCCACGGACTCCCGCCACCCTCCGGCCACCCTACGCCACAGGCATGCCACAGACACAGAGGCACACATGCAACCAAATCGGAGCGCTCCTTGCTCGCTTACTTGCTACTTCCGCTTCCGAATCCGTTTTGTGTGCTGTCGCCGCAGAAATTTAACGAAGTCACACGTCGCCGATGTTGTGCTGCTCTGCCACTCGCTCTCCCGCTCTCTCTCTTGCCCCTAAAGAGAGCTTTCTCCCTCTCTTTTGGCAAGGACGACAGCATCCGAGGCGGTCGGAAAGCATCGGCAGCATCATCGGGCCATCGGGACATCGGAACATCGGCACATCGTCACATCCTTGGCCATCGGCTCCAGATGGCAGCATCCTTTGTGTCCTTTAGTTCAGTCACGAATTCAGTTTCGAAGCGTTCGGTTGCAGCGTTTAAGGAGCTTGTGCTGCCAAAAGGAACACAAATTAGGAACTCTTGTTTTGTTTTGATTTTCGAAAAATTTCGCGCGATTTTGTACATTGGTGTGCGTGTGTGCACTCGTGGCGGGCAACCCCAGGAACTGTCTCCTGTCTTCTGGCTGACTCCTTTGGAGTGTATGTGTATTTGTAGTTGTATTTATAGTAGTGTGTGTGTAGCCTACAACTCCGCGTATCCTGTCTGTCTGTCTATCTGTCTGTGAAAGGGAAGAAGCCGGCATGGCAAGGCACATCTTGTGGCAGCAATTGTTGTTGGTGGCATTGTAATTGCAGCAGCCACCGTGCCATTGCGAATACTTGACATCTTCGCCGCCAAATTGTGCGATTCTTTCTTTTCCCCCCACTTTTGGAGCATTGAAGATCTGGAGCTGGAGCTCCTTTCCGTTTTCCGTTCCGTTCGGGCGACGTGAAGAGCCCTCAAAATCCGCTATTTCAACTGTATTCGCAATCCATTTGCCTGCTGCCCTAGACGGGCAAACAAATTTTTTGCAATTCAATTTCTATTGTGCATTGCCGATGCGGAATGTGCGCATCGTTTGCTGTCAATGCCAAGTATTTCGCATAAAAATTGAAAATTGCATGCAAATTAAATAAATAGACATCCCACCAAAAGGACGAAGGAGCAAAAGCAGACGCCGAAGCAGCAGTAAGCATCCACAGCTGAGATAGACACTCCGGAAAATATACATCTCAATAGCGAGATATAGATATTACTAGAGAACCACCTCCATATATATTGAGCTCCGAAAATGACAATTGTGAGTTGTGGTTCAAAATTGTTGGCTTCGCATGCGGGGCACAATCAAAGCAAACGTCATTAGCACTCGCGACATCGCCTTCGATTGACAGGAGCCAGAGGAGAAGGAGAAGGAGCTATAGCCGGAGAAGGAGGGAAAGGTGAAGCAGGTCCTGCCGCAGAAGCAGGCACGAACAACTTCACATTTGCATAACTTTAGTGCAACGCCAGCGCTCAGATTCCGATTCACAGGTACGAGAAAAACTCCTTACCAAAGTCGATTTCCGTTTCAGGCAACTTCCCCTTCCAGCTCCACAACTTTGCTATCATTTCTATTTTCCTGTTTCTGTTTTTCATACCCGATATCTGTATCCCCCACCGAGTTCCCAGCCCCCTCCCTCCCCAAGCGAAAAAGGGTAAAATCAGAGAATATTCAGCTCGTGCTGGAGTTGGCTGCGGAAAATCCATTGTGGTGCATTCACAGTTGGTTTCGATTCGCCTGGGTGGTGGCACTGGGTGGTTTTGTAAACGATTAAAGTACAAAATTTGCTTTCCTGGGCACAAATCGTGAACACAATCCAGCCCAGGCCCAGGCTTTTTGGAGCACCTCCTCATAATTTAATGATCTTAGGAAGAGTTTAGCGGAAATTCTCACATGTGGGATGCACTTTTGATACCTGTTGGCTTCGTTTTAATTTCATATTTTCAAGTAAATCATTCTTAATCGTTTTACAATCAATTTGAGTAACTTTTAATAAGGAGAATATTCAATTACATCGTTTATTTCCATCTATAATTGAAAACAATCAAGGCTGTTTTCGCGGAATATCCTTTGCCTCACTCTTTGCCTCAAATCTTTTTTTAAATATTTTCATTCCAAAATGGCTTAAATATATAATTTAAATGTGGTAAGCTTATATAAAACTAAAATATTTATATTCCAAGATAAAGATGTAAGAAAGAGTTCAAATTCCAATTACCAAATGACTCCAGTTACTTATCCTTTACCAAAACCACAACATCCTTTTAGTTCTGAGGCTTTGCGAGGTACTTGCTGGTCTAGAACACTTGACAATAGAATCTCCGATTTGTTTTTTGCACTGCTCTTTGCTTTAGTATCAACTTTACGGCTGCTCCGGCCCCGGCTCCGGCTCCGGACCCATACCCGTACCCGTACTTCTCCGGGCTCCATCATGGCCACGTTATCCAACTTTTAGTTATGGCTTTCGCTTTTCGCATAATGTCAGTTTTATTTGGTTTTGGTTTTCACTGACGGGACGCGGGTTAGAGCCAAGGTCTGTAGGATTACGGGAGGGAAGCGGGGGTGGAGCGGGTGTAACGTCCCGGCTCAAATCCATGGAAATGCCAAAGCTGGAGGCCTCAAGGCTCGTGCCTGGCCATTCGGCACCCTTGCAAGATTTATTGTGCCTCACACACCCGGTCACAGCCGTACACCCATATACCCATACACACGTACACCTAACACCTTCAGCCGGAGCGGAGTCCTTCGTCTAACCCAACCCTCTCCCTTGAACCTTTCCTCTTGGGTTCTAGCTCCAGCTCCATCTCCGTCTCCGTCTCGTTCTTCATACATCTGCAGTCCCATAATCTCTACTATTTGCATCGCACACTTTGCTTTGGATTTTGCCATGGCAATGGATTTAGTTATGGTTTTTCTTACGCTCCTACTTTCCGCATTTCTTTTCGCTCCCCCATATCCTTCATCTCCTTCCTCCACTGCTGTCCATCCGTCTCTGCTCCAGTTGCGCTTTTTACATCCACACACACACACACTAGTCGGACGTTTGTTTTTCCTGCCGCTCCTCGCACACACACTGAGCAAAAAGATTTGCCCAACTTTGTATCAAAAAAAGAAGAGACAGAAGAAAACGGGTGAAAGTCCTGCGGCTAACCGCAGCTAGGGTCCTTGATGTTGGGCCGAGGGCTGCCCAGGGCTGGCCAGGACTGCGGCTAATGAATAACCGTCGTAATCCACGCTGCAGCAAGGACGATATGCAAATATGTAAGACAGATTAACTGATTGTAAGTCGGCGATGGGTTGGTGAAGTCCTGGAGTTACAAGGACATTTCTCTAATCTCTCATAGTATTTATTACCAGAACAGGTTACTCTTTGAGTCATTGGGAATCATAATCCATATTTTCAATCAATGTATAGATATTCTTCATGGCAAGAACTTATTGTACCGAAATACCCATAAAACTTTGAATCTGACTTTTAATGCCTCCTAATGATGAATAATTCAAGCTAGGATCACCTAACCACACCATTTTACACATCGTTTCACAAAAAAACCTTTTTTCCACCCATTAATCTAAGTTCTCCCTTTTTTTATTGAAGTTCTTGCATCTTTTATGCCAAAAATTCTTCCTTGTGACTGCTAATGAAATCCGTGGAATTTATTTCTTAGTTCTGACTTCATTATTATTTGAGTGGCGGTGCGGACGCCTATATAATATGTATGTATGGCCGGGCAATCCATAAAATTTGATCCCTGATCCATTTATTCCGGAATGGCACGCATACCTTCGCCTCCTGGAAATCCTATCGCAGCCCATCACCGCCATGGCGACCGCAATTCTTCTTTTTTTTTTTTTATTTGTTTTGCTCGGTGTAGTCGTAACTCGTTCGCCCAGATTTGGGGCTCCTTGAGGAAGCCGCAAATGCGAGCGCTACTCTCTCACACACACACATACACACAGTCAGGACTAACAGGATTTCCCATAAAACGGAAATGGCATTATCCTCGCACATATTGTTGTGCGGATTTTAGTTTTTATTACACCAAGCACCATCCAGTGCGCGGTTGCTGTCCGTAAGAAGCCTCACGGGTACCTCCTTTCACAAGGAGCTGCGGCGGCAGCCGGTGGCGGAGCCGCAGGAACAGCTCCAGCATAAATATCATTTGTGTCTGTTTGTGTGATACATCAAGGAGTGACCCATTAGCCTCGCGCAGACCGACGCCCCACCTGGCTCACCTGGTTGCAATTTATGGGCGGTCCCCTTAAAACTTCACACAATCTGTGGGGGCCGAGGCCGAGATGGGGGCCAGTCAAGGAGAACGCTCTACGCTAATAGGTTCCAAGGCATTGTCTTTGCTAGCAGGGAGAAATGATTGGGTAACGAGGATCTTGCGGGCAAGATTTATAACGCCGCCGGCCAAACCAACAACAAAGGCTTCAAACGGCCACAGAAGGACCTCTAACTACACTCAAGCAAATTGTAATCGAAATGAAATCCTAATGAAAATTAATTTATTATAGCTAGGCTATTAAGTCTATGGCCTAAAAGTTATTCCTAATGAGTTAGCAGATTAAATTTTAGATTGTCGATTAAATAAAATACGATGTCTTGCGATAGAATATATTTCAGAGCATTGTTAAAATTGTTTTTGAAATAACTACTTCAAGGAAACTACTCACTTTATTTTAAATATTCCATAAGTTTTTAGAGCTTTAGGATGCTTTCCATGGATCTAGTTTTTAAGCGTTTTAACGTTTTTTTTTTTGGGGTAATTTTCCTCGAGTGTTTTCCCCGACTCTGGCCAAAGTCTGCAAAAACCAAAACCCCAAAGAAAGCAAAGCAACCTAAACAAACACTTGAGGTGTGTAAAGTTAGCCAAGACTGCGTTTTTGCTTGGCTTCGTTTCGGGCCACATTATGTGTGTGCGGTGTGGTTGGAGATTTTGGCTTTCGTTGCCTCGGACAAGAAAACTCTTCCGTCCGTCTGTCCGCTCGTCCATCGGTCGATTCAACTGTCCGCTTCTTCGTTTTTGTATCTGGCTTACTCTGCTTTTGTGCTTAATCACAACACGCACATTTACATATTGGTTTTGGCCAACTTGAGCAATCCCTTAAGACGTCCGACCAACCCTTTTTTCCCCGTCGCTGGTTTATCTGTTCGCTCGCCTTTTGTTGTTGTTGTTTCTGCTATTGCTGTTGCTGCTGCTACTGCTACTGCTATGTGGTTCAAGTTCAGCCCATCACCAGGGGTCGGTGGGTCAGGCTTACGGTTAAGTAAACACTCAGCAAGAAGCATCCACAGGCCACCTCCACAGCCACATCTACTCGCACACTCGGCAGGCGGTCGTCTCCCTGGACAGACATTGCCCAACCGATTGTGGCTTGGCATTGTTTTCACTTTCCAACGAACACCACCCACCTCTACCCCACACCACCACCCATTACCCGCCTCCTACCCCACTGTCTCTCGGCCTGTCTGTTTGTCTGTCCAAGTGTCTGGTTGACGGGCGGCTGTCCTGTGCCTTGACTGCTTCATAAAACATACAACAAAATCTGAAATTGATGATGGGCAGTGATTGTGGAAAGTTGGCAGTCAGTTAAATTGGGTTCCTGCCCTTCCTTTTTCGGGCCTACAACTAAAGGAGGGGGGAGGTGAAGGGTGTGCTGCGTTAATTGCTTTGTGAATGGTGTCCGCCTTGGCCGGAAAGTTAACATTTAACTTTAGTCTATTCGGGACTTTAATCTATTTATAATTGAGGAATGCATAAAGCATGTTAAATACGAACTTACACAAATTCTACTTTGTTATGCGTCCTAATCGGGCCCGGTCTTCGGCTCGAAGGACTGTCTCACTTTTGGGAGCATTTTCACATCCAAGGGTCGGTCGCCAGCCATTGTTTTAAATACGGATCTCGGCAGGGGGTCTGGAGTTAGAAGGGGATTGGAGACGGCTGGCTTGGACGGGGGACTTTGGAGAAAGATGTCAGTGAGACGGAGCCCAGTGAGGTGAAGGCGACTCACATAATTTGCATAACTAATTTGTGGAAACTTTGGGCATAGGAAGTTGTTGAAAGTTCCTGAAGGAGCTCCATGAACAGGAACGGGAGCCATTGCCGTACTTTCAATGCCAGGAGTTGCTGCAATTTCTTCATCTCCTTAACTGCGGTGGCGCTGCAGAAAAGTGCTTAATTCTTTTAAATGAACGAAGCCAGGGCAGGGCAGGGCAGGATAGGGCCAGGCAGGGAATTCGAAAAGCTGTCCTAATTGAATACATGAGAGCATAAGTTAGCAGTGTGGTACTTTGATATCAACTTTGATTGCTTTATGGCACTTGAGCGTACAATTTGGCTTAGTTGGCAGTTGTTTGTTGTCCTGCCACTGGGTTTCTCTTGGCCATTTGGGGCCACCGTTCCACCTCAAAACTGCCTGTGCCTTTGCCCCTGCCGATGCCTCTTTGGTTGTTTCAGCTCCGGCCTTGGCTTGAAATTCAATTCGAGTTTGAATTCGAGCAGCTTGCTCGGCAATAAATGAACTTGATTAATGGGGGGACTCTTGCCCTGGCAAGCATGCATAATTAAGCGCTGATTAGAGTCACATAGTGGAGGCGACAGAAATTGGGGTTGGCCGAGGAAATTTAAAGTGGCTCTTAGTGGTGGTGAGGCCTTCGGGCTTCGGAGTAGTCCATTTAAGTGAAGTTCCCGGCCAAAGTTTTTCCCAGTTCATTTCAAGTGCTCGGTTGGCCAGTAAGAGGGTTAACCTGCCCTAAGACGGTCTCGTATCAAATGAAGGCAACCTTTTCTCAAAAAGCAAACAATCTTATCCCACTTGTGCGAGCATACATACACTGACAGCCAACTCCATTCATCAAGTTCGGTCTTAATAATTTATTTGGTTTTCATTTTTTTGTGGCTGACTGGCGGACTGGCTGGCTGGGCGGGTCGTCTGG
This sequence comes from Drosophila monieri, assembly GCA_035047585.1. Taxonomy (NCBI): domain Eukaryota; kingdom Metazoa; phylum Arthropoda; class Insecta; order Diptera; family Drosophilidae; genus Drosophila; species Drosophila monieri. Next base: position 150,412 of record JAWNPJ010000037.1, read on the forward strand.
GTCTGGGCTAGCGAAATTCTTTGCGGTCATAACTCATTTGCAAATATGTGGCAGATGAAACATTCATGTTGACTGGGGAATTTAATTTTTCTTCAAATTCTCTGGCGCCAGAAGACTGGAATTCTTCCTTGAATTTGTCCCTCGATCTCCGCTGCTCTGGCTGCTCTTCGGTTGCTCTTATTGCGAATCCAATTAGCATGGAAATGTAGGTCTCTAGGTCTCGCAGTCGCTGTCGCAGTCGCAGTGGCATTCCTAGTCTCAGTCTCAGTCTAATGATGCCCTGCAAAATGAAATTTACCGCAGGCGCACAACAACAATCGAGAACAGCAACCATAAGCAGCCGTAGCAGCAGCAGTACCAGTGGCAGTGGCAACAACACCAGTGGCAACGTGACCAAAGTCCAGTTAAGTGGGTTGAGGGTCCTGAGGAGGTGGCAGAATGTTGGCACACTTTATGGGCGGACGCGCCACATGGCGTATACGTAAACGTAAACGAAACGTAAGCGTATCCGTATGGGTAGCATTTTAACAAAGTGTTAAACTGAGAATTTTATCTGCTGTTCGGTAATTCACAGCTCTGGGCTCCAAGGAATACCCTCCTCCCACCTCACGGACAACAAAAAAAAAGCAAGTACCGAAAAAAATCCAGCCACACCAGCAGAGAGCAGAACTAACATAGCCCGAAAAAAAGTGTTAATTTCAGAGGAGCTCGGTGAGCTTAGTTAACATTACGTATACGTATAGATGGCCGAGGAGGAAAGTACTCCAATGCGCTGTTTCCGCTGCTCACTGACCTCAGCAATTACTCCACGCCTTTATTTTAATTACACGAAAAACAAAAGCAATGAAAAGTAAAAATGGCAATGGGAAGACAGGCAGACCCACCGACCCACAGACAGACAGGCCGGCAGACAGACGGTAGGGGAATGAGGAGGGTCTGGCATCCAAATAAGACATCGGATGCCAGGCAAGGGCAGAGGCAGAGGAGGGCAGCCAGCAGGCGAAGCAGAACAGCGCCAAAAATTAGGATATAATCCCGAGGGCATAGTTTTAATTCCCAATACAAATATCACTACACGAAAGTACAACGTGCATAAATTTCAATGACGTTGCTGGTTGCCTGTGGATTGCGGGTTTCCCCCCGCTGTTGCTCGTCCTTCCCCATCCTTGACTGCTGCTGGCTCAGCGCTCCAGCCTCCTCTTTGCTCTGTGCCCGCCTCCGCCCCCGTGACTGCTGCCGCCAGCAGGTTGGCCTCACAATTATACGCACAGTCACACACCCAGTGCACTTGGGGAAAATCGGGAGGAATTCCAATGCAAATTCGTAGCTGAATTTCGGTTGAAGCGGAAAAGGAAGCAGGAATGTAATACTCAGAAGTCAGAAAATGTTGAATTTGTTTGCAAAATTGGTGTGTCTGCAGAAAATAATTAAGAACTATAAACATAATACCTTTGATTCGCAGTCTTGAGCTCCCTGAACCTCCCAATCGAATCTCGATTGTTAATTGAAAGCTAAGCTGCTCCCATCAGTAAACAATTTAAAGGTATTTGCTGGATTCGCCCGCTGTGGAGCCAAAATAAATGATTCAAGGTGATTTGCATATCCAATTGATTTCGGGCAGTGTATGGAGCAGAGGACCAGAGGCAGAGGCAGACAGACATTCGCCGAGGGAGCGGCGGAGACCGATAACAACGCTCATTTAGTTGTATGCTCACTCACTCACTCTCTCACTCAGTCAGTCAGTCAGTCAGTCAGTCAGTGAGTCACTCAGTCAGTTAGTCATTTAGTCAGGCTCAGGCAGAGAGTCAGTCAATTGAAGATGCTGGTTGGCTGGCCACGACCATCACCACAAGGATGCACAGGCACACAGACACTCTCATACACACACACATAGATAGATAGACAGGCACGCGGTCTGCGGCATTCCCGTTGCTTTGGCTGCTCATTTAAATAAATAAAGAAATCTGAAGTAACTTCTTGAAATTCCAACACATTCCATATCATTACTGGAGGAGGCCACAAAAATTTCCTCAATCCTTAAATGCGGCATGCCCCTCCACACACACACACACACACAAACACACTAACACTGAAAAGCACATCAACATCAACGTCAGCGCCGCAGTCGTAAAAAATTGTAACGGATGTTGCGGCCATGTACACATACACACACACACACATGCACACTCGCATGCTGAAGAACAGCGGAACAAGTGGAAATGGAAGAGAAAGGACGAGAGCGAAAGAGAGCGAGAGTGGATTCGAAAAAGCTTTCTCTCGCTACTCCGACAAATGCATTGTGAATTGTATTCTTTGGGCACTCGGCAGCTGCAGTTGTTGCGGTTCTGGTCGGCTTCTGGCTCAGGGCTCTTTGCTCCCGGCACCCGGGCCTTGCTACTGAGCCACGAGAATCCTTTTTTCACCAGGATAACCACGAAGTATAGGAACAGCAGCAGCAGCAACAGACAGCAGCAGCAACTTCTCCAGATTCCCTGGACCTCGAGGCGCACATAGAGGGCTATTTTATTAGAAAGTTTACCCGAAAGTTAGTTTGCGAGTGAAACAGACCAGAATTGTGGCTGTGGGGGCCTAATGACCTCCTCTCTCCTCCCCATCCTCCTCTTCCCTTTGGCCTTAGAACATCAAAAAAATAGGAGGAACGGAGAAGGGCCTGAAGCAAATTGCTGAAGTTTGCCACTGCAACTAACTGAATGATTGATTGTCATTCCTGGTTTATTCACATTTTCACATCGTTTGCATCCCCCTCCATTCCTCGTCCTTATTTTATTCTATTCCATTCTATTTTATTTGTTTTTCATCTCGCTAAGGCATCTCCTGCCGTACCACTTGATGATTCCTTCGCAGGAGTGTGGATAAGACTTGATAAGAAAACTTCACCTAATGATCGGAGTTTCGAAAATGTTGTGAACTTTGACTTTGGCAGGGATTCAATTATTTGCACAGTTTTCCAACACAAATCTGGGAGATTTCTGGGAGGTCCTTTCGATAAAGAAACAAATTTAATTGAATTTCGAATTCCTTCACTGCATGAAAGCCCTTTACTGATTCATTAATATTTAAGTTTTAATAAGATTGCTGCTGTAATCTCAACAATATATAGTCTCATTACGAAATCCGGATTATCCTTTTTGAAATAAGTACCTTATGGTACTGTTAATTAACAGCTTCCTTTACATGTCCTGTTAATGTCTTACGCCCACTTAAGTAGGCAGCTTTTATTTCGTTGGCAATGAAAAATGAGGAAAATCAAATGGAAATTGCAATTCTGCATCTATAAGGTGGAAGCTCACTATGCTACTCACATACACATGAGATGATCATTACTATTATAATTAAATTACAACGGTGTAAAAAGAAACATGGTGAACCGCCTTGAATAAATAATGCTCCGCCCCCCGAAGCTCACGTGCGCCACAAACTATTGTTGGGGGAGCTGGGAAGAAAAAGGCGGTTTACTGCATCCACATTTGAAATTCCCATAAGGGTTCTTTAGTGTTAAGATTTCCGTCATAGTTTCCCGGCATCTTCCGGAGCTCGTCTAGCTCTCAGAAATGAATTACCCACTCGGATTAGGGCAACTTTTTATAAACGTAATAATAATAATAATAATAACAAGGCAGCGAGCACCAATCTTCTTAGCTCTCGTAAAAAAGTCGAGCAAGGCAAATCCTGACGTCCCAGGCCCCAGGATCCCAAATACCTCGATTAGCCGAACTAACCAATTCGGGGGTTAGCCCCGGCTCCTGCTCCTGCTCCAGCCGCGACCCCGGCATCTCCCTATATGGAAATAAGCCCCCTAAAACGCACATACGTATGAACTGGCATCCTGGCTCGTAAAGTGGAGTGGTGTGGAGTGGTTTGGAGTGGGGCCTGGGAAAACGCAAGAAAAATGAAATCAAAAACAATAACTTGTCTCCTGACAGCATTCCACAAGAGCCAGGACACGCCACGCACATTTCTTCCTTTTTTTTCCGTTTGCTGCCTTTTTTTTTTGGCTGCTGTGTTTCGCTTTTCGCATTTTTCGCTTCTTTTTCGCTGCTTCGCCCAACTTCGGTTGCTCCTTCGCTTGACATCTTCGTTTGCCACTCTGTTACGGTATTTTGTTGTCCTGGCTGGTCACTGAGAAAAAATGTGCTGAAAAAGGATATCTTTAAAGCTGTAATATTGATTCTTTATTTAAACCTATACCTTAAGCTCCATGAGTTCTAAAATGTTTGATGTTTTTTAAAAATTAATACATCCTTTAAACTTGGAAAGAGAATTAAAACTATTATATAATTTTTTTATTTTATTACTATTATTATAATACTATTATAATACTACTTAACAAATTATTCCCATATATTTGCTCCCATAGTAGTTTAAAATATATAGAATTTAAGTACAATAACTAACTACATCAAAAACAAAATGATTTCGTTTGTTTTAGTCCTTATATCCTTACAGTCTCATACTCACCAAAAAAAAATATCTGAAATATATATTAGCCCTCTTTTTTGTCGAGTGTATTTGTTGCTGTTCTTGTGGCTGCCGCTGCTTTCTTTAGAAAAATGTTATTACGTGCCGCTTGCGCCTGGCGCTGGCAACTTATGCAGCGCTGCTGCCTATGCCCAGACACGCTCGCTTCTCCCCCACCCGCCCGCTGACACACCCACCCACCCAACGGCTGGCAGGATGCTCGCTTGATTGTGTTGTTATTCGGCTTTTGTGTTCTTGCCGTCGCCTCAGACGGTGCGAGACGAGTTTGTGTGTGCGAGTGGAACTACACATTTTTTCGATACTTCGTCTTAATGTTATCGTTGTGCCAGGACTGCTCCTTCAGCTGCTCCTTCGCCTTTGTCGCAACAATTTTATTTGAAGCTGCCACTTTTTGTTGCTCTCGGCTGCTGCTGCTGCTTCATTTTTATACACAATTCCACTTTTTTATGGGCGTGGACGGGGTGGCGGACGGGGGCGTGCGTGCAGTTGGCTCCTCGCCACTGCCCCTCCTCGGCCTCGTCCTTCATTCCGGTCTCAATGGTATTAGGGGCTAATATTTGTAGACTTTTTCAGAGTTGATTGAGTGGCACGCACTGGCAAGCACATATGTCTGATGGGAAAAGTGGTTTCGGGCCATACGAGGGGTTTCGAGGGGTTTTTTGTGTGGTAGATATATGTATATAGGATATAGGATGCCTGCGGCTACAGCGGAATGAGGCTGGAGCTGGGACATTCTTGTCCCATGTCCACATTGTTGTTTTCACAGCATTTGCTGTTTTTAGTTTTTCCCAGATTTTTGAATTGATTACGATATCAATTATGTTTGCTTTTGGCCATCGACATTGTTTGCTTTGTTTGTGCGTGAAATTTTTGCTGGGCCAACTGGACCTGGCCAGCGTCCATCTGCCAACTGCCCCGGCCATCTAGCCCCGCCCATCTGTGATTTGTGTTTATCCTAATAGAATAGAACGAACACGCTCCATCCCGCTGGCACAGCGCTTCCTTTTAGGTCCTGAACCGTTGTGTCTGCGTATGTATTGTATGTGTGTGTGTCGGTGACTGTATTGCGTTGCATTGCTAAACGAAGGACGCTCAATTTCGGTTTCCGTTGGCATCGCTGGCTATTTGCGCCCGAAAGTATGCTTTGTCTTATGCACAGCGTGCATGTGTGTTTCTAAACTATACCGGCTCCCTTTCTATGGGGAACCTTGTCCGTGTCCGTGTCGGTGTCCGCGTCCGCGTCCGTGTGTTTGTTGTGCGCGTAACTCCGATGATTTGGCCGCCGCTGTGCCCTGCTACATTCCATTCCCGTATTGTTTTGTAAAATCGAGCGCACAGTTGGCGGAAACCAACGGACTACGTACTGGCACCAAGCGGAAGGGATTCCACTGTTGCACCCGCTGCTGCCACAAGACACTCAGCGAAATTTCAGGCCCACTCACCTGTTGACAGCTGCCAAACTGTATAATTGGCAGTCACTGAATCCTTTTAAATACGTCATTTAATCGCGTTCTATATAATTTCTGGTTTATTATTTTAAACATGAACAATTAATTCATATCTGGAAATCTGCTGTGAGGAAGCTTGACATAAAAGATTTAAGAAGAATAACAACTTTATTCCCAGACAACTTAAGCGCTTTATGGCATCTCTCAATCCTGTACACTGTTCCAAATTGTTATAGAAGTCCCACACTCTTATAGTTTTTTAAGAAATATTGATAATTTCTTTGAATCCTTTTCTTTTAAAATATTCCTTTATTTTAAGAATAATCTTTTAGCATTCAGCCATTAGGACTTGTAAGAGTTAGCCAAGAATCTGTATATAAAATGAAATAAACTTAATTTTACTTTATAAACTTGCCTTTTTTCCTCTCAGTGAACTTGTGGCTGATCGGAACTAAAGACGTGAGGGATGTGGGGGGGGTGGGCTTTTTGGACAGGGAGGGGCAATTACGCAGCCCGGCCAGGCAATATTAAAGTTGTTGCTGCTTTGTTGTTGCCGCCACCGCAGCGAAAATTTCAACTTTATTTTGAGCTATCTGCTGTCTGCAGTTATGCAAATATGAGAAATTGCATTTCACGCAGCCAGCAGTCGTGGGGGTGGAGTTGGAGATGTGGCGGCCCCTGGGCGGTGGAGAGGAACGGAACTACAATAGAGGCAAAGAAACAAAAGTATATTGGAGTTGTGATGCTGCTGCCTGCCTGGCTGCGCTTCTGCTTCTGCTGTTTCTGGATCCTGGGCTCTCGGCTCTGGGACAGTTCAGTTCAGTTCAGTTCAGTTGAGTTCGGTTGGGCGGCGCTGGCTTTGGTTATCCCGGGTAGTCGCTACTAGCAACCCACCAACTCATCCACTTCTTCTACGTGCACTCGTGTTCTTCTGCGGGAAAACATAGGCGGAAAACTTTTCGCATTATTTGAAAATACAGCGCGTGCGATGCGATTTTCACTGCAAATTGCAGAAGAGTTTTGCCCCATGTTTTTGCATTGGCTCCCACACCCATCGTCCTTGCCTGCCTGTTCCATTTTGTCCTACCGAATCCTAGTCATCCCGCAGTCGTCCTTGCAGGAGTCTTTCTCTCTCTCTTTCCCTATGTGTGTGTGTGTTTGTGTTATTTCTTTTTCTGGTAGGATTGCCAGCAAGGAAGGAAGGGTTGCTCCTTCGTGTTCGGTCTTGTTAGGTATCATTGTGTAATGTCTGCTGGCTGCCGAGCATTTGCACATATTTTTCACAATTTAAAATAAACGAGAAGTAATTTAACTGCTTCCCAGCCAGCAGCCAGGAGCCAGCATGGACAGCATGCAATAGTTGCCAGTTCCTCACAGCTATCCTGTCTACAGGACGTCGCTCCTCAGCACCCTCAATCGCCATACCGCTTGCTGGCAGTTGTGATGATTGCTGAAGGCAAGTTTTTCGGGCAAGTTAACAAAAGAAAATGTGGTCCTGATGTGAGGACTTTGCAATTAGCCATTCTAATTTGATGCTTTATACATATGCACGAGTTTCCAGTTGAGGGTGTGTATATCTGTGTGTATATGGGAGTGTGCCAGTATGGGGGAGTGCCTGTATGGGGGTGTGGGGTAATTGAAGAAGTAAACGGCTCGAAGCTGGGTCGTTTCGTAGCCAAAGTCTTTGCTCGGTGGTCCTGAACCCCTGAAGTCAGTTATGCGCTCGAAAATTGGTTTCTCTGCTCCACAAGGCTCAACGGATTTTATTCGAGAGTCCTAGATTGAGGTTATCCTGTTTAGGTTTTCGAGATTACTTCAGCCCCACTTCCTGGGCTTATGATATTTAAAGTACTTCATCCAAATTGAGTAGAGATTGGAGTGGACATTCATATTTCAGACAATGATTGGATTGAATAATAGTATAGGTTTAATTATGCTTTAAAGCAAATACATTCAACTATTTAATAGTTGAATAAAATGACTGTAAGATGGCAAAAGATCAAGATGTTCTCTTCCAACAATCAGTGCAAAGTTTGCGGAGAAATGACTAAATTTAGTTTGGAGCTCGTTCCGTGGCGCCGTGATGTTGGTAAGTGCATAACTAGAAAATAATTGAAAGACCTTCATTAAAGCAAACCAGACAGAGGAGGACGGCCACCAGAAGATGCCGGCGAGCATTTGTAATAAATTAGCCCGGCACGGAAGCAGTTTCTGTCATTGCCAGCCAAGCAGCCAGCTCGCCATTCCTTTCCAGAGATCCGAGCCGGCGTCTCGCGCGGTTTCCAGTTTTGCCCATTCAGATTGTCATTGTACTAATCACTCCGGCGGATTGGGGGCCGTGGGATGGCTCCAGTGGATGGTGTACACGAGTACGAGTACGAGAAACTTAATTTCTAATTACGCGTGCTATTTGTCAGCGTTTTTTTCGTGTTTTTGTGCCTTTGTGGGCGAATGGGTCTCCTTACGAGAAGGCTCTCCACAGCTCTTCGGCTGAGTGGCGGAAATCTTGTCCTGTCCGCATCAAACAGTCGGGGCATGCCTCATTTCCAATTAACAATAAATCCGTCGCAGCCGCAACAGTAACAGCAGTAGCAGCGGCAAAAGAGTGATTAAGATATATAGAATCCTGGCCAACTGAGCGTATGAGTAATTTAATTTTGCCACAGTTTGGCCTTTGCTGCTAGAACTGGTCAGGAATGCCAGAGGAAGATAGTGATTGCAGCAGAAAGATAGACAAAGAAAGCCAGATAGATAGATAGAGACAGCAAGACAAGAGCTAGAGGGAGAGCAAGCTAGTCAGTGGGAAAGAGAAGGCGCAAGAAACTGCACAGTTTACGCAATTAAAATTGTTGCCAGCGAATTTTCCAGCATCGTTGCAGCTAAAAAAAAAAAAAAATAAAGACCATGGCAGAAAAATAAAAAAGGGAGGCCAGGGATGCCTCTTGCCAACTTCTACCTCTACTGTTTCGGCTTCTTCTTCATCTACTGTTGCCCCTCCTATCCCCCCGTAAGTTCGTGTCTTGGCCGCAGCCACTTCCTGAGACAGGATGCGGACGTCCTCGTCGTCGTCTTGGCAGCCCTTTTACTTTTCATTTGCAGGTAACTTGCGTTATAATTAAAAAATAGCAAAGCGCATTAGGCAACAAAAGGATGGCAGACAAGGCTAGAGGGTAAGGGAGTAAGAGGGTACAAGGTGAAGGGGCAAAAAGGAGCAGCAGCAGCAGGAGGACACCAACCAAGGCACCATGTCCTGCATGGAAGCCAAGCGGGCGTGTCCCGGGTAAAAGGAGCCACATAAAATGCTTTGGCTAATAGCCATTTTTACTTACTTCACTGCCGCTTCTCACCTGGCCCAAAACTGTGTGAGGCCAAAAAGCCAAGTTTGTCCGTGAGTCCGTCCGTCTGTCCGTTTTGTGCAATGAAAAAAGTTACGCTTGTCCACTCTAGGGAGACTCTGATAGGGGGCGGGCTCGCCGGCTCAGCGGGTTCAGTGAGGGCGTGGCATTCGGGCCGAGTGCCAGAGTGGAATTCATTCCGTGCGTGCAATTAAATGCGCCGTTACATTAACTTTTACAGGGTGTCTGCTCCAATGTCCCTACCCTCTGCTACCCCTGCACCCTCCCTTCCTCCCACCCTCCCTCTCACCCCCTTGGCGCAGCCCCTTGGCTCCACATCCGGTTGTTTGTTTGCCAGGTTGTGATTGTGTGAGTAAGCGCTGTGCGTGTGCTTAGTGCGTTCCGTTGATTGTTGACTTGATTTGTTTTTCTGCCTTTGACGCCGCTCCACCGCACCCGCGAACCACCAGAGCTAGAACCATTGGCCTCCCAGCTAGGCCAGGGCCCCAGCCACCCATTGTCCCCCTGGCCCCATCGACCCCACTCAAAACAAATTGCCACACTGGCCAAGGAAAACAAAAAATCAAGTCGGTATGCGCCACACGGAAGTGATTCGACTAAGTGATGCCATTTATACGCTCCCAAAAGCAACATAATGGTCTACGGCAGGATATTTCATTAAATATATAGGCGACGGGAATCTGTAGGAATAAGATATTACAAGTTTAAGGTGGTGCTGGAAGTTTAAAACATTGAAAAAAGTGATAGTCCATAGAATCCTATATTATATATTTTTAACAATTGTTTCTCGAGAATCTTAATATTAAAGCAGTTTGTCGATCTTCATATCTTTTAAATTATTTAGTTCTTATTTTTCTATGAATAAACCCTCTTCTAAATAAAATAAATAAGCATATAGAGTTTATTTTATAAACATATATTAAAAATGCACAAATACCTAAAATTCAAGGCGAACTTTTTCCATCACATGTGTGTTAAAAAAATAATCTTAGATGTCATTGAATGGTTTTATTAAACAAGTTTCAGTTCACTCTAAAAATTGAAATAAATCATAAATAGTTTGGGCTTTAAAGAGCCAAATAATCGTACTCCCTCACTATTAACCAACAATTCCAATTTGTCTAGTTGTTATGGAAAACAGAAACCCCCATTCACTCTCCCAAGTCTGGATGGAGGTAATAAAGAAATGTACAGACTTTCGGACAAACTTTTGGCAATTTACCCTTATTTCAGGACACCCAAAAACCAAATCTAGCCGTATATACCCTTTACCTTAATGGATGGCAAGTGTAAAAACAACAAATTGTTTTACTTACTTTTTGTTTTGCGCCAAGTTGCTCATTTGCTGCTGCTGCCATTCCGACCCATTCCCATTCCCAGTCCCATTGCCAATCCTATTCCTCTACGTTTCGGGACCAACTTTTCTGGCCAATAAATGACTAAGAAACTTGCCGTGCTCCCAGGTAGACATAGACCACCATAGGATAGGTACAGCTTCACGTCCAAGACGTCCGCAATCGTCCAACCACGTAAACAAATGTTAACTTTCCCGTTCGCTACGCTCCCCATCCTGTGCCGTGTGTTTTTGGGAATTTTTTGATTTAGTGACTTTAATTTACGCTCTGCCCAGGTGCGCCAACTGTTGTCCCCACCTCACATCCCATGGCCAGGCAGCTGGGACTGCGACTCGGCGACTTTTACTAGCCAACCCCCGAAACGGAATCCGCATCTTGGCTCCGCCACTCGATAGAAGCGTCAGCGTCAACTTCAGCTCGGTTCGGTCGCTTTTCGTTATTCGTTTTCATTTTTAGTGGTGCGGAAAATTGATTTATTACTTGGAAAATAAAATGTGCTACGTGTCGCCACACACACACACACACACAGACAGAGGCAATCGGAGAGACAGGCAGACTCATACCAATACACCTACGCACTTCCCTTCCATTCGCTCCAATTCAGTTCAGTTCACTCCATCTTTCCCGTTCTGGATTTCTGGCTATATCCTGGCAGAGGCCCCCGGCCAGGAATTACGCGCATACATAAACGCCGACAGGCAGACGTCGCCCGCCCTCGGCCCGCCCCCCTCCTCGATCGGCTTGCCCCCTTCTCAGCCACCGCCCGTGGACCGCCTGTCGCTGTGCACGTCTTGTTGTCAGTTTGTCTGTCAAATCACAAACGCGCCGCATTCGCAGACAAAGATATGGACAGAGCCGTGCCCCAGCTGCCTATGCCACAAGCTCAATCCTGCCACCTCCGCCTCCCGTCCCTCGCCTTCCGCCTCTTTGTATTCACGCCCCTCCTCTCTCACCTCCCATTGCCATGGCAGATATTTGATAAATCAATCAATCAATTCGCGTTTTTTTTTTTCCACTTGGCATCCTGTCTCGTTTTCTCTCCTGCCACGCTATGTGTTATTTTTGTTATTATATTTATTTCCCTTTTTTTTATAATATTAATTTGTCTTTCACTCGCGCCACTGGCAGCGTCTCAACCGCGACTGCCATTCATTTTGTTTGTCCTGACTGCCCGTTTGTTTTTGTTTTCCCTATCCTGGAAATGTTTACGCATCCTGGATTTTGCATTTGCGCCCTCTCCTAACCCAAAGGACGAGTCGATTCGCATCTGTTGCCTATTTTCTTTCTTTTTTCGGATGCCTGGATGTGTTTATGATCGGGAACTGTATGAAAAAAGTTTCAAACGGGCAAAAAGTTCGTCCTTTGACTTTATATAGGCTGTCTCCTTATTCATAAAGAATCAATTTGGACAAAGTTTGCCGGTGATTTCATTGGGAAGTGATCGCCTTTGAAATTTCCGGAAGTTGTTTTAATTGTAAATGAGAGGTTACTTTATTGGAAATGTAAAATAATAAAGTTTAAATGATGAAAAGTATTGAGACAATTTAAATAATAAATTGAATGCCATGTTCATACGCGGAATAGTATGCTTTGAAAAAGGACCACTCTAACAACAACCATCCTGCTTGAAGGCTCACTTTATTCGGAACGGGGAGAAGGGCAAATATTTACTCTATATCGCCATTAGGAAGTTCCGTACAATCCACCCAGCTCCATTTCTGAGAACCCATTTTGGGGACAGCGAAAACTAATTTGTTGCCTTTGGAGATTTCATTAGAAAGCCCTGGCAAAAATTTCAAATTCCACCAAAGCCTCGGCAATCCTATTGTAAAGTGTAAACACAAAACCGCCGCAACCGAATTCTGTCAGTGCTCGTTACTGCCCCCGGCTGCCGCACTCCGTTGCCACCCGCCAGGACCACGCCTCCGGCTCCACCCGCCCGTGTTATTGTTATTGAAGCTGGCATTTGAGTTTGGTTTGTTTTTGTGCGTTATAATATATTTGATTTGTTGTTGCCAATTGGCCACTTTTTTTTCCCGGCTCAGTCCTTCCTCCACTTCTTTTTTTTGTTGCTGCTTTGGGTTTGACTTTTTGCTGGTTGGGCTTCGATCACCGAAGCCGGGCCATGTCATCCCTCTTGGGGCCGCTCAGCCAGCCCATGCCACCCATCAAAAACCACCTCCCACCACCGCCCACTGGCATTGTAATTGATGCTGCGATGCGAGGTTGTTGTTTTTGTTGCTGTTGCTGTTGCTGTATTGAGGCTGCTTTAGGCTGAACACAGTTTTTTTTTTGGCGCGGCTTGGTTATGTTTGTTGTTTGGCTTTATGTTTTGGCATTTTCGCAATTATTTCTCGCACAAAATGTGGTTTTAGCAGTTTAATTGCTTTTGCCCAAGTATGTGCCGCGAGTATGCGAGTGCGTGAGTGTGTGTGGCGGTGTGTGTAGTTATTTTAGCAAATTTTCAGCAGCATCAACATCAGCATCGATTTATATGCAGAGCACAAATGCCACCCCTCTGCCACCGCCGGCCATGTCCGACGAGCATCCTCAACTTTGACCGCCAAGGCAGCAGCTGGCGGTGGTGTTGCAGTTTTTGTTGCTGCTTGGCGCGGTATTACCTGGTACAAAGGGTATATTAAATATTTAAAGGTGTTCTATTGACACTAAAAAAAAACAGAAATATCAGAATATAAAATATAAATATCTATAAAACCACTAAGATAAAGATTTGTTAAATATTTATTGCCATCGTATTGAAAACTCTTTTTCGAAACACTTATCTATACCTTAATAGTCTCCGATTTTGGTCATTTATCCTTATTCCTGTTTTAAACAAAAAACCAGACCAGAACCACATATGCCACATTACTTCATATATCCTTAAAGTTACTCCAAAAAAGAAATACAAAATTAATTAAACATAATTGGCAGAGGGTATCTTATAGTCTGAAAAATGCGACCTGTGGTTCTTTCAACAAATGGTTGCTGTAAAAGTTGTTGCCACCGTTTTTGTTCTTGTTGCCACTGCTGGCTGGCAACACGCACTAATTGTGAGCACTGATGTTGCTGTTTCTGCTGTTGTCGCTGCTTCTGTTTCAGGTCCTGTTCCTGCTGCTGTTCCTGCCACTGTGTTGTTATTGTTTGCGGCCGAGCAATAAAACCTGAGCTATGTGGCCCGTTGTTCCTGTTCCGTTGCCGTCCCGCTTGCTGATATTCCCGCTTGCTGCCATATAGCTATTCTCGTTCCCGTTCCCCTTGCCACTGCCGTTGCCGCTGCCATTCTTCATTCCCACTTTTGGCGAATAGAAGGCAGGAAGCGTGTGTGTTTGCCATACGCGGCGTATGCGTGACATTAATTTAATTGCAATTTCACATGGGAATTGCCCAACAGCTTTTGTGTGAGTTTGTGTGAGTTTGTGCGGTATTGGCATGGCATGGTGTGTGGCATGGTGCAAGAAAAGTTATAAAAATCAGATTTATAAAATGTTAACTTTGATTTCATTTCTTATTTACGAGCCTGCGGTTAGACAGGCCAATGTTTGTGGGTTGGGCAGTGAGTGGGTGGAGCTTGTAACGAGGGAATCTTGTTTGTCAGGGCCTTGGTTTGGTTTCGTTTGGTTTGGTTCGGTTTGGCTCTGTTGGGGTTAGCGGTTGATTCCTGAATGTGTGTAGAGTGTGTTCAGCTGGAGTGTGGGTGTCTTATGAGTGGCTCGGATTACACGGAAGAGAACATGTGTGCACTTTGATGGTTGAGCAGCGCATTTAGCGAGCATCCTGCGGCTGCCGTTTCACTTTAATGAGTTAATTATAACCAAAAGGCGTCGATTATGCTCAGTTATGCGCACACAAACTGTCGCCATTTCGCATGCTTCACTGAAGCAGAATGGGAATGTCTCATTCTATCCCGCCCAATGGCGCTTAACACCACCAATCCTCCGGCCCACTCCGAGCCACCCACCCACCACCTAACACCACTACACCCCCCTCAAATTCCATATCGCTGTCCTTGTGCTGCGTGTGACACAATGTCTCTCTGAGACGTTGCTACAACGAGGTCTCTTTTGGCATTATGATAATGACATGTTTGTTTGTCTGCCCGCCATCTTGCCTGACAGGTGTACCACGTATGTGTTTGAGAGTGCGATTGCGAGTGTATGTGTGTGTGAGTGTTTGGGAAGATGGCCCTGTCTGTCTGTAGGTTTGTGGTCGGGCAGCATTCTTTAAGTTTCAGCATTAACCAGTCCGAAACGATTCCGTTTATTGAGTGCTTTAAGCAGTCTCAATATCAACAGAAACATCAGCATCAATGTCAGTGTCTTTGGTTTCCAACTCCGGGCTGCCACCGTAATTGGCAACTCTTCGTCGGGCTCAATTTTTAATTGGCAATTGGGCTTTGGTGGTTTAGCGGGCTGTTGGTGCTTTGAGGCATACGTGTCGTATGCGTAATTTGGGGGCTTTCATCGGCTTAGGCCAACTGGGGCGAATGTCATTTGTGGCATGATTAATTGATGCTCATCAATGTGCTTAAGCTCGATTTAGGTGGCATCAATCGCGATGCCATCCTCCTTGGGTACTCCAACGACTCCCCAAACGCTACCAAAAGCAATTTGGCAGTGCAAATTTTAATTAATTTCGAATAATCCTTTTGTAATATTCACAAATGAATACAAATTGTTATTAATTCTCAAGACCGGCATCGAGGGAGTCCTTTGGCTTCGGCTTCGGCATCGACATCGCCATCGCCATGGATATCCCTTTCGAAGAGGAATCGCTTCCGCTGGCTATTGTTTGTTGTTTGTTTGCCGATTTCTCCCGCGCTTGGGCAATTATTGAATTATGCAAATCACGTGGACCCGGAAAACTTTTCTGAAAGCTTTATTAAACAAACGAAGCCCAGAATAAAAAAAATAATCATCGAGAAATGTATAAATCAATAAATCATAAATCAAGATAACTGCTTGAATAACTAATAAATCATAACCGTGTGTGTTTCCCTTTTGCATTAAAATGAAACTGAAACTGAAGCCGAAACTAAAACGAAGTCAGTCATTTAATCAGAGGAATTTTCCAGATTTATAGTCTTCGAGCCCCACCACCACCTCGGGCCGAGGCCTATAATAAACTTAATTCCCATAAATCTGCTTAGGCACCTCAATTAGTTTCGACCCTTTTCCGGTTGGGCATGAAATCTATTTAAAAACGAAGAGTCTTTGAGGTTTTTAATTCATTTAAAGGAAAATAAATGTAATCTTCTTATTGCAACTGCATCCTGGCAAAGTCGAAACAGGAAGCCGGAAGCGGGGAATCCAGGATCCGGGATCCTAGTGATTATGCACTCAACCAGCCTGTCAAAATGTTGAGTAATGAAGGCAAATATATTTTGGCGAATTAACCGAAATGAAATCAACTAATGAAAGCCATCTGAAAAGCCATATAGCATCTCTGTCCCAGTCCTGCTCTTGTCTCTTGTGGAATGTAAATTTAATAACCATTTGCCGTTGATTGCACACTGCTATCTATGCACATTCATATGCGTTCCGGCTGCATGCCTACGCCCCTGCAGCCTCCCACACACATAAACACTACCAATACTACTAGACTAATGCAATTCAGAGTTTATGCCAACCAACATTTTACAGTTTAAGTGAAATTTACCTAAATTTATGATTGATAATGATGCTCGATTGTGTGTGAAAATAACCCAAACCGATTGTAACCATCGAATCTGGCATTCCTATTTCGTCTGGAGGCGGAAAAGAAACCTCATATTGGTATCAGGAGATGTATTAAATAGCCCAAGATCCTTGACATCATTTCTGGCTTCAATTATCCCCCATCCGACTACTTGGCTGCTCTTGCGATGCTGACCGAAAGATGATTGACTTACATTGATTAGTGCTTGCTGGGAATTGGGAATATTAAGATGTCGACGTCTCATTTCCAAGAAGAAGTGAATTGCAATATTAATTTCGGTCTATCAACAAAAGCCTTGAGGCTCTGCGAGTTCTGTAATCAGTAGCATTTTCTCAATAAAGGTAAATAATTCAATATTTGAGAAAAAATACTTCAAGGGAGGTTATTGATGCCTCCTTGCCACATTTCTCAGAACCTTTTGCAAATCAATGAATTTAGAGTTCATTGAAGTAATCTTGAGAAACACTTAATTAAATAATTTGTCATTTCTTCACATTTTTATAACATCCTCCGACTATAGCCTGTGAATTTAAGCTTCAAGTGAATTTATGTTGCTGTTTCCTGCCATAAACTTTGCCTCAACAAACTGGCTAGATGTCAACCCGATTGTTCGCTCGGCTCTGCAGTGTGTTTTGTCTTTGGCTAGCTTTAAAATCCTTTTGCAGCTCAACTGGGCCACACAGTCACACACAAAACAGGACACACACACACAACCAGTATCAGCAGGCACCCGGAGACACATGAAATCACACAAATGGAACGGAGGCAGAGCCACACATAAATGGCTGGCAACATTCTCGTAACATTATCAATGACAAATTTGATGAAATAATAATGATTTATTTGCCAAATTGCTCAAGTGTACAAATGTGTATAAATATGCACATACATATAAGCAAACACATACAAAGATCCACATGAATATATACATATGTATATGTATGTATAGGCCGTGTGTACTGTGTGCATATGCAAAGAATGAAGAGCCTGGATTTATAGCTATTGTTGTTATCCTTGTTACTGTTGCTGTTCTTGTTGTTACATGGCATAATTGCTGTTTGACATGACATTAATATTTGAAGCCAAGTTTTTCAACCGAGCCCGTCCCGAGAGACAAAACGGAAGGGGTTCCAGTGATTTGCTTTGGCATCTGCTCTGCTCTGCTCTGCTGTGCTCATTACTAAAACATAATGCGATTCATTAATTGATTCAATTTATGCAAATATATTTTGCATGATGCCTAGTACGAGTACCATTACCATCGCTATTCTATGCCTAGCCACCACCCCCACATCAATCCCCACTGCACTGACAGCACCACCGCTTTTCCCTCAACAAATGCGGTAAACTTAAATGAAAGTCAGCGCGAGATGCGGCCAAAGTTGGGCAATTTTTAATTCATGTACCATGAGCTCATTAGAGCGTAAAGTTCATTTAACAATTGTCATGGATAATGGATAAGTACCACGCTCCGCACCGCTCTGTTACTGTTTTCCCAGCTCCTGTCTACCAACTAACCAACCAACCCGCCTAGCCTGCCTGCCTGCCATCCAGTCATCCTGCCAGCCAGGCGTCCTGCTACCATCATCATCCTGCTTCTGGCAGTTGGCTGGATGGGACGCTGGCGCGGTGTGCGGGAATTAAAAACTTTAATTGGCTGCGGCGCATGCTGCGTATGCTTGATATGCGATAGCTCTCGGCATATGCAAAAGGATTTGTTGCACGGCCGTAGTAGCGGCAGTGGCAGTGGCAGTGGCAGCGGTAGTAGCGCCAGTGTGGTGGGTTGTTCGCAAAGTGGCAGCTGTCTGCTTTCCAGCCCAAAAGCGACCCACTTCAGCCCGTTCTCGAATCAGCCAGCCAGCGAACCGAACCCAAACTGAAAGTGCCGCTAATGCGCTTAACTATTTGAAATATTTAACGTTGTGGAGGCGTGGCAGTGTGGCTTTGTTTGTTGGCTTGACTGTTGCACACACACCCACTCTCATACCCACACTCACACCCATACACTTACCAACAAAGCCGAAACACACGCACGTGAACACATTGAAATATTTTACTGTTGCCGCAGCATCAGCTGGCGGCATACGGTGCGTATGAGTGACATTTTGATCACTTTATTTGACTGCTAATAAATGCGACGCTTATTAATTTCTGTGCCAAAGCCAGGCGAAAGGGCACCGTTGCCCTTTGGGAATGTCAAGCATTTTGTCACATATGTGTGGTTTTTGGAGTAACCACCTCCCTGAAACCAGTAGCTGAGAACTGGTAACTGGTAACCAGCAACCGTACCTCCCCTCTGTCCTTTAACTTATTTATCTGTGATATTGGCACGTGGCCGAGTCCTGAAATAATAAACTCTTGGCCAGAGCCGATGGTTGTGTTTATTATCGCTAAAGTGCACAATTAGTTGATGTTTTTGCGGTGCTAATGCCTTAATGCCACGCCCCTCCATCCAACACTCACACACACACCTGAAAAAGCAGCGATAAGTGCGACCAGCTCCATAAGTACACATATTCACATTCACATTGAAGCAAAATAATGGCAATCCCACACTTCCACTCGGATAGTTCATTTCTGTCGCTGCTTCTGTGCGGTCAGCCAATGAGCGATAATTATGTAGTGTATTTATTATTTTAACCGCTAATTACATAAAATGCATATTAGCATGGAAATTATTTATAAATATGTTAGTCAAATGACATAAGTACATACCTATCTACCCACCCGCCATGCGGCCGTCCCGCCATCGCATCGTTGAATTTTATAATAGTTTTTGCCAATTCATTATCGATTTTTAGCCCCGGCCCGCACAGGATAATCATGCAAATTGTATTCCTGATGAATGGGCGCCTGTAGGCCCCGATTTAGATGTTTAGCTTTATGTATGGCCCTGTCGGCGGTGCCTTTGGTAAGGTTAATCCTAGCTTTTGACAGGACATGCCAGCGAAAAAGCCATTAAATGCTACGAATTCATTATTAGATGCATTATTATAATTGATACAAAATCCGATCACAGCAATCAGGAATTCCCCATTAAGCCCGAATCCTTTCCTTTGGGTTAAAAGGGCCGCTGACGCTGCCATAGACCGCAGGTAAGCTTCTACTTTTGCTACCCTCCTACCTCAAGATACTCGAAATCCCTCAAAGTTTTGTGGCAAATCCATTGGAACAAAAACAAACCCATACGCGTGGGCAGGATGGCAGGGACGGTCAGTACAGTCAGCAGATTTTGTTTACTTTCACAAAACTAACGAGCAACGAAACTAAGACGCTCCATTTTCTTTACAGTTTATTATGAGCTTAACTTTCCATTAAAAAATATAAATCCCCATGAAGCGGAATGCAAGCCGTAGAAGCTGAAGACGCAGTTGAAGAAGGGCCCAGAAAAAAATAGCCCGGCTGGGAAAAAAACAAACAAACCTAAGGCACGGAAGACAAAGGAATAGAGACAGGACGAGTGCCGAATTTTGTGCCGAACCATTTGGTTGTAGTTTTTTAACGGCCAGGCGCAAAAAATGGGGCAAAAACAAAAAGAAAATATATAGAAAAGCTTGCAAAAAAACAAAAAAAAGATGAGCAAAAAGTGAGCTGTAAGCTGGAAAGGGGCGAGTCGTGCGGCAAAGTGGTCTGGGAAGAAAGCAAATGTGTATAAATTTCAACAAAATATCTTCCAACTTAATAAAAGTTTTTGGGGTTCTTCTGTTGTTCTTCCTCTCCCATATAAGAGGTGTGGGTGTGTGGGTGTGCGTGGGTTTGTCAATTTTCGAGTGTGGATTTGTGTGTGAGTCGGTCTTTGTTTTTTAGTTTGCTCGAAATACCTTTCAACTTTTGGCTAAATAATCTGCAAATTCATACATACAGGAGCTGATGTGCATTCAGCAGTATTATAGATACAGATAAACATCCACATACGTATGCAAATAGCAACAGTCCCTTCGGCTCCACCTCTTAGTCCTTCGCCCTTACGCCACCCTCACTCTGCCACACGCATCCCCTTATGAGCATGTGTACATTATCAATTCATGACGAAAGAACGAAAAAAACTTTATTTTACCAAAAAAAAAAATTGGAGAATGAAGAAAAAAAATGAAAAGAGAAAAACTGAATCCCTTTCGTCCTGCTAGGACAACAACAATGGATCCCGAGCTCGATGATGACGCCTCAGTTGCCACAGTGAGCGCCAAATGGGCCACAGGATGTGCAGGAGATAGGGATTGGAAGGGGATTGGGAGCATCTACAGGACAGTGACAACTCCCCAGCTGACTGCTCCTGATGGGGCTCCTGACATCCGAACCGAACTTAACCGAACTGAACTGAACTGAGATGAGCTGAACTGAGTTGAGCTGAATTTGGCTTGACTTGGAAAACTTTGCTCCCAACTTTTGTTGGCTCCTCACTTCACGTTCCGCATTGTTTTCTTTTTCGGTCGACACGACACTACCAGCAAAAGCACCAGCCAAAGGATAATAAAAATTTGACATTAAATATGCAAGAGTCGAGCAAATGAGCCTGGCAGGTTGATGGCAGGGGGGTCGCTCTTGGAGCTCTGAGTTCTGGTGGGTCCTTCGAGCAAATTTTAGTTTAATCAAATATCAAATTGAATTGCCAAAACAGCGCCAAACAAGATGTGTCAACAATGCAACCCGATTGCGGTAAATTTGTTCAGGGCAAATACTTGGTCGAATTGTTTGTTTGTTGCCAGCCTGTTTGCCGGGTTATTCGATTTTTTGTCGTGTCCCTCATAGCCCCATTCAATGGCAATGATTAAAATTGAATGGCTTTATTAACGGCAAATGTCCCGCGGCAATCGTATGATTCAATTCCAATTTTGCCAAAGCGACTGCGAATGCGAATGCAAATGCCGACAACCAAATTACAAATGAACAAACACCAAAATGTTTGTCAAAAGCATACACACACATACAGGTATACATATACTCAAATATTCCATATCTGTATGGTCTACCTGGACGTGTATGTCGGGTGTATCTGTGGGTGGAGACTTGTTAATTTCAGTGGCAAAAGTTTCCAGGGCAAATAAAAAAAAAAGTGAAAATCTCACAAAATATGATGACCCTCCACCCAGACTCTTATCCCAATCCGGCCAACACCACTCCGGAGTAAGCGCCATAAAAATATGAGAAATATTAAAAGCCCGAGACCCAGACCGAGACCAAGCCGTGTGGATGACCAGAGTGCCAGGTGTAAGTGTCTATGTGAGCTCCTGACACTCTGGACTATGTTGTTCAAGGATAGAGCGATAGGGGGTGGTGCGATCCCAGGGGATGCGGCACGTAAATCGTAAAAAAAGGTTCTCTGCGAATTGGTAATGGCCAAAGGCACACAACGCGAGCATACGTGTCTATGAGATTTCCCCAAATAAGTTTCCTTTTCGACTTGGACGTGGAGGTGGACTTGGACGTGGACGTGGGCGGCCGGCGGTCGGCTTTGGGCTTTCGGATTATGAAAATGGTCCTTAAAGCGATTGAAACGATCAAACATTGATGGCCGAAAATGATTCCGAATGATGAATGACTCCAAAATGTCTTGACCAAGTTTTCCATGTCGGTTTTCGTCGGGGGCTAAGGGGGTATGGGAAAATTGAATTGATCAAATGGGTAAGAAATCATTGGGATTGTTACAAAATATTTTCGTATTTCCATTCCATTTTAATCCATTTATATTGGTTTACTTCCTAGTTACTTTCGAGAGTCCCTTTAAAATGTTAAGTCCCTCGCCTTCCATTTATTTTTATTTTACTGAATTGCGGTTTAAAGCCATACGAATCGAACCACTTTGCAGAACGTAAATTTACGCAAGCTGAAAGCTTATCAGAGCGGCTCCAGACATCCTATGCAGGTAGGATATATCCGGGATTATCGCATCTGGGCCATTAGATTTGCCCTGAGCTCGCAGCCGGAGCATGAAGGCGAATCGACATCTGAATTGATAACAATCCGCTTTCACACGATTTGGAATCCGAACCTGGCAATGCCCCACCTGCCACACGCATCACCTGACGTGGCTTGTGGGTGTTTTCGAGTGGGTGCTGGTGTGTGTATGAGCGACTGGCTGATTGGTTGATTGACAAACTGACAGAATGACGGACTACAGGACTACTCGCTTGTTAGGATGATAGCTCAAGCTTTTTGCTATGGCTTATGCACGTCAGTCGCTTATGGTCGCCCTCAGATCATGCATATGCATTGTTAAGAGTGAAACAAACTAACTGTAACTGTGTGCAACGGACTATCCCTGCATGTGTGTTAGTATCTCTGTTGTTGATATGACCATAAATTTGCTGCGCTGCTTCATTGCCAACTTCTCCGGCCGGACGAGCGGGCGGCAGGCGGCTGGCGGCGGGCATTGGATGTGTTGTTTATTTTCGTGCAAAACTTTGAAGGGAAAACTCACAATGGCCAGGATGACAGATAGGAAAAGATATAGACCAAGAGGCAGGGAGGCAAAGATTCGGCTTGGAGGGCTTTGGGGGGCAAAACTCGACAGAAGCAACTCACAAAAGTATCAAGTGTTGTTTTTGACGGCTGCATATTGACATAACTGTAAAAATAACAGCAAGACGAAGCCCAGGACACAGCAGACAGATGAGCAAGATGAAAAAGATGAGGCCACGACAGGAGACAGCCCGAAGGGGTTTTGGGAGGGAAAATGTAACAACACTGACAAAAAGTTAAGTTTATTTTCAAATGCTAAATATTCAGAGCTCTCTCATATCCTATTTGATTTTTTTCAGTGCCTAAGTGGGAGTGCTACAGCCACTGTGGCACTGTCCATGTCCATGTCCATGGCGCGTGCTGCAAGTGTTTGGATTGAGTTGTTAGGCAACTGATTTGATTTACTGAATAATAAAAAAGCAACCAAAACATTCGCACACTGACAGTCAGCCCGACTCACACATCCTTGGACAGTCCCGAATTCCCCACGGGGGATGGAGGGGGAGGAGGGGTGGATGCTTCAGTGGAAGACTGACAGACTGGGCCATAAACAGTCATAGACACTTGGACATGGCCCGAGCACGAACGGCAAGTTTATCAACTACAATAAGAAAATGTGACAGCCAAAGGAGAGTGAAATAAAAGTTTTTCCTCGTTTCTCGTTGTTGCTTGTCCTTGCAACTCCATCTCGTTCTGGCACATAGACAAATTTGTTATTGTTGTTATTGTTGTATTGGCATTGCAAGTTCCATAAAAAATGCAAAATACATTTGAGCAATGAGGCAACAACACAAGCAGAAAAGTGGCAGACAGGAAGAGAGATGGCGAAAGGAAATCTGCAAATGCAGGGGCAGGGGTGAAGGAGTGCGAAGAGGAAAGGGAATAATGGCAATGGAAAAAACCAATTGCAGGCAAGAAAACGATGAAAAAATTTCTGAAACAATTTGAAGCAAAAATAAAGAAGTAAATAAGAAAAATCGCTTTCTTCTTATGCCCGAAGTGGAGAAATCCAGAAAGCACACAAGCACAAATATATGTATGTATATAAATCAAACACAAAGGCACAAACAAATAAAAGCAAATTCACATAGCGAATTCTCTGTTCAATTGCGGCAAAAGTTAAAGCGGATATCCTTCTGGCACTGCCAGGACATCATCGAGCAATGCTTCAGACTGATTTGAGTGCGATTTGTGGACAAGTTTCGTCTTCATTCTGCGGAAAGGAGAATTTCTCGAACAGGAATTCAACAACTTTCAAGAATTGCTTTGTTTTTTAAAGCAGAAAGAGCATTTTATATCCTTTCCCTATTGTTTAGCATTCTTTTTCATTTTATTAATTAGGATATCAGTGACTAAGGTGATAGATTTCCAATAAAAAAATCCTTTAAAAAAACACAATTTGTTCTGTGCCCTTTGAAACCAAATACATTCTCACAGATATTTTATCAAAAATGATAAATTGGTGGTTCTGCTCTGACAATGAAAGTGGAATTCACAAGTCCGATTACCTGATCAGTAAATTTACAATTTATGGTTATTATTTTTTGTTTGTTTCTGCCATATTTTTTGAAGAATATTATAAATTCCCCTCGGCTCATTGATCACTTTCGGTGGCGGCCTGACAAATCCGCATATCCACGTAGGCAACATCCTGAGTTTTGTAAATTGGAGAGGACTAACAAAAGGAAAACATGGCCCAGCCAAATGCAAATATACATAAATATAACGAAAAAAATATTTTACATTTTGGTGCACCACTCACAGGACTCTGTTCTCCCTCGCTCCCTTAATCCGCCATATCCTGGCATCACACAATCACTCTGGTGTATGTGCGGGGAGCATAAAATATGGGCAAAAATGACGAATGCGTAATATAAACCAAAGACAAATGAACAATTGGATATAAATAAGCGACATAGCAACGCTCAGACACACACACACCCTCATCCTTACAGCCACCCATACGCGGTGTGGCACGCATGCAAAGAGATGTAAAGTGACACGGATGGAAGCGGAGCTGACAAAAATGCAACAGCAGCGCCAAAAAATTAACAGCAACAGCAGCGACAACAATGCCCAAAATGAAACAGAAAGCGGAGAAGCGCATCCTGAACAGTAAGGGGATTGGGGCGTGAGTAGATTTTGAGAGAGAGAGAAAGAGAGAGCGAGAAGTGTGGGGGAAAGTGGAGTGTCATGTAAAAGCCTTTCAATGCACGCTGCATACTTTTAGGCGATGCGTGTTATGCGATGCCGGCGGCGGCCTCAATGTGCAAGCGTGTATGGTTGTGTGGAAGCCTAGAAAACGCGATAAAAGCAATGCATAAAATACGCCAACGAAAAAACAAAACAGACTCGCAAAAAGCGAATGAGCGAAGAAAATTGGGTAGGACAGCGCGGGCAAAAACCAAACAATAGACTAGCAAATATTTTCGAATTTAAAATACCTTTTAGTAACAAATAGTTAAAAGTATATCCTTTGTAAGCTTAATGAATACGTATCTTTAAGCTCTCTTTAAAATTTTACATGTATGTTCTTAAAAAAAAAGAGAAAAGGAGAAAGACTTTTAATGACTTTGCAATGGCTTTAAAGTTTATTACTCATACGTACCGTTGGCCTAGCCTTTACATTAAATATGTAGGCTGAGGGTATATTTGCAAGTTTCTTACCCTATATGAAGTTTTTAAGGTAAGAACCTGTAAGGTGTTAAGGCTTATTTTATAAAATGTAATTAAAAGTGATCGAATTAAATAGAAATCCTCATAATCAAAGTAATTGTTTCCTGATTCCCAGACTTTAAAGTTTAGATTAAAAAATAAAACACCCAAGAGTACAACATACCCTTTAGCCATATGAGCTCCAGGGTGTAAAGAAAGAAACGGCAACTATGAAATGAGTGGCAAAAGAGGCTGCACGTCCAAACGATGGGCTACCAACAAAAACCGACCATATAGATGGCCGTATGTATGAATGTAAGTGAATGGATATGTATGTGTTTGTAAATGGGTGTAAGTTTGTGTGTGTGAGTGTATAGAAAGCGCGCTGGCGACGTGCATATGCTTGAATGCGCGTGTTCGCACTTGCCGGCGAGCGAACAAAAAAATAAAATGGCAACCAAATGCACAGCACACCCCAAACACACACACATGCACCCCTACAGTGAGTGAGTGTGTGTGTGTGTGTGTATGTATAAATGCCATTTTATATGCAATGTGAAAAACGAGTGCAAGTGGAAAAATAAAACATTTTTGCAATTAATTGCGCTCAATTTAAAATGTTGCAAAATTAATTCAAGAGTCATGCCAAATACACAGGCGCAGTCATTTATGCAAACAGTGTCGGAGGAATGGGGAAAATGGCGAAAGTAGGGGGGGAGGGGGCGGCAGGATCAAAATGGGAAATGCAAGAGGGTGGAGGTGGCACAGCTGAAAGGCTGCTCAAGCGACCAGACAAATGCGCAGTTGAAACGGACACACACGGAAGGACATGCTCGTGAAAGGAGTGCCCGGACTTGGAAGAGAATGAAACGGAGAAGGATCAGGCATGGGAGCAGTAGCAGTAGCAGTAGCAGGAGCACACAAATGTGGCGTTGATGAGCAGACGCCAGAAGGGCTAGGTGCCGGACAAACGATTTCAAGACACAGGACGCACTCACACATGCACACATGCACACAGGATACACACTAGGAGCTGAGGAGCCAAGCAAACAGCAAAAGGAAAACGGCCAGGAGGAAGCGAGAGCCACTGCAATAAAAATAACAAAGCGAGAAGGAAAGTGGCAGCTGCAAGGAGTGGAGGATGGTGGCGACCAGAAGAAAGGAGCTGCAGACGGATGGAAAGCCAAAACCAAATGAGCAGCAACATGTGCACTTCCCAAAAAAAATACAAGAATAAACAGTCTTTAAGTTTAAAAGCTAAAAATAAATTCTGATTAAGACAACACTGCGTATGAGTAATATCAAATAAAAGTGAAAATAATGTAAACAAGGGATCCATTTAATCAATATTTCCACCAATTATACTCCACAGGAGCTTAAGCATAAAGTAAACAAGCCAAATTGCACTCTAATCAGCTAAATTGCTTTCATGGCTTTGCCTCAGTAGTTTCTTCGAGTGTATACACACACGTACACATGTGAATGTATATTTGCTGCAACATGGCAAGCTTGTGGACTCAAATGGATTTCCATGTAGTCCTTGTCGCTGGCGGAGGAGTTGCACCACAACCAGAAGCCGAAGCACAAGCACAAGCAGAAGCAGAAGCAATTCAAGTTGCCGTCACGGAAGTTGCCTGTTGAAATTAAGCCAACAGCAATTATGGGTACAAATGCGGCTAGCAGCGTCGATTATGCGGCGCATTTCCCTCCTTCTGGAATTCTAGGAATTTTTCTAAAGACGTTCAGCCTTGGCTCCGGACCAGAGCCAATTATACGATCCCCAAGGAGTTCCAGGCTGAAGAATTTAAAGAGAGAGGCCATGAATGTGACATTTGGGATTCTTTAAGCATACGTTTTTAGAAGGATATAGGATTGAGCAACCACCTTGAAAATCTATTAAAGGACATATGTATAATTGCAGTTCTTGAAGAAATATTTCAATTGAAAGCCAAACTAAATGAAAAGTAACCCCAGTTGAAAGCCACTTAACCCTTGGCAGAACTGAATGCTCACATTTGCATTTGATTCAATCGTGTGTCAACCTCGTAGCTCAGCTTTTCAATTACAATCAAATTTGTCAAATGATTGAGCAATCACGACTATTAGATAACAGATAACACACGACACAGAGCAAACACGGGCAACCGGGGAAAAATGCTCAAAAAAAAAGGAAAAGCAAAACAAAACCGAAAAACCCTTGGAACCAGGACGACGAGCGTGTAAAAATCATATGCATGTATGTGTGTGTGTTATCTTATCGCTTCCGTTTACAAGCTTCGAGCTACCAACTCTGGACACATGCAAAAAAACCAAAAAAAAAAAAAGAGCGAAAAGGGGTGGTTAGGGGAGAGGGAACAGCACTTTCGCCCAGTTCAATGGAGTTATCGCTGAGCACAATGGGTTTTAAAAACTCCCCCAAGCAATTCCCAAAATATATACATATATATTCGCGATATTTTGCGAAGATTTTTTGTTTTTTCTCTTGTGCGAAAAAAAAGCGTGGCTCTTTGGAAGTTTTCCCAGTTTGGCTGCGAGTGTCTCACTGCGGGCAAATAAATGCCAGGCGCTACGTAAACCAAATAAAGTGGAAGGCACGCACATCCGTCCACACACTGCCACTCGCACACACATGCCCCCACGCACACACACTTAACAGTAGCAGACGTTGGCAATGAACGCACCAGCGGCAGCGACAGGAAGTAGGCAACAGCCTTTTAGTCCTTTAGTTGCTCAATTTCAGTTTCACACTTCCGACGAGCAGGAGGACATTGGGGGATGCCCGTCCACCTATGGCTATACAGTTGCTGACAAAAAAATAGTAGCTATTGTTCTTAAGTTTAAAATATAAAATAGAGTATGGGGAATTTAAATAAAATAGTTAATTCATTCATATAGATCTTTACAGGATCTTTTAAAGGACATAGCATAGTTTCCCCTTTTATAGTGTATTTTAACGTTCTCTTGATGTGACCACAAGTGTCCTCTTAAGACAGAAGCATATGCATATGGGACGGAATGCAGACTCACCAACTCGTCAGCGTGTCTTCTTCTGGCTCTGGCTCTTCACCGCTCGACCTTCCTGCGTCTCCATTATCCTTGAGTCGCTGCAGGCGTAAAATCGTGCGGCGTACAATTTACACAACGCAGGGAGCTTGGGCAGGAGCGGGAGGAACCCGACCATGAGACAGGATCATGAGAGCTGAGAAAACAGAGAAGAGGGAGTGGTCGCTAGCGTCGCTGGCGACGCAAAAAGACATGCAACAACAATTAAACTTTCAAAGACGTCGCTGCTGCCGCCGCCGCCCGACACGGGAAAAGTAAACCGAGCAAAAGTTGTTAACGGGGCATAAAAAATGAACAAGGAGCGGGGAGCAAAAAAAAAACATGCAAACAGATGGCAGGATGAGTCGGCTAGGGGCCACAAGCGGGAGGCCAAGTGGCAAGGGGCATCCTGCAGTCGTGCAGGAAAAGGGAAAAGGCACGCGCAGTCTTTGGTGGACGAAGGAGCAGCTGGGCAGGAGCCGGGGCAGGAGCCGGGGCAGGGATCAGGGAAGGGCACGGCTGAGGGGCGGACACAGACAGCGGCAAATTCGCATGCAAATTGTGCGCGAAAAAACGAGGAGCAACAAAAAAATTGTAGAAGCGAACATGAGCTGGCAAAACCCCGAGTTTAGAGTTGGAAATAACGAAAGACCAGACCAAGAAAAACTTTTGGCCAAAGATGAGGAACTCAAACACACACCCGCCGCACACCACTCCACCCCCCAAAACACGCTACTCATGTGTGAGTTTGAACATAAATGTAAACAATAAAATTGTAGAAAATTGTTGAATAAATGGGGTTCATGGGAGGGAGGCACACTGCCGGCGGAAAAGCTTTTTCTTGTCATCATTTCACGACTCTGCACCCACACACTTCCTTTGTCCTGCCCCAACTCCCAGTCTCTAGTGTAACCCACTACCCTCCCCCTTAGATTCACCCGGCTAGGTGTGAGACAACGGCAATTATCGCAATTGTCCCCAGCACTCATTCACTCACTCAAAGCAGACGAGCGACGAGGCCAAGTCATAGCAGCCGGCCTAAGCCATCAGCATTTGTTCATTCATTCATTCAGGACCTCCTCCATGGACGGGACGAGATTTTAGGAATAAGGGGTAAGGGAGGACGGGGTGGGAGGCATTCATTCGACTTACGCATTGTTCCTGCTCTGACGCCTTGCTGGCTTTTGTTGCGGAGCTGTGTTTACATTTACACTCTTGGCAGCATTCAGCCAGCAGCCAAGAGGCAACAACCAGCAGCCAACAGCCGGCGACGGCAGGCATCATTTCCATTTCCATGCCACTTGCCACTTGCCACTTGCCAGTTCGTAGTCCTTCTGGTTTAGAGAGTCACAGAGAAAAAAAAGATTAGTGTTTAAAAATCGAAATTAAATCTGCGATAATCTTTTAGTTTTATAATATAGTTTTTATAATGTTTCTCTTTATAAAGTTTAATAAAATAGTTAATTATTTCAACTTTTTTTGTCAGTGGTGAGGACATCCCAACACCCCATTTTTTAGATCCTCCCTCACAGGCCATAAAAACCCGCTGTTACTGGTGCCTGACTGGTTGCCTACTTTGCGGCGCATTTAGTTAAATTGTTTATTTGTCTGCTGCAAGCTTTTCAGTTTGTTCACAATCAATTAAAAGTCAAGCGGCAATGTTTAATTAAGCTAAGAGAAGCGCCGACAACTGCAGCCATTTCCCATTTGCAGCGGTTTTAATTAGTGTCGCGCTCTCCACGTCCTCGTCCTCGCAATCTCCCCGCGTGCCAGCCTTCTTATCCTTGACTTGGCCCAAATTGAGTTATTAGATGCTCATTATCGGCCATTCCGGCTTGTCTTTTTCTAGAGTTTTTTGTTTTTTTATTTTTTTTATTTTTTTTATTATTTGCCCCCAGCTGCAGTCGAAAGCCGCTGACATGGAATATAAATTTGCAATGCCCCATCACTGGGCGCCACCCGCTGCTTAAGTCACCAATAATTGGCTACTAATGGTGGCACATAAAAACTTTTACAGACTGCAATAAAAAATGCCATTGACAAAACTTTTCTGCCAACTACAACAAATAAAAGCTGCAAAAGAAACAACACCAGTGCTATGCGCAAAAAGTAGGTGGAACAAAGCAACAAAAAAACAACGAGAATCAATTAACATTTTCATTTTGCGATTTTCCGCTTCAACTTTGCAGCAACACAAATTATTGCATTTTGTCATCTTTGTTGCCGTTGCAACTGCCTTTGTTGCAAGTGCATAATAGATGTTTGTTTGCCGCAGAAAACGATAATTGCAATTCAATGGCTTGCTGTTGATCAAAACGGTTTTATTTCCGCTTTAATTCCAACTTGAAGTAGGCTTAATTACGCAAATGCAATTCAAATTTATTTTTAATGTGAAACCTAACATCGAAGAGACTTTTAAATGAAATATATTATTAACCATATAATAAAATGATGAATTAATTACTTTTTAATTGATTCGGACCAAGAGGGTTATAAAATAATAAATATTTAATTTTATTAAAGCACTTTTGACCTTAAAACCTCTCTGAAAACTATGGGAAAGTAGTAAAGGATATCATATAGGTAATAACTCAAAGCCTTACTTCTTAGCAGGTAATAAATTATATTTTTTTACGAAAATTCTGTTACAATTTGTTCCATTACGGTGGGCGTCTTATGGCAGCCTTTTATCACCTGTTAATTACAATGGCCCAGGAACACGCTCACGCAAAAACATTAAACGGGCAGGCGTGTAAAGCCAATCCTGGTGTTTCTTTTTTCTCCGGCTCTTGTTTTTATTGTTATTCAATGGCACTTACAAATGCGAGGGAAATTCATTTGGCCGGCACAGCGGTGGGCCCGGGATCTCTGCAACTCTCACCTAGCAGCAGCACCTGGCGTCGCACCTGCAAAATGTAGAATGCAGAGTGCCGCACTCCGGCTGGGACGCGCATTATTGCAAACAATTTGCCGTGTTTGTGCCACCGGACAAATGACAAAAAGGACTAAAAAGGACAAATGGCAGAAAATATTTTGCTAGTGCCACGTGCCTTCTCCTGCTACTGGTACTGGCAATCGGAAATGTTGCCAAAGTTCTGACGCACACTCTCAAACAAATACTCATATGCCCCCAGGCACTAACACACACACACAGGATGGCAAATGCAGACAAAAAGCGAGGCAAAAGGACATGCACAATGTATGCACTGAGGCGAGGCTTTGGCGGCTTAGCCAAACTCACCCTGCCCCCAAAAGCAGGACCTCTCTCCTCCACGTCTCCCATCAGGCAACCGGTGCAGTGGAGTGTCCTGTGCCGCCTGTGCTGCCTTTGCGCCTGCAGTGTTTGTTTTAATTTAAATAAATGAGCTTAAGCGCACTCACAGCTCGTGATCCTTTAAGGCTCTACGCCCACTCCTTATTTTATTTGTCCTTGTCGGGAATCGCAGTGGCGCTCGCTGTCCTGTCCTGTCGCTGTCGTCTCCTTTTGTTATCCTTATTTAGCTGAGCTGGCTCTGAAGGACGAGTGGAGCTATTGCCAGGATCTGCCAGGATATGCAAGTGCTAAGCATTTTTAAGTCAAATTGCTTTGCCGAACATTTTGCCATTTGCCTGCACGACTGACCTCGACCCTCTACCCTCCGACCTTCCGACCCTCTGTTAGCCAGCTTTTCCCGCTTTTCCACTTTCCATTGCGTCGTCATCGCTCTCCAGCCTCTCCAGCCCAATCTCAAGTGTTTGCTGTTGTTCTTGTTGCACTTGCTTTGGGATCCTGTCTAAGGGTGTTTCCAGTTTGGCCAAAACTTTTTATACCGTATCGGCGGGGTCTATTTAAACTTGGCCAACAAAACTTGGTCTTTTAAAAAAAAAATAATTAATAATATAATATTAAAATAATTAAACAACCAATAAATGTGAATGAGTGAGAGATGTTTGCTTGTTTGGACTTTGGTCTGAATTTTAAGCCACATTTTTTGTTTCCACTTTGCTTTTTTCGGAAACCAATTTTTGGGGGAAATATTTTATTATTTACTTTACTTATTTTATTGAATTTAAATAACAAATAGTTATTAGCAAATGTGGTGCTGACATTTTAATTTAAAAACCATTATTAATATTTTTTGTTTATTTGACCAATTCAAACCAAACAAATAACTGTTTGCTTTAGGACTGCATTTTGTGGCAAGTCTGTTGGGGAAATAGGTCAATTAATATAAGCGTTGAAATATAATTTAATATAAATTAGACTATTACTAAATATAAATTTAGACTATTAAAATTAAAAATAAAAAAAATAAACATTGAACTATTTTAAATAAACTTTTAACACCCTTTGAAGAACAAATTCAAGAACAGGGTATTTAAATCCTCGGACTTCTAAGCTAAGCTGTGATTTTGTTTTAAAGTTTTTTACGCTGCTGCCGCTGTTGTTTTTGTAGAGTTTGTTGTTAGCAGAGAAACTTCAAAAGGCTTTTCCGCTGTGTTAGTTCCCTTTGCTGTCGCCTTTTGCTCCTTTCACTTGCACCGCCGACCTCTTGCTGCCACTTGTCGACTTGCTCCACTCCGGCCCGCCCCCTTACACCCCAGAACACACACACTACCCCACCTCAGGACTCGCTTTTGGCCAGGCCCGAAGTTTACCTTTGCTGCAACTGCGCTGATTTGCAGTTTCTTCTTTTCATTTGATGGGCGCAGTTTTTTGTCATGTTTTTTATACAATTTTATTTTTTTATCCCAGTCATTCTTCTCTTTGCTCAGTTCAGTTTTTGCAACTGCTCGCTTTGCGCTCGCTTCTGTTTACACAGCAAAT
Source organism: Drosophila monieri (assembly GCA_035047585.1). Taxonomy (NCBI): domain Eukaryota; kingdom Metazoa; phylum Arthropoda; class Insecta; order Diptera; family Drosophilidae; genus Drosophila; species Drosophila monieri. Next base: position 183,731 of record JAWNPJ010000037.1, read on the forward strand.
TTATTTATTTTCGCACTGTGGGACGCTCTTAAATATTCCGTCTTTTGAGTGCTAATGCAAATGTTGTCTGCCGGGCGGGCAATCAGCGGAATGGGTTGCAGTTGCGCTGCCAGGACATCCGGCGGGAGGGAGGCTAGGTGGCCTCGGGAATTACCCGCCATCAACGGCGGAAACGAGCAGCTAAGATAGTTGAGATATTCTCCTGAATCTTCTAAAAATGACAATCAATTGGAAGAGGTTTCACTTAATTGACTTGCACGCAGAAGTGCAAAATTTGCATTTATCTGGTCTGTAAATATTTCATAAATTTTAGCTCAGATGCTTAGGAATTAAAGCTATAGGTGAGAAATAGCAATACTACTTCTGTGTTTATATTTGAGGCATTCCATTGTAATTTTTCAATGTATTTATTAACTGATACTCAGGAATCTTTGAAGTTTGTGGGGGAAATACAATAGCAATTTAGTTACAGCTTGCATTACTAATTATCAATATTAAATCCAGATAGATTAACTTTAAGCTTTACATAAGAGAACGCCTTTGTAAAATAACAATGAATGCTTTTATTATCTCAGAAGAAAGCCGTAAATTCAAAGTGTAAGGTAAGGTGGGAGAAAACAATTAAATTTAATAGCCATAAGTTAATCCACTTAGCAGGGAAGCAGATTGATTCCCCACTCTGACAGCCAGCCCTTAACGATTTTGCATCCCCCGTGGCAACTATCGCCCCGTTGCAAGCTCAAGTGCATGAATCCAACTCCCACTGCCTTCTGAAACTCTAATTTAATAAGTAAACCACATTTCCGCCTTTTGAATGTCGCCATACCACACCGGTGCACCTGGGCAACTCCGGTGGAGTTTTGAAAGCGGAGACCGACGGAACAAGTTCCCGGGGCATCGCATTGACACCTCGTCAGAAGTTGGCCGGAGAAGACATCGCGCCCGGCGACTTGCTAACTGGTTTAGTGCAAATTCACTATTAGGAGAGCGCTCAATTTCACACCGGAATTAAATTACAGCGCATGGTGATGTGGGCGTGGGGCGGAGAGCATGGGTTCAAGGATATGGAAGGATTGAGGCAAGCACATACCCAGCAAATACCACACAGGTGCGAAGAGATGCGAGGTTGTGGCGCGTTCTTTCTTGCCACCAGCTAGCGGCAAATGAGCGAACACCTCGTTAGTTTGCGAGCCTCAAAACTTTTTTAATATTTACATTCATATTTTGCACCTTTCGCCTTTTTAACCGCTTTTTCGTTCGCCTTCTTTTATTGCAAGTTCTGCAGCGCCAGGATGCTGGATGGACCAAGGATGCTGTCGAGTCATAAATTTTTGTTTGTGTTGAAAATTGCATTTGCCTTTTACTTTGTGTCGAGGCTGAGCCAGGGATCCCGAAAATGGCGGGGATGGATGTTGGGTGGTGGGTGGTTGGCGGGTGGAGGGTGGGGCGTTGTGCGGGTTATGCCCGGCGAGATTGAGCTTGCCCGGCAGCCATATTGGATGCCCCTAAAAGCAGGCAACGTCAAATTTGTTGCAACGCTTGATAATCAAGTTAGCGATGGGCGATGGGCGTCGGCCACCATGCCCATCTGGGCCCCCCGTTGCAGGCCAAAACACTCCTGACCGTCAACCCATTTCAGTTCACTCTTAAATTGAACAGCCTTTTGTGCCGGATTCCGGTATTTTTTATTTTTTCTGCGTTTTTCCGCTTTATCGCTGGTCGCGAAATAAATTTAAACCGATGATGCCGCTTTGGATTGTGTTTCTGATGTTTTTCTCGCATTTCTTGTTTACTTGCAGATGTCAATGGGCGTGGCAGGGGGACAGAGCAGTGAACCGAGGCAGCTGAAAATCAAAGCCCAATTGGCACAAACACGCGGTAAATAGAAATCGCAATCGGAATCGGAATTGAAATAGAAATTCGCATTCAAATTCAAATGCAAATAGAAATAGAAATTGCCACGAGAGTCCCATAGAAGAAGAAGAATACAACAACAAAAACAACAAACTATACACAAAAAAAAAAAAAACAACAAAACTGAAAATAGCAACTAAAATACCCATAAAATAATAGGAAAACAAAAAGTGCCACAGAAACAGCTGCTGCAGCAAATAAAAGAACCGCAATAGCAGCAACAACTGCTGCAACTACAACATCTGCAACAACAACATCAACGATAGCAACAACGACATCAACAATATGGAGAAGCTGCTGCAATCGACGCTGTTTGTCATCCTGATAATGGCCACAAAATGCGGCAGTGGCACGGCCCAGAACCAGCATCACGGTAAGTGGTTTCGGAATGATCAAAAAAGGAGCTAAAGGTCTCAATATATTGTATTTATATTCATACCACAGAAAGCAATTCCCAGCTGGATCCCGATCCGGAATTTATCGGGTTCATCAACAACGTCACATATCCTGCGGGACGCGAGGCCATCCTGGCATGTTCGGTCCGAAACCTGGGCAAGAATAAGGTAACAAGCTACTTTACCATTTTTCAATATATATTTCCTTAAAGTTTCAACTTTAAAAGATTTTACGAAATTGCTCTTTAAAATTTGTAGAACTGTATGGGAAAGAAAATTATTTTTATAAACTATTTTTTTTCAAATTAAACGTTATAGTCGATCTCCTTCCATATTTGAAAAAAGCATTAGAGTTCCAATATGGCCCCCAGCGAAGGCTGTATCTTTGCCATTTTGTATCCGATTCTTAAGCGGAATACCTTAAACGATTTCTACAAAGATTCTCCACGATTCTGCATCAAAATCTAGGAACAAATTATTTTTTCGATTTTTTCTGAAATTTTATGGGGGGTCCCCTTCAAAAAGTGAAAAATGCATGGGAGTGCCAATATGGCCCCCAGCGAAGGCTGTATCTTTGCCATTTTGTACCCGATTCTTAAGCAGAATACCTTAAACGATTTCTACAAAGATTCTCCACGATTCTGCATCAAAATCTAGGAACAAATTATTTTTTCGATTTTTTCTGAAATTTTATGGGGGTCCCCTTCAAAAAGTGAAAAATGCATGGGAGTGCCAATATGGCCCACAGCGAAGGCTGTATCTTTGCCATTTTGTACCTGATTCTTAAGCGGAATACCTTAAACGATTTCTACAAACATTCTCCACGATTCTGCATCAAAATCTAGGAACAAATTATTTTTTCGATTTTTTCTGACATTTTATGGGGGTCCCCTTCAAAAAGTGAAAAATGCATGGGAGTGCCAATATGGCCCACAGCGAAGGCTGTATCTTTGCCATTTTGTACCCGATTCTTAAGCGGAATACCTTAAACGATTTCTACAATGATTCTCCACGATTCTGCATAAAAATCTAGGAACAAATTATTTTTTCGATTTTTTCTGACATTTTATGGGGGTCCCCTTCAAAAAGTGAAAAATGCATGGGAGTGCCAATGTGGCCCCCAGCGAAGGCTGTATCTTTGTCATTATTCATCTGGAAAGATTTCTGATAATTACTTTCGTCTAATTGTATTCGAAACCCCGAATTAATCGAATTATGTAATTAATACCTTATATGACATAAATGATATCATTCACTTTTCTTTTGAAGGTTGGCTGGCTTAGAGCCTCGGATCAAACAGTATTGGCCCTTCAAGGACGTGTGGTAACCCATAATGCTAGAATCAGTGTCATGCACCAGGACATGCATACGTAAGCTCCTAAGATTACAACTTACAGATAGAATACATTATAATTATTATTCTAATGACGTAGCTGGAAACTAAAAATAAGCAAACTGCGAGAAAGTGATCGTGGATGCTACATGTGCCAAATCAATACGAGCCCCATGAAAAAGCAAGTCGGTTGCATCGATGTGCAAGGTATGCGATTAAATCCAAAGACTTAAATTCCATAATAAATATAATCTTCATCTAAACAGTTCCACCGGATATTATTAATGAGGAGTCTTCTGCCGATCTTGCTGTGCAGGAGGGCGAGGATGCTACGCTCACATGCAAGGCTACGGGCAATCCCCAGCCGCGCGTCATTTGGCGACGTGAAGATGGTGAAATGATACTCATTCGCAAGCCAGGCAGCCGGGAACTCATGAAAGGTTAGTTTACGAAAAGGAAAATTATGTTTAGCTGAACCCTTATTACTTTTCACTATAGTAGAGTCATACAATGGATCCTCGCTAAGATTGCTACGTCTGGAGAGACGCCAAATGGGAGCCTATTTGTGTATAGCCTCCAACGATGTTCCGCCGGCTGTCAGCAAACGTGTGTCGCTCAGCGTGCAGTGTAAGTCCTTAAATGTAAACTTAAAATATCGCTCAATTAATCAAATAAATTAGTAAATAAGATGACTGTTAGCGGTCCTCACAACGAAATCATTAAACTAATTTAATTTTTTCCACTTGCTTACCATTTTTTTGCTTTAATCCTTCAATCGATTGAATTCCCCAGTTGCTCCGATGGTAAGGGCCCCCAGCCAGCTATTGGGCACCCCGCTTGGCTCCGACGTACAGCTGGAATGCCAGGTGGAGGCCTCCCCGTCACCTGTGTCCTACTGGCTGAAGGGAGCGCGAACCTCGAATGGATTCGCCAGCGTCTCGGCGGCCAGCTTGGAGTCTGGCTCGCCCGGTCCCGAAATGCTGCTCGACGGGTGAGTTTTACGGAATTCCATCGCCCAGGCATATCTTTAACCATCTGTAAACCATGCCATCCTCAATCGCTTTCCACGGACCCATCTCTGCTGCAGGCCCAAGTACGGGATAACAGAGCGGCGCGATGGCTATCGGGGCGTCATGCTGCTGGTGGTGCGTTCCTTCTCGCCCTCCGACGTGGGCACCTATCACTGTGTCAGCACAAACTCGCTGGGCCGTGCCGAGGGCACATTGCGGTTATACGGTGCGTATACGCAATCTCTGCTCCGCCATCTCACCAGCTCACTGTTTTTAATTTGTTTTGCTTCTGAATGTATTTCTCTTCCACATTGTCTCTGTGTGTGCGTCCATATATGGGTGTGTGCTTTTGTCGGTTGTGTGTTGCAGAAATCAAGCTTCATCCGGGCGCCTCTGCCAGTAACGATGATCATCTGAACTATATCGGAGGTGAGTCTATAAAGGGAAAATAAAATCAAATACTTAACATAGAGAAAAATAGTATCTGTCTCTTTAAGGATTTAAGGCTATCTTCGTTTATTACTTGCTTTGAGTTTTCATTAGACACTTCATTTTCATTTAGATTTTGAAAGCCCCTCATCAGGTTTTACTAAAAAGTAATTTATTTATTAGGTCCTACATTTAAAAATATATATCATTTGAAAAATGCTAGACTTTAAGTCCTTAAATGCTTTAAAGTTTAAACGTATGTAGTATCGAAACTAAATCTTATATGAGAAATGTATTTATTGAGGGAAATATCATGAACCCCAATTCCATTTTCTAATCAAGCTTATATACTCTGTCTTGTCTTGTCTTATTATCCCAGGTCTCGAGGAGGCGCGAAATGCAGCCTGCAGGAGACACACGAGGTGGCATCCTCTGCTTGCAACGCTTCTGCTGCTTCTGTGGATGCGGACTAATCTAAGAGCTGGGGGAGCGTGATATCAAAACTGAGAGAAGAAGAGCCGGCAATCAAGTATTCCTACAGATTCCCTCGGATACCGACATCGACATCTCTCTCTCTCGCCTGCGTTCTTGTTATTCATTTCCGTTTCCGGTTCTGTCTCCCGACTCCTTCTAGCGCACACACGAATAAGCACACACACAAACATACATATTGCCGGAGGCACCTCCGCTGCCTCAGAAATATCATTTGCATACGTATCAGGAAACGCGTTGTTCCCACCCGCGCCACTCTCCCTCCACTGCCCTTCCCCGCCCCTTCGTCCATCCCCCTTCCCAATGGATACGAAAAACAGGATATCAAAAGTGGACAATTGGATGAGAACCCTTCCTTTGGCCCCAACCAAGCCCCAAAATAATGTTACATTGCATATAAATTAAATATGAATACTATAAAATAGTGCATAAAATTTATTATCATAATATAAATACCGACAAAATTATTGAATAAATTATCGCAAAAGTGGAAAAAGAAAAACCGAATGGAAAATCGCGTTTTTCTTTACATCCGACAGGGCTTCCTGCGCCATTGTCCTGACCCACTGATCCACTTGCTGGCCACTGTTGGGCGGATTGTTGGATATTATTTGGTAAGAAAGAGGGGAAAATCGATGGTGTACTTACCCCAGTGGGTTCCAAGGAGCACAGGACAGGTGGCCTGCAAGCTGCGAATATCGCAATTAGCAGCATTATCCGTGTTGTGAACTACCAAAGCGGCACCTCTAGAGGGCTTGAAGCCAAAGCCAAGTTCCGGAAAGGAGGCATAACCACCCATTTCCACATCAGTCAACTGTGGATGATAAAAATAAATGTATAAATTTTAAACAAAAAATATAAAATACATTTAAAAACCTACATAAAATAGAACCTTGGCCGACATATACGATTGGGGTTGGGGCTCTCTGAAATCCTGTCAAAAAGGATTATAAAAATGAGATGTTTTTGGGACTTAAGAAGATATTACCACACCATAAATTGCTCACAATCCAAGTGAATAGGGTGCTGGCCACCTATACCATAATTCAAGATGGTCAGTGGCGGACTTTCTTCCAAATCCAGTCCAGTCATGTCCTCAATCCTTTGATGAATCCTTTCGACATGTTTCGAAGCATTCACTTCAACTTCGGCTTCCATAACCGCTCTGTGCGGATTTCGGAGACTTAATCGATTACTTGTAAGATTAATTAACGCCTTCTGCTCGTCTATGGAAACTACATCATGAAAAATCGCAACAAAAGGCTCTAGATTAAGCTGCTCCAACTTAAGAGGCGCCAATTGAAGGAAAGGGGTTCCTTCTGTAAAGTAGCGACATCGCAAATACGATTTCTTTGGAACCGCATTCCTACCGCGACACGTTTCCAAATGAATGAACATGTGGGCCAAGTTGTTGGACAAGTGGTTCACCGACCAGACCTGATCATCCTCTGAGGTTAGTTCTAAGGATTTTTTGAAAGCTGCATAGGACTCTTGCAGTTTTTCTGTTAAAACATCAATTTAATATGGTTTATAAGAAAAATAAAACAAATAGTATTTCATTGACTTACGCATTTTAACTAACGTTAGTCCCATATACTGCCAAATTTGAGCACGACTTGATTGTAATATCTTATAGACAGGATCCAAGCCATCTTCATACTGCTCAAGGGATATATTAAACCAATTGACAGCCTGGGTGCCTAATTTGAGCCCCTCCAAGTGGTTTCCCAAAGCAAAGCAGTCGGCTGCACTTAATCTGACACTGAAGAAAAATCTTTCATTTGTAAAGTGAAAATGATTGAAACTATTAACAAAACTCACTCATACTGCTTGCCGTATAGTTTTCCATTAGCCACCTCATTTTCATTTAGGCCGTAAGCGTTGATAAATTGGAAAAGCCCATTAGCCGCTTCTTGAAGTTCCATTGAATTAATATGGTCCAAGTAATGGGCCAAAAACTTGTCTGCAAAAACACTTGTCACTTAAATTATTGTTTATTAAGTTAAAATAAGGATAATACTACCATTGCTTACATCCTCTTTAGCAAATTCAAACAACTTCGGGGTGTCCATATGCATTCGTCGAACAAGAGGAAAACTTACGAGTGGATTCGCAACATGAGTTGTTGGATTTTTGTCAGCCTGATCTAGTCGGTTCTCCCAATCTTTTTGAAACCTTAAGATTCCGATGTCTTTAAGAGTTTCTCAATAAAAGTTATTTGTCAACCTACAATCTCATTGTATTTATTTTAAGCTGAAGGGCTTCCGCATATTGCCGCATATCCAGGATTAAATCGTCTTCGAGTTGCAGCAGCTTCGCCATTTCGTGTGTCGATGTGGCAAAGCGCATTTTCTTGTAAGCAGTTGCCAAGCCGAAAAGAAAAATCAACCAGCTGGGGTTCATTGCGAAAACTGAATGCATACATCATGGCAGATTTATTTGTGCCTATTACTAACTATGAAGAATCGATTTGGTAAAGAAGTTTAAGCTGACGGTGAATTAAATATACTCTTATACGATTTATATATAATCGTATATATACTCCATACAATTTATTTGATAACTTTTTATTCATATTCCGGAGAATCCAGAGTATTCATATCAAGAAAACCTAGAGTATCGGAGGATTTTTACGTCATTGTAGAAACCTTGATATTTAAACACCAGGTGATGCTGTTTGTGCCAAGCTCTGTGCCTCTCAGGCTGGGCATTTGCATAAATCATGATTGTTGTTGAACTCTAGTTACTTTTTTGAATGTCACCTATTTGACATAATAGCGTCTATTATATACTTGACTATAAAAACAGTAGGCCGTTTGTAATACTGCTGGAGTTTTAATCACTGGCCTGCAAATAATTTCTTTTTTATTATTTTCAATCGAAAAAATCATTAGTTTATAGAATTTATAAAAGAGCGAGAATCATACCATTTTCTCCTTGAATAATTTCCACCACAAATTTTTTACTTTTTTTATTTTTTGTTCAATAAAAAAATCCTGTTTTATTTTTTTATTAAATAATAATTCTATTGTAAGTTTTATTTTTTTGATTAAATAATAATGATTATTTGTTTAAGTTTTATTTTTTCATTTAAAAATAATGATAATTTATTTAATGACTTTTATTTTAAAACGTGTAATGATAACAGTCCGTTTTTTTTAACGCGGAATGCTCCGTCATAAAACATAGTGGTTTGTGTTTATGTTACTGGCTTTTAAAGTTGGATTCCAAACCATGGTTTCATCTAAGTAGGCCACTGCTTATATAGATCTTCATCTAAGTAGGCCTTTGTGTTTTTAACCATTTTATATTCAAGAGTTGGAGAGAATACCTGCTAGTGTGGGGATCCATCGTGCGGCAAAAACCAATAATATTTGGTTTATAGATAAGATTAAAAATATGAAAAATAAAAAATTAGTAACAAAATCGTTTTTATTGGTTTGGTTTTTACAAGAAAATAGTTTTTATTGATTAGGGTTCCAAAACTAAAACCAAAGCTCCTTGCTTATAACGTCAAACAGCTCTAAATATGTATTACATCAAGCATAATTCAGTACTATTGGGGATCCCAAGCCGTAAGAACAAAAAAAAAGGAAATTATAAAATTTAAATTTATTTTTTTTGGATATTCGGTATTTTGGTATTTTGCACATATCTTTAGAATGGCTTCTATGGAAGGCTCCAGGAAAGAGAAAAAGAAGGCTCCCCCCCGGAACGAGCCGTATGTCCAGCCTGTAAATGGGATTGTTCAGCCGCCGGTGATTCCGCCTCCAAACCGACCAGGCCGGAGGACCAATGTGCTGGAGGATCTGAAGACCATATTGAATTACATCTGGCGTAGTCGCTGGTCATATCACTTTCGGAATCCCGTAGATGCGATCAACCTAGGAGTGCCTGATTACCACACCATCGTGAAACGACCCATGGACCTCAATACAATTAAAAAGAGACGTTTGCATAATAATTATTACTGGGAAGCTGAAGAGGCTTTGCAGGACTTTGATTTGGTTTTTGACAACTGCATGCACTACAACATGGAGGGCACACCGGTCTACCAAGCGGGGAAGGAGCTAAAGACCGCCTTCTACAACCGACTGGCGACCATTGATTTGTCCAATGAGGAGGAGCTTGATAAACGAAAGCGAAAAGCTTTAGAAGATCTGTTTTCGTCCCCGGCTCCTGCTCCACCCACAGCTCCGGCTCCTGCTCCGGCTCCGGCTTCCATTTCAATGTCAAAGTCCGGGTCTGCACCTCCGCCCATGCAAAACCTTATGCAACCGATGGTTCCACCTTTTCCCTTTGCACAGGCCCTCCGAGTGGGACCTTCGCTCATACCCCATGCTATGCCCCCGCTTTCCAGCTTGATGCCGAATGTCACGCCTTCCTTTATGCCCGATACCTTAATTAATCCTTTCAACTCATATATGCAATTCAGCAATATATCCTCGATGACACTGGTAAAGGAACGTCAGGAAATTAGGAAGAATATTCCGAAAACCCCGCCGATTTTGAACCCTCTGTGTGGACTACCACCCTCCCTGACTCGTGGCCCAGTCCATATGCCACCCTCTCCACCGAGACCACCAACTCCGCCCAGAACTGAGTCTGCACAGCCTACAGCGCCTCCAGAACCGGAGGAACAACGAAAGTCTCCAACCCCACCACCGCCGGAAATCCCTCCGCCCATTATCTGTTACAAGGAGCTGGATAGACTGATCGAAAAGAGCCACGCCGTTCACCTGATTAAGACAATGGTGAAGAGGAAGCGTCGCCAATTCACCTGGGCCTTCAACCGGGCCGATTACTGGCCTCGTTACTCCCAAACTCCGGACTACGACCACGATCGAGAGGAGCTGCTGGATTGGAGAGTCCTAGAAAGACCGTCTAAGGTCGGACCAATTCGAAAATATAGACACATTCGTGTTCTCCGTACGGAAGATGTTCCAGAATGCATTGCGCTGCTTCCCAGACGATAACTTGGTAAAGGTCTCAGTAAAGAAATCGAATGAGATCTTTGAACGAAGGCTGCCCAAGTGCAGGGACTTAATAGCCAAGGCCAAGGAGCATGCCCGATACGTGGTGGGAGCCAAAGAGAAAAAATTGCAGGAAGAGAAACAGTCAAAGTCCAATAAATCACCAATAACCGAGAGTCCGAAATGGCAATCACCTCCTGACATCCCGAAGCTACCAGAAACGAGTGCTCGAATTCGGCAATCCCTGAGTTCTGCTATCCACAATCGCCATGAGTCGAATGAGGGTACTAGAAAGAAAATGAAAAGATAAATGTTTTAACTGTGTTTGTAAGAGGAACCCTCATGAGTTGTCATCCTCATTTTACCATGATTTGTGACTATGTTAATTATATGTAATATAATTATAGAATTATGCAAAAATTCCCCATTTTTTCAATTATTTTTCAGGAGACGGAAAACAACCAGTTTAAATTTAAGCGCCTAACTGAAGACCCTCTAGCGGCAGAATTTTGTACCTTCCCAATATATGCCAATACATTTTTTGTAATTCGTTTTTATAAAGTTTTAAACGTATTCTTCGCGATAAGTTATTTTTTTTTTTAGAATTAGATTATTTAGATTAGATAGAATTATTTAGAAATTTTTAAACTTATGTTAAAAAAAACTACGCTGTATATACTTTTAACCAAAAATCACGTAGAGGTTTTTGTTTTAATAAAAAATTGTACATCTTAGGTTGGTTATCTTAGTAAATAATAATATCTTTAATATAAATATAATATATAATTCTTGATTTAGTAAGTATTCGTAAAAAAATTAAGGAAAATTAAGTTTGGTATTTAATTTGGTGGAAAAAATGCCACAGATGGCGCTACTTATTTATCTTTGGCCACACTTATACAGAAAAACAGAAACGCAGCTGCAAAATTTCAATAAAGTATAAAATCTACACATTGAACACCATAAACACAACCCGAGATGTCCTACCAACTGTACCGCAACACTACTCTGGGAAACACCCTGCAGGAAAGCCTGGACGAGTTGATTCAGGTGAGCAACGGATGAAACACAGCCAAGTACATTTTACAAAGTAATCATGGATTCCCGTCCCACAGTATGGTCAGATCACGCCCAATTTGGCTTTCAAGGTGCTGCTGCAGTTCGACAAGAGCATTAACAATGCCCTCAACCAGAGGGTCAAGGCCCGGGTCACTTTCAAGGCAGGGAAACTGAACACCTACCGTTTCTGCGACAACGTCTGGACTCTGATGCTGAACGATGTGGAGTTCCGCGAGGTGCACGAGTTCGTCAAGGTGGACAAGGTGAAGATCGTGGCCTGTGATGGCAAGAGCGGCGAGTTCTGATCACTGATAGAGTGTCCTGAAAACCATTTATATAGAATTAAGGTTCTTAGCTGATAAGCTGGCCGTGCCCTGACCGCCGACCGTGTGATGTAGAGGAAGCATTGCAAGAAATACACTGTTATTCATAGTTCAATTTGATAATCGAAGTGTTTAGCTATTGTTATTTAATATTTTGTGTATTGACAGTTGCTCGTAAAATACATATGAGTAACAGGTAGTTGGGAGTGTTTTCCCACCCGAAATGTCTGTATATCAGAAGGGTACTTTGGAATAACCATATGTTGAAAAGTAGCTGAGTCGAAAAATGACTGCTAAGCAGCGATTAGTCTCTTCTTGACGGAGTTTAGAAGAATATTTCAGTTTTACGAGCTATTTGGGATTATGGAATCAAGAAATTCCTGGACTTTATCTTTTCCGTTTAGTCATTTAGAACTTACCTCTCAGCCAGTTTCTTTACGACGAAAACTAAAGCATTAAACATAAATTAAGAAAGGCAATAATTTAATTTTAGGTGTTAAGTGACTTAATTATTTCAATTTAATAACTACAGTTTAAATATTTGACCAACTATCGGATATTCAGAAGTCGTTTACCAACACTGCTCCAAAAAATACCAAATATTCCTAATGTTTATGAACCAAACATATGGATTTTTAGACATATTTCGAATAATTAAGAAAACCGTAAAAAATCAATGTAAAACTTATTAAAAAAATTATGCAAGTTGAAAATAGGCAGAAAGAATAATAGAGATAGTTGAAATCGCAAAACATAGCGTGCTTTAAGAAAAAGGTTGGGAAATATTTCTTTTAAAATCACTATGTACTTTGTTTACGACTTTTTTTACAAAACAAGTTTCAATTTAAAAAGTAAGAAAGTTTTGTTTTAAATAATGGAAAACGGTTAACCGCTGAAACAGCTGACATTTCTGGCCACAAGTGCTGCCAACTTAAAAAAAAATAGCTATAAATCTAGCTATAGCTGAGTTTTAGGTGCGACCGTTAAACTTTTATGTGGGAATACCAGAAATCAGTGTGCCCACCATTGGGTAGACAGGGTAGGGTATCAAAATATCAATAACTCTCAAAAAAAAAGTAGAGGGCGCGCGGTACAGACGGCCGCTCTGTCACGGATTACCCTATACTTAAACAATCGGTTTTTCTCTCTCCGCTTTTAATTTGGAGTTTAGTTAACAATCCATAAATCGAAATAAAGTTGTCTTAAACGGCGGTACTGCTCAGCGATCCGATATTAGCCAGAAAACGAAGCTGCGAGGAGACGCGCGCGAGATGCGGAAAAGCCAAACGCTCCGGCTTTGTTTATGTGTGTTTATGTAGAAAATAACAGAAGAGAAGGTATCCCTTTGATTTCGTGTTGATGAGCCAGCAGCCAGTGCATCGAGGGCTATAGAAAAATCCAACGCAGGTTGCTGAATAAATCGCGTCCCGGAGGTAAATTGCTGGCCGAGTGTGTATATCGTACAGAGCGTGTGTGTTTACCAAGAAAATGGAGAGAAAAAAAAAATGGCTAGGGAATAAAAATAATATAAAGTGCATTCATATTGCGTGCTAATCTCCGCTGTTTGCCGCTCCAACCAGAAACGTGAATAATTACGGCGAAAGCGGATCAATAAAGTGATTTTTCAGCCAAGTGCAGCAAAATGCACTTAACTTAACTAAAAACTGGCTAAAAATAAGGCCTTCAAGGGCGTTGCGTTGGTGTAGCAGCAGCAGCAGCAGCGGCAGCGAGGAAACTCAGCGAAAAATGAAAACACAAATGGGGAAAAATAATAATTAATGGAAAGCAGCAGCGGCGTCAGAACGATCTTTCAGGCGCATGATTAACCCCTCTGCAATGTGAAATATAAATAAAGTTTCACATTTGTTCCAACTTGTTTGTTGTTTTTTCTGGCCGCTTTGTTTCCCAATTGGACTCCTGCTGCGCTGTCTACTAGGACTTCCTTTTTTTTATATCTGTAACAAGTGTATAATATAATAAAAATCTATATCAATTTAAAGGTTTTACGAAAAGATCGCCAACATTAATTTCCGTCGCATTAAAATCTTTACATCAAAACTGGATTATAACAGATCCGTTGATATTGGCACTCAGCAGGAAAACAACTCGGGAGTAACCAACAAAATGGTGAAACGGTAAGATGACTAACTTTGAATAAAGACAAGTACAATTTTGAATAATATATATCATCCATATCAGTTAGATCCCGATATCGGTGTCGTTAACCCATTTTATAACCAATTAGCGTCCATTTCCGTCACAGACCTGGATTTGCGATGCATTCGTTAAGGCTGGCAGCAGGTCGTCTATTGAACTCCAAGACTGAAAACGGCTGGCTGATAAACATCCACAGCGCCATATCGTACAAAATATAACGCAATTTATAATTGTGTTCCTTGTGTGTTTTCGGTTAATCGCTTCTACGTCGCAATGCCAGATAGCAAGATTCTATTTTCGTGCGCATTTTGTCACTGCCGGCAGGGTTTTTGAGACTCAGCTAGTCGCGACCCAAGCCGCAGGCCCCAGCCCCAGTCCCAGCTCCACCAAACCAACCAACCCCCAGCTGAGAAAAACACCCCTCTGGTGCAGCAGCCACCACCGCACCACCGAGCATTTTCTATAAATTTCATGTGCGTTTTGCCCCAAACAGGACAAAAACAAGGATATGCGGCGGCAGAAAAGTTTACAATGTTGAGTTAGGATTTTTAAATACTCTGGGTTGCCTTAAAACTTCTATTAATCCCAAAAAACACCCTTAAATAGCAATTTAAATATCCTTTTTCCAGTTGGATTACCAGAATAGTTTCAGATACTGGTTTTTCTTTTGTTATTTTCCTCAAAATCGGCGACCTAAATCTCAAAGGGAAACCAATACTTGAGTGGAAAGCACTTGAAGAATGTTACCAGCTCTGTGTCTGAACGAGGATACCCCTTAAAAGGGGTATAAAGGATAAGCCATAACATCATTGAAATGACAGCCAAATAGAAAAGCGGTATTCGTTTCAACGCATGCGCTTTGACGTCACGACTGCAGAAAGGAAAACAATAACAAAAATAAATAAAAAAAACAACAAAGTGCCTCCAAGTGAAGTTTTTCTTTGCAATTTGATTTTCTACACGATTTTCCGAGTTTCCATCTGCGGGCCTCAAAAATCTGCCCAGCATCTGCGAAACAGTGTTGGAAAGGGGAATAGGGACGAATTTTAATTAAAAAAAAGGTTTTTTTTTTAAATTAAATATAAGCTTAATAAAAATTAATAATAAATAATTGTATAAATAGTAAGCGTTTTATTTTTAAATATTTATTTTTCATAAAAAAAAGGATCACCTTTTTGCATTATTATTATTAACTGTAAACTGCATACGTTGCATTTTCTCTTTCTATGCCCTCCGTGTCTCCCATCTCGCTTGTTTTAATTTTAGACTTTGGCTCTAACAATTTTTTCCATTACTTTGTCGCCTTGTTTTTCGTGTTCTTGTTGCCTTTTTCCTGCATTCGCTGTTTGTTGTTGTTGTTGCACTCAAAAGCAGGTTCTTCTTGTTGCATATTTTACAGTTGTATTAGTTTGTTGATGTTTTCTACCTTGTTGTTGTTTACCTTTTTTTTTCATTCGATTTTTTGGTTTGTTGTCCGCCCTCGCCCTCGCTCTCACCCCCTCCCGCTACAGAATTCTTCTACCCTTTCGCGTAGAATTCTCGTAATTCTCCTATTTTGTGGCGATATTTATCGGCCAACAATATCGAGGCCTTATCGAGTCTGCCTCGCTCACACCCGTATACTTCCTGCCTCCTGGTGTCTGCTTTTTATTATTTTCTTACCTGAAGTCCGCGACCTGTTCAACTTGTTGTTGTTGTTTGGGTTCTACATAATACTCTTCTTGTTGTTGTTGCTGCTATTGTTATTATTGAGGTTCTGGCGATCGTCTGGCAGGGATTTATGTACAAATCCCCACAGCCTTCATGCATATGCCTGGGCCTGTGTGCCCGTTCCAGTGTTTATTAAATTCGATGCGTACACATATCCACACCCGAGATCGTTTAAATAGCATTCCAGGGCGTGGTCAGGGATTTTGGAATACTCAAGAAGTAGGCTCTCTTTACGAGACATATGTGTGGAGGACCCATGGACATTCCCAACAAAAAAAAATATTCAACTGCCTGAGATAAATTCATTTCTTAAATGCTATTCTTTCAGCCTTGCTTGTCGTCTTCCTGCCCAGCGGCCGTTTGCCTTCTTCTTGATGGGAATGAGTGTGAGTACATGAGTGTATGAGTGTATGAGTATGAGTGTGTGAGTATGAGTGTGTGAATAATTCGCTTCCTTGTGTTCTTCTGGATGGGCCTCCCCACATGCCGCTCTTGTGTTTATTCGTTTTTGGCGATTAAAATTAAAATTTAATTCCGCTGTTCTGCTGTTCTGCTGTTTGCTCTCTTGTCTGCCGGTGCAGGGCTCTTCTCTTTCATTGAGCTTGGCTTTGTTTTTTTACGACTTCCTAGTTGCTGACCCCCACCCACCCAGCTCCCACACTGATGACGATGGTGGGAGCCTGTTGCTCTGCTTAGTAACCATTTGCTTATGTTGCTTACTCTGCTTATTTGTTAAGTGCTAATTTATTAATGGAAACCGCACTGCAACTCAGATAGCTACTGGCATGTACTCACCCGCAATGAGCATAATTAACTCTCATTATTCATGCTCATGACTGGCTGGGCTTTTTGGTCAAGGGTTATATTTTTCCATAAAATATTGTAGCTTAAAGATACAGAGATACAGTTATGCTAAAAATATGATATCCTGAGAGTTAGGCCAATCCTTCATTATCATAGTAGCTTATCATAGTAGACAGTTTTATTCTTTTAATAATTTACAATCTGTTCTTATAGGTTTTCTATTTAAAAAATTAATCATTAATTGTTTATCTATGAACATAAATTTTTTTTTATTGAAATTTTAGAAGCTTATTTTGTCAAAGTTAGCAGGTTTCCTCTTCAACCTTGACAGTTGCCGAACTGAAACTTTAATAAACCGAAATTAAAATTTCAAACTTTCACTCTTTTCTTTTTTTTGCTGAAAAGCTGTCTGTCTGAGGCGGATTAGGGAGCTGCCAGTCGGAGGTTCTTCTGCTGCTACTAGTGGTTGCTGCATTTTGCAGTTGCCCTTGCTTATCATTTCACTTTTGTTTGGGCTTTGTGTCTGTCAGATACAGAGTGTAGCGATAAGGGAGACCCGGGGTACAGGCCGGCTGATAAGGGGCATGAAAAGTATCTGATTAGTTGAATGCAGCTGACGCCGCCACAAAATACAAAAAAAAAAAAAACAAACTATAATCAGGCAAGCAAATACACGTGACCTGGATTTTTGAAGCAAGCCTTAATTAGGAGCGCATTTGTGGCCATGTGTGTTGTTCGCTGATAAGAGCTCTGGCGGAAAATGTCAAGCGTGGAATCCAAACAGAAACAACACACAAGCCACATGGGCCTGGTGGATAAATAAACTAAATAAAATAACTTTTCGTGCTAATCACGAGTGCCGGAGCTGCTCTGTCTCTGAGCTCTTTTTGCATTAAGTCCAGACTGATTCGGAGCACAAAGAGGCGCCCATCGGTATCAACAACCTCACCGAGGTCCCCCCACCGGAATGGAAGTTACTC
Source organism: Drosophila monieri (assembly GCA_035047585.1). Lineage (NCBI taxonomy): Eukaryota > Metazoa > Arthropoda > Insecta > Diptera > Drosophilidae > Drosophila > Drosophila monieri. The sequence goes on from JAWNPJ010000037.1 coordinate 201,310, forward strand.
CCTTTTCCCCCGGAACGGCCTATTTGCCGACCGAAAACGGATTCAACTGTAATATTTACTGCTGACCGAGCAGGGGAGCGTTGCTCTCAAGGTTCCAGTACTGGAGACTGTTTATATTTTAATTAAAACGAACTTTCAGGCCATCCATAAAGTATCCTTGACCCCTGCTCTCTCTTAGCTTTTGTCCTGAAATCTGCAAATAGCTTTATGGCTTTTGGTGAGGAAAAGTAGGTAACCATCTTGATTTGATTGCTTGGAGGCGTCGGGGTTCAAAGTTCATCATGCTTATCAATGGAGAGGGACGGGGCAGTGGGATAGCAACCGAAATTGCCATTCCGAGCATTGGCATTTGAACTCAAAGTGTCAGAAGCACGAAATCGTTTGAGATTACCCGAAAACCGAGGAACAACTGGGCGGCTGGGAGGCAGAGTTTGATGCTCCCTGATGCTGGCTGACCCACATAAGGAACTGCTCCCAGTACCCACCACCCGCGTAGTGTCTCTGGTCCTCCGATCTGCTGGCCTGTTCGAGTGAAAGTTTTCTCGTCTCTCGTTGGCTGGTTGGCTGGTTGGCTGGCCTGAGTAATTTTCAACAATTTACGACAAATTTGCATTGGGCCTGTTGAAATTTTGGGGCTGTGGTGTGAAAAATATGAAAGTGAAAATGAAAATTGCCTAATGAGCGCGTTTAACTCTGATTGGGATGTGTGAAGTGGATGTGAAAAGCGATGGCAGTGAGGCGTGACTGACGACGTGGTGTGGTGGCTGTGACATGGATACGACACCCTCGGTGCATTGTCCATTTCAGCCCAGTGTCCTGTATCCTGTATGGGCAGGATATGCATGTCGCTGAGTTGCAGCTGCAGTGGAAACTAGCCAACACATCCTGGGGCGCAAAAAATGAAACAATGTTTAATAAAACAGAAAAAAGTGGCGACATTGTCACATGAATCAGCCAGGAGGAAGTCAAGGGTGAACGACCACGAGGACACTCAGTAAGGAAGGGCTTGTGGGGTGAAGTATCAAGGATATATGGTCCTTTTATCCTTGAGAGGGTTTTGGTTTTTTGTTTTTTTTTTTTTTGGTTTTTTTTTGGGTTTTTTTTTTTTTTTTTGGTGGGTTTTTTTTTTTTTTTTTTTTTGGTTGGTTGTGTTTTTGTTTTTTTTTTTTTGGTTGGGTTTTTTTTTTGTTGTTTTTTAATATTTTAAACTTTTAATTCTTAAACTTATGATTGATAGTTTGTAGTTTACTTGGAATACTTAGTATTGGGTAGCAAAGGCAGAAACCATGATGCCAGATCCACGATTCTGCATCCCAGACCACAGACACTGCTGTAAGAGAGACGGAGGTGGTTGGGAGCTGTTGCCAGAGATCTGCATTTGCATACACGGGCTGCATACCCCTCTTGACCTTAATTCCCTGGCACATTGCACTTTAAACGCAACTGCTCCTTTAAGCGCAGCCTGAACTCTGTTTGCCCGGCTGGCTCACTTGCCTCCTCCTGTGGCAGCTTTGCTTCTTTGTTTTGTCGGCCATTTCCGATTTGTTGTGTGAAGACGCTAAGCGAGAGGAAGATGAGAAGCCGGGCTGAGCCCGCCGCCTGTCCTTTGAAAGATGATGGTGGGCTGCTGGCTTCAAGTGGACAGGAGAATACAGAAACGAAGAGAAGAGAGAGAGAGAGCCACATCCTTTGTCTGCAAGTTGGCTTAGTTCGAGTTTCCTCGCACAATAAGCCCGCAGGAAAGTGAGCGTGTGCCAGACTGCTTGCCACAAAGGATAGAGGATATTGCTCCCCCAGTACGAGTGAGTGTGTCTCAGTGTGCCTGGATGTGTTTTTGTGCACTTAGGTCATTGGCTTGCCACCAAGCTGCTGTTCCGGCCATTTCATCCATTTTCCCCCAATCCTCCCTCGAAAACTTTTCCTCAATATATATATATTTTTTGACTTAAAATATGTCTTCTTTCTTTTGCAGGTAAGTTTTTGGCCCGAAAACTTTTTTACGAAATCCAAAAACGTTTTTAAGGCAATTGGAAACATTTTTTGCTGCTGCTGATGCTGCCCCCACAGCATCCCCACTTGACTTTGGCCAAGACCTGGAGGAGGTGGATTGGATTGGCCCGGCATGGCATGGCTTTGATACTTTATTTCTTATTTTGCTTGCCGGTTTATTTATTTGAGGTTTCTGTGCGGTTTTGTGAACTCATTTGAAATAATTACACCACGGCCCGGCTGAAAGCCGAATGTCTAGCTGGGGACGGAACGCGTTTAGTTTTTGTGAACAATTGATTTCCCACACACGCCGGAGTCCGCCCGCCGGAGACACAGAAATTGCAAAAAATCACAAAGACCAGAAATGGGAAATTCCTCAGTTATTGTCGGCTCCACATAAATATGTATCTTAGTTAACAGTTGAAAATCGCGTGGGCTGGAGCTTCAAGATTCAGCGGCTAAGACGGCGAGAGGGGCTTGTTAGCCTTGTTAGCTCCTGCTTAGGCGTTGGCTGGTACAGTTATAGACCTTGTGGGCTGGCAAATCCGTTCTCAGAACTCAGCCACTCTCAGATGAGCCAACTTTAATTGGCAGAAATTAACTCGAGGTATAGAATTTTAGATGAATTATAACAGCTTCCCACAAGCGAAAGGCTGGCAACTGCCCTCCTAGAATTAAGCAGAAATCATTGGGCGAAATGTTTATTATTTGTAATTAAAATGGAGTTTTATCAGAAATAATAAATAAATAGTAGTAGAGCTACAACTATAAGTAGTTGGGACTAGTTCCTGAATTTAAATGAAACCAAAACTACCTAGAGGGAGCTTAGAAGGAGATACTTTATCTACATGCCGCGTTTGCTCCATTTTCCTGGCCAACAGCGACATTGCCACAGAGATTAACTTGGCCATGTTGCACATAGCTGTTCTGCCGTTTCCCGGAGGTGGCTGCCACCTCTCCCACCAGCGTTGCGCCCATTCCGCGACCCAATTAAACTGTTTACTTGCATAATTTCCACGTTAGTTAGTGCGTAATTGCATTAGTTGGAGTGTTAATAGACCATGCATTTGCGTGTGCCGGCCTGAACGTGTGTGCTGCTGGCATAACTTTTCGCGCAATTTTCAAATAGCAAGCCACCTAAAATTGATGAACAAACTGCTGCGATTACCCCACGATGCGATGATCGTGGTGGTTAAGGCGGGCGCGCCTTCCTTTCGGTTCTCTATAGTGGGGCCTGGGTGTGGAACTGGGTCTGGCACTCTGATTTGCAACTGCAATTGCAGCACACTCGCAGATACATTCTTGGCACACAATTGTGGCATTTATTGGGTGTTATTGTTGTGGTTGTGCCTGCCGTTGACCCACATTTCTGCCAATATGTTGCGCAGTTTATGCTGCTAACCAGACAGCAACTGGAACAGGGATACAAATCCCAAGCCCACAAGCATAGATTGAAAAGTAGCTCCAGAGGTGGCATGTCATCTGTCAGATGCTTTCTTGTATCTTTTATGGGCAGTTTTTACCGAGACTTGAGTTAGTTTGAAATAAATAACTTAAAGCAATTTCTATTATCTGGCAAGTCCTACAATTTCTCTGATAAGCATTGTTTTGGTTCTCAAGATGGGAAATGGGGCCTGCCGGCCAGCCCAGAGGCGGTCGTGACTCTCAGCTCGTTGGCCAAAAAAGCGGAGAAATTGGAATATTAAATCAGAATGAGATTGTTGGAGGCACAGCATACAATTAAGATTATCTTCTGCAAAACAGGTCCATTCGGGTCCAGTTACCTGAAGGGGTTTTCTGGGATTAGCAATCCGATAAGATAGGCAGGGCCTATTGTGATCTCTGCAGGATTAAGAGCTTCATTGAGTTCAGAGATCAGAGATGGGATTATCTTTGGGATTCTTTGTAATCTAATACCGTTTACCTGACACACATTTTCAGATATTCCATAACACCTGTTCGATGACATCAACTATGCACTCTGAATCATACTTTTTGGCTTTAATTGCCAGGTCTCCTTAGTGCCAGATGCAGCTGAGATGGGGCCACACCCCCTTTCCATGTGGAATTACAGCAATTAACCGACGGATTGTTGGGAGCATAATAGAAATGTATTCAATCCGAGTAAAAACAACAGACAATTTGGCGGGCTAACGTCCAGAAAGTAAACGAGAGTGAAGTTAAGTCCGACACTTCTGCAATTTTTATCCAAAATGATATCAAAGGCGGCTTAGAGTCCCTTGTTGTACCAAACGGTGTCCAGATCTGGACGCTGCTTCTTGATGACATCCCGAACCTCCGGCTCTAAACTATTCACCGAAATGCCGAATCGCTGCGGGAACAGAGCACAGCCTGCTGGGGTGGAGAAGATCAGGATGGTGCCGATGATCAGCACTTGGAGGGGAGCAGACATTTTGGAATCCTTGGCAAGGAAGCCTTTGCGCTCCATGTGATTCATCAGCACCGGAGTCAGGGTCATTGTGGGCACCGCCATGGCAATGCGACTCATTACGACGGTGAGAATGCCAATGGCGGCCGCTTTCTTCGACCTCCCAAGCTCCGTATTCTTCTCGTCCAGCAGCGCCACTCCCTCGATCAGCTCCTGACTTCGCATTACGGGAATGTTGATGCCGTTGCCAGCGGCGACAGCCACAAACGGGACCAGTCGACTGAAGAGCGGGTTCATGTGCCTGACCGCCCGGTTCATGGACAGGGCTGTGCCCAGAGCTCCCCCTGTGGCGAGGCAGTAGGACAGCCCCAGCTGCGGATAGCTAATCGCAGAGGCACCTGACCGGTTCGTAAAGTTGACGATGGCGTTGAAGGTCTGGTTGAACCACTGCCAGAAGACCACCGCCTTCGTACTCTTGTAGAAAACCAACATGCATCCCGTGATGATTGTGTTCACGGGCATCTGTGCGGACATCCGCCCGACAATGATTTGCTTCTCGCCCGTATCGGGATGGAAGGCGGAGTCGTACAGGTACTTGGCCTCCCACACATCGTCGATAGTCTTGCACTCGGGCACATCCTTGCCGTCCCTGTACCGGGTGACGATGCTGCGGGCCCTGTCCAGTTCCGCATCCGAGGCAAGAATGTTGAGGGGGTTGCACAGCAGGAAAAAGTGCTGGAACCTTCCCCAGTAAGTCGACTGGTCGAACTTCGGCTTGTCAATATCAACTCGAGGAAGACCCATCTGGCCGAGGAAACTCTACACTTTTGATTTAATTCCAAACATATATGAGTTATTTGTATGTCACAGAAGCTGAACTTGAAGAGAAATGACTATTTGATTAGGAAATCGTGTTAGAAGCCTTCCATTTAATTGGAACGAGAGATCAATTGAGTCTGAGTCTGAGTGTGTCTGAGGTCAGTTATCGAGGGAAGATAATTGTTGAATTGCATTTGCAATTATACTGTATACTGTACGGACTATTTTCCGACTCAAGTGTAGAACTTAATCTTTATACTTCATAAGGTTAGTACAGCCTGTTGTCCCTGAAGAGCTCAACGCTCTAGTGCTTAACAATTCCATTGAATCTATAAATACAAGCACATAATCTAGAAGATACTGCGAACAATGATTGGCTTTTGCTGGAATCAAGAGACTATATGGTAGTGGCACAGCAGATAGCAACCTCAAGGGTATGCAAACAGGGTGGCACTTTTTCTCTCCTCCCATGAAGCTCTAATGAAGCTGAAGATCAGCAATTGTTTGCCCGGGCAGTCCAAACAGATTAAATCATCGGTTCGCTGCGCAAAAAGCTAAAGAAAGAAAATGAAAACTCGATGCATGCGTCACAGATGGAAGTAAAACTGGTTCGACCGGGGGCTTGGATGGGGGCAAGCTCTGCTCTGCTCTGCTCCATCGATGAGGCAATGTGGCAATGTCGCTGACCAGCTTTTCTTTTTGCACCTTTGCCACTCGCCGCCCCCCTACGTCCCCCTATGCGGCGCGAAAGTGAGTGTGCCTGGCCTTTGTCTTTAGTCGCGTCGCTCGGCGGCGTCTGCCTTTGCACTGATTATGGCAATTGCAATTGCAATTGTCACTGCAAACAATGTGGAGTAAGGAGCGCCATAAAAAGTCAAAGAAAAGAAAATAAAAAGCCCGACGCAATAGCAAAAGTAATGAAAAGAAATGCAGCTCCTTGAGGGCTACACTTCCCTTGAGGTTCTCGGTATAAGATTAGTTATATTTGCTTAAAAATATGTATTTAAATAAATATTTATAGGGACAGATTTCAAGTGAATCTTCCTGAATCACATTCCTATACCAGACTGACTTTATAGAGAACCCGCCACAGGGTATTTATTCGCCAACCTGAGACTGGCCCCCCTTTGATGTTGTCTTTCCTGCTGCTGTCTGTCATTGTCGCCTCGAGACGACAACGTCTGGTGCGTCTTTTGGGTTCAGCGTCTGATTATTGACGAAGCCGGCGGTTGTCACAGTGTTGTTGACATGCCTGCTGCCAGTAGACCTCCTTCTCCGTCTCCTCCTGCTCCCCAGTAGCCAGCCATCTCAGCCGTATCCATAAATCCCAGGCTACGTCAAGGTGCTCGTTGTGTGTGCACTGCACTTGTCAACGCAATTTGTGGCTTTGTTTCTATCTCGCCCCACACCACTCCGCTCCAGAGCTGCTCTTGCCACTGCTGCTGGCTACTCGTCGTCATGTTGGGGATACCACCTATCTATGTATATGCATATATTGTGTATCCAACGTGCGTGTGTGGCCATTGGCCATCGAACATCGCACAACCGGACTTGGCCATATGGGGCATATAGCCATTTGCATTAAAAATCCATGAGAAATTGATTTTTTCCTTGTTGTTTTTGCTTTCGTGCTGCTGCAATTAAATAAAAATTATCTGCACGCTTTGGCGATTGGAGAATTCATTGAACAAATATCCAGATATGGCCATTGGGGTGGGGGTGGTGCTCATGAAAAGTGGTGGGAATTTATGGGATTGCAGTTCAGTTATATGGCAGTTTTATCAAATCGCGATAAATGGAGGAGAGAGGAGTGTTTCTAATTCTATAAATATTTAAATTCTTGGCACATTCATGAGCTAACAAAGGTGTTAGATGGCGGCCAATCTCAGTTACCACTGTGGGAGATAATTCGGTCAAACTGGTCGGCCTTGGCTATGAGTGTGCGAAGGTCAGCACCGTCGATTACCAGAAAACAAGTCACTTTTTAGCGGCTCATGTGCTGCTTTTCGTACTTCCGTTGATAAGGTCCTACGTGCTGGGCGTGGAACGGAAACGGAATAGAAACCCCGCCACAATTTTATGACTGCGGACGATACTTGTAAAAGTTTACGCCAAAATAAATATAAATACTTATTTTTAGGTATCCGAGTGTGTGCACAAGTCTAAGCTATAAAAGTCAGTATCCGTTCCACATAGCAGACTAAGCGCATGAAAAGTCTGAAAACTAGAATTGAAAGTGCGCCAAGGTAAATTTTACTAATGGGTTCCCTTTCCTGCTTTCCAAACCCACACACTCACTGGGTATTCCGATGGATAACCTTTGGGCACTCACTCAACGTAATCGAATTGACAAATTCTGGGCATTTCGTAAATCATTTGGAGTTTGGGGAGGTGGGCCGAGACTGCCAGCTGCCTGGCACCACCACCCCCTTTGGAAACTAGAACGGAACTGAGAACTAAGCATTTCAAAGGCGGCAAGCGACGTTTGTTGCATTAGCAAAATTGAAATACCAACAAGAGCAACAATGGAGCGACACAACAAACACACACATGTGTATGCTAAACAAGGGCAGCCCTCGGAATGGGGTCGTGGTCGAGCCACATCACGAAAATAAGGGCAGGGGAGTGAACGGCGTTTCCCAACAATTAAACTTCCGAGCTGCTGCTTAGTGAGTGTTCCCCTTTGACATTTGCATGGGAGGCTGTCTTGCCATTAACCCCAGAATTTCATGATTAACGGTTCTGACAGCTCACAAGCATAACCATTTCTCAAAAGTTGCAAAAAGCGAGGTCTAACAAAGATGTCGGAATAATTATTTGGCCGATCAGTTGGATCGACAGCTAACATGGTGGCGTTTACGAGCTTTAAGCCGCCTGACATGTTAGCTGAAATAAGCCAACTGCTTACATGCAGACCGACCGAGCCAAGAGCCAAGAAACCAGACGACAAATGCCACAGAACACGTAATGATGATAAACCCGGGATGCAAGAAGTGGCAAGTGGTACGAGGCGACAGGCACTTGGGGCAGGCTGTAAGGGGGCCTGTTCTTTAACCCATGCTGGCTGGCTGGCTGGCTGGGCTAGCTGGCTGACTGGCTCGGTGACATAATCGGCACAGTTGGCCTGGCAACAACTGTTTTGTTGTTACAGAAGAGCCAGCTGAGAGCGGAAAGGTAAGAGGAACCAAGTTCCTCGGCCCTCGGCACTTGATATTAAAATAAACATATATACTTATGTATTCCCGACTAGGGGCGCCTGAGTTTGCCGACTTCCGATGACGAATGTTACATTTTCTTACATTTTCTCGATTCTCGGCCAGAGAAAATTGTGCCTTTTGGCCGAAGTTGAGTCGCCTGGCAACTATTTCTTATTAATTATTTGCATAGCGTTTACTGGTTCTCGGTAAGGCGTCCATGACGATACCCATAATTGGAGCCTCTGACCATGATTCCGACAACTGACTGGTAATTTGTATCAGCCGAGTATCGATGGCCGGCCATCAAGATAATGACGCCCTTCCCGGGCCATCATCGATATCCCTGGCTCTTTGTTTGTTGGGTAATCCCTGGGTATCCTTGCACCCCTATTAGAGGGTAGTATGTAAAAGGAGCTACACGACCCACTACCAATCAATATTTAGGAATTTTCCGACGCTTGAGTTCGCTGGAATTTGCTGGCGATTTGAGGTCGTTTCGTGTCTGACCCAAAACTGCACGTTTTCCGACCCGTTAGCTGTGATTTGGTCTGCGACCTTTGACATCCGAGTTGATTGACATAATACATTTCAAATCGTAGCCTTTTCTCGGAATGATATTATAGATTATGGCCAAATGCCAATCGAATGCTGGAAAATGCCAATGAACCGCCGATAAGGCTTTGTGGGCCTGGCTGGTAGACTTTGCCTTGGCCATTTTATGGCTTCATTTCAATTTGGCTTTAATTGGTGAATGTGAATGTTCAATGTGGCTTTTACTGGCCTGCAGTTGTTGTTGTTGCATTTTCATAGTTTCCCCGAAGGCTGGCAATCAACAAGCAGCTGCCATCATCTAGCAGCTCTACCGCTCACTGGCTCTCACCTGCACTGCCCGAAAAAGGGTATTCGGAATAATTTTGAAATCCATAAAGGATTATAATACTTGGAAATGGTAATGGGAAATTTTTCAAGGTGTTGTTGCACCACCCCTCGCCCTTCTCCTCCTCCCTCCGATTCTCCTGCCTCTCATGCTCGAGTGAGTCGATTGTGTCTGCGTTTTGGCCATGCAGATTGTGGCTGGTTGGAACTTTTTCAATGCATAATCAACAACATCAACAACATCAACATCATCAACAACATTTTCGCTACGTGACGAATTACGTGCAAAATTGCTACCCAACAGCCAACAGCCAACATGGCCAAGTGTGGCCCGTTGCCCTTTGTGCAGCTGCTGGCTCAACATCTACCCATTTTTTTTTTTGCTCATTCCTGCTCGTTTCTGGCTCAAAGACTGCTTTTTCTAATGCGCAAAAAAACAGATTCTCTTTGAGCTTTGGAGCTTGGAGCTTGGAGCTCGTCAACGTCCCGCCACTTCAAGTGTCACGTACATCATGGCCAAAATTTTATTGATTTCCCGCTGCCCGGTCCCCGGCCATCTAGGCTGTGGCTTTTATTTCTTATATCGTATGGACTCTCGTGTGTTCTGACTTTACGCACAACCCTCCTCGCATACAGACGAGCATAATTTTGAAATCAAATTGCAATTTTCGTGGCTGCCAGAAGAAAGATCGCCGGCCTACCGAAGGAGGAGAAGGAGGCTTGCCTCTCGACTGCCTGTTGCGGTTGTGGATGTTTTGAGCTTGCAGGTGAAATTGTGTGCAGCCGTAACATATTATTAAATTGGCTTGATTATGGCCAGCCAGTCAGCCAGTCAGCCAGCTAGCCAGTGCTCAGAGCGCTTTCGGGCTTCAGACCACGGTCAGTTGACTTGGGCGGGAGCATCCGTGCCAGAGACGAGAGAGAAACAAAAAAAAAAAAAAACCAATTTTCAACCTCAACTGGCCGAGTATTTCCTGTCGTGCCCCGGTCTTCTGGCCACCGCTACTACCACTTCCACCGCCTGGCAATTAAAGTGTGTAAACATGGCTGACTGAGCCGAACCAAACTGAGCTGAATCGACTGTCAGAGTGGCAGACGTTTGATCATAAATCTTAGAGTGCTGCCAAAAATAGAGGCATTCTCTTCTCCAAAGGGATCCAAATGGAATGGACTCGTTGATACGTTTCGATTCAATCGAATGGATGGATGCATGGCTGGCTGGTCGAGCAACAAAGCCAAAAAGAGCAGCAACCTAGCCGATAAAGACCAAAAATAACCAACTGCCACACACATGCAGACAACAAAGCAATCGGTAGAGTGTTCTGGAGGAGTGTGGGGCTGACATCAAGGGAGGTACTATACTGCACTCTGAGGTAGGGGCAGAATACCGAAACTATTTATAGGAGGCCGATCTAGTGATGCTCTCCGGGAGCGATTTGGGAGTTCATAAAAGTGCCAAAGATATCAACTGCTCTTTAAAATATTTCCGAAATAAAAGCCAACACTTAACGAACTTTAGACTGCCGGCAGGATGGTAATTAGTTATCAATATTTTTGCCATCACAACAATATCGGTTGGTATACCCCATGTAAGCCCATAGATTCAGTTCAGAGCTCCTTCCTCCGATTACCTTATCGCCACTACTTAGCTGTAATGCCGCAGAGTAAGGGTATGAAAGGGTCTTTGCCGCTCTAATGATTGATCTACGATTAGTTGAGCAAATGGAGGTTCTTTTTTGGGAGCTGGGGGATGGGGTTTCTTCGGATAGGAAACCGAATCGAAGTGAACCACTTATGTGGGTCAATAGTCAGACGATCGCCTGCCAGCTAGAACTTCAATTGATAATGGCTTGTCAGATAATTGTTGTTCCAGTTTTTCCCTTTTTTTTGTCGATCCATAAATCGAAAAAGCATGTATTGTGGGCTTCTTTGATTGCGTTCACCCATGGGAGTTACGAACAGCTCTGGAAACTAAGCCAACCTGACGATGTGCTTTATTTATTATTATAAAATCTGCGTTAAGTGTTAGCTGTTTCCCCCTTTTTGTCTTTTAGTACATGTGTTTATTGTGTCGTAACGTCTGTAGTCACGCACCCTGTGTCGACTATTTTAATAACTTTTTCTTCATAGTTTTTCTTTTCGTGGCTTTTGTTTTCGCACTTTTCTTCGGCACCTGCAGTGTAACACCTGGGCTTGCTGCTCACCTGCCCAAATTATGTCACTTTTTGTTTAAATGTTTATTTAAAGAGCGCCAAAAAGTTTCAATTTCCGTTTGCTCATTAGGCCGGGGCGTGCTGTTGGTTTTTGGCCCGGACCGGAGCCGGAGTGAGGCCCGGAGCCTACATAATTAAGCGCTTTCCGACCAACTACGGGCCGCTGGCGAGCCGCCTACACCCGCCAGTAGAAATAGCTTAATGCCTCATTCAGCTAGCTGCGATTTCGGTTCGCATTTTGGCCTGCAGATGCAAATACCCTGGAATATAGAGGGGCTGGGGTATGCCTGAAAAACAGACAGTCTATGGATGAGTTGTTACTTTCCACCTTAAGGAAGTTAATGTTTTTTTTTTTAGCCCCTAAACCTCAAATAAGATTGCCATTTTTATTTGTTTTAAAGAAAAAGGCAAGGTATTCCCAATGTTTGTAATATTTTTGGAGTAATTTAGTGCCTTTCGAACCCGTTTTCTCTTAGCGGCTGATTTATTCCTCTCGTCTATTATTTTTTTTTTGGGTGCTAATGAGTTTAACAACCCGCGGCCATATTTGACGAGAAATTTGAATTGAAAATGGTTTCGGTTTTGGGAAGTGTACACTGTACAGGGAATACCGAGTCGATGCATTAGTCAGAGTGCGGAGGTGAATCAACTCGAGATTGAAAAGTCTATTTCACAATTGGCTCTTTTTTTTGCGTTTCACTCGAAGAAGGCAAGAGTTGAGAGTTTGCTATCAAAACAAGAACTTGTTATCGTCTCTTTGATACCAGAAACGCAATAGCTTAAAGTGAGATCATAAAAGTGAAATAATTGAATTTTTGTAGCATATGCATTACTCTCAGATTATGCACTATTTGAGGGGGGAATTAATTAAATGCCATCGTGTGGCGATGATGGCAGAATGGTTCATTGTGGACCCCTCTCGGTGACTGCTAAGCTTGTCATTAGTTTCATAATCACGCATACAGGCGCGAATGCTAGAAAGAAGTGATGGAAGTCGTGCCCAGCTCAACCCAGCACTTGGCATTTGTTTATTAAAATTGCTGAAAGCAACGAACGGCTGAAGTGCCATTCCCGATGACGTTAAGTAATAATAAAAAAAAAAAAAAGCTGATAAATTAGCATATTCATGCTTTCATTAACCGCCACGCTCGCATTTAAGATGACAAACTGCAGAACGCGATGGAGGAACCGCTGTGCATCCCTACTCTTGGCCCGATACACAAAGCTCCGAATTGGAGCCAGACAACTTGGCTGCGAAAATAGGAAAGCGAAACTATTAGCACGGAAATGGGTTGCCTGAGTCCCCATCTGTTGGGGTCCTTAGTGCCTTTTATTTTTAGCCACAAACGAGGAGCCACGAACGGCGCTGCTCAGCAAAATAAACCGAAAAACGAAAACTGTCAGGCGGCTTAGAAAAATCCATAAACATAGAAACCTAATGTTCAGCCAGACAATGATCAAAGCCTTTCCGAGATACTCTTCCTAGACCATTAAAAAATAAAAGGGGATTATTGGGGGAATTGTTGGGTAATATATTGTAGTCTTTGTGAGACTTTAAAACTATGGAGCTTAGAAAGCGAGATAAGGAATCTATTTATAAATTCTCGGGCGACAAATATCTTGGAGATATTCCGCCACAAAACGCATTTCACACAGAAACTCTTTTTGAAGAAACGTGCTCAAGAGCAGCTTTTTTCTTTGCTTTTGGCAAGTAAACTAAATACGCTTTTTTGCCGTCTGTTTGTTTGTTTAAATTTAGTCAGCTTGGTGGGTTTCCGTCGCCTTGGTCGCCTTGGTTGGTAGTGGCGTAGTGGCAGTGCGAATTTGTTTGCCAAAAAGCAGCTGGAAAAAGGCAAGCAAACCAAAAGCAAAAATATTGTTCGCAACGTGCCGCTGCATAGGCAAACAAAAAGTGGCAAGATCAGGGAGCAGGCTAAACTGCCATTGTTCGGTTTAGACAAATGTTTTGTTCAAAATATAAAAAAAAAAAAAAAATAACAAATAAACTATACCAAACAAGCTTTAAATGAAATTTCTGGCGATTATGTAACGAGCTGAGAAAGCCAGAGAGTGAGACAAGGAAAGATACTACCTTTGTGGCCAGTACAAAGAAAAGTTGTTAAGAAATTGACAGGCAGCGGCAGCGGCAGCGATTTGCATAAACGGAATTAGTGGCTTGCCGCTAACAAGGCCTAAACAACCCAGCCCAGACCCACAAACTCTGTGACCCTGTCACTCCTCGATTGCATTACCTCAGCGCTGTAGCGCTGAATTATTTCTTGATCGAGAATACAGAATGTATATTATATGTATCTTTGAGGTTTAATTCCCTTACTTTGCTGCTTTTTTATGCTTCGCCACTTTGATGTTCTCTTCTGGCCATGTTCTTTCTGCTTAAATTTCGCTGGCAAAACGAGTTTTTTTCGTGGATGGCTTTTGAAGTTGTCTCAATGAGAGTTTCATTCTTGAAATGCAAACAGCTGTGTGGCAGAGATACATATGTGCACAGATACAGATACAGATACACAAACAGCCACAGCATATGAATGGGCATGGGAAGCATGCGAAGAGCCGGGTCTTTGCCCATCAGCTAAGCCAAGCACAAACCGCAAATTTAACCATAAAATATGGTAACGAAACACCTGCTCCTACCTGCCTGATATACCTGAGGGGTTACCCCCTAAAAAAAAAAAAGTGTCGTCTGTCTTCCCCTCTCTCAGCCCCTAACCCCTAGGGCCCATTGTTACCCCTCTTGTTTATTGTTTAATCTGCCATTGCACTTTGCTGGTCTTTGCATTTATTTGGCATGCCAGGGGCCAGGAGCGAGGGGCGACACTGCAGTTCTGAGGGGCGACGCCCAGGCCCGGCTCAAATTTCAAATTGCAGAAATAAACAAGCAGTGGGAACTAACTATCTTCTCGCTCCCAGTCCGTTCTGGGGTCGTTCAAATACATTTCTTTGCTGTCGCCGCATGTAAATAGAGCCAGGCAGGCACACAGCATTCTGCCACATTTTGTCGCCCCCACTATGCAGCTAGCTATTCCAACTTATGCCGTTGACAGGCAGACTCGAAAGATTTATGAAAGTTATAAATATAGTGAGCTATGGATGTATGTCTCCCGATGCCACCGAAACTGGAGCAAAAGAAGAAGAAGCCCTAGCTGCAGCTGCCATTTGGGGCGAAAGCACCGGACCAGAATTTCATCGAAAAGTTTACCCGTGGAAGTGTTATTTTTAAACTTTGGTCGTGCCACACAACCTTTGTGGCATGTGCCTCATAATGATGATGTAAAAAAAGGGATAAAAGAGGGAATATATAAATTTTAGCTTCAAAGCTTAAAGGGAAATTGAATTTAAAAGTATATTGCCATAGAGGTTGAGCTGCCCCAACTGACCTTTCGACTCTTGCCGCTTGTTGCTACTTCACACATCCACCAGCACCACCACCACCGCCGCCCCCGCATTGGTTAAACTCAATTAGAGGTGCAGCGAGACGCTAAAAGCCTTGCAAGACCTCATTTAGCAACAGAGGCGCTGCGCTCAGGTGGGGCTGCGGACTAATCAAATGAATGCAATGAATACCTCGCTTACTTACGTGTAATAATCAAATTAATTTGCATAAGCCACTGCGGCTGCGGCTGCGACGACCCCGTGACATTAAACCGCTGCGGAAAACCAGCGATGGCTCTGGTCAGAGCGGATGGCCCGATTTCAGAGCCCGACCCCAGCTAGTTGGCCGGCTGATAGAGTCCTGGCTGCAGTTTGTGGCATGCAATCAGAGAGGACGGACTGGAGTAGGGCCAGGGACATGTTTGCCCTTTGTGTTAGTTGGAAAATTTATTGTAATGCGATTGGGTCGGTCTGTTGTGGGTCTCGTTCTGGTTGAGGTTCTGGGGCTGGTTGGCTGGCTGGCATGCGATGCAGGCACGGCGGCCACAACGAGGAAAATCGATGCTTTGCGAGCATTGTCATGCAACGACTAGGTGGTAGTTGGTGGCCTATAATGAAATACTCTTTTACCCAGCAAGCAGAGGCAGAAGCAGAGGCCTCTCTATGCCTTTGGCCCGCACAAATACCAGCTCCCTAAACCCAAACACACAGACACGAAAATTGATTTCCCTAAACAACAGACGGCAACAGCAAAAGTACAAAGCCGGCTACACCACAGCCACAAACACAAACACAAATACCAACAGAAACTCTAATACCAGTAGAGGAACACCAATATGTATACGAATGCCAACACAAACAGCAGAAAGCAGAACTCAGAGCCCAGAACCATGCCATCAAAGATATCGTATCTCGTGGATGCCCCTTTTAGTATCTGTATCTCTGCCACCCCCTCGATGTGGCAGCTCACAATGTTTCTCATTTTTCGCCAGCTTTTTTTTTGGCGTTCTGGTGTAATGGGCCTGGGTTAGTTTCAAAATTGAAATGTATGCAAATAGTGGCATGCTGCTGCCTTTGAAAATCGATAAATTCCTGGTTGGTGGCAGGGCTGGGGGGGAGGGGAACAGCTGATTGCATGTGAAATAGTCACGCAGTGGAGGAAGCAAAGTGGTGGTGGTGGGAAGCCCTCGAAATTGTTTCCAATTTTTTGTCGTTTCCAAATAATCAAGATTTATGCGATCGGCTAATGAATTCTTGGCCCAGCCAGCAGCCCGCCCGCTTGGGAATAATTTAAGCTTTTAAACCAGAACCGTTTCAATTGGGATGTTGAGCAACATGATGGCCTTAGCTTGGATTCTGGGACAAAAGCTCTCATGCATATTGTGTAAATATTTACATCGATTCTTGCTTGACGATCTTTTTGTTTCTCAGTTTCCTGCTAATTGAATTCAATTCGGGCTGAGCACTGGGGTTGTCGCCGACAAACTACTATTATTATTAATCATGCTAGTCTTAATCAATTTAACCCAGTTTACGACGAAGCTGACGCCGAGTAGGTGGTCTCTTTGTCTAATTAGGGATGGGCGGGGCACAAGTAACCCAATATTGTCCGCAATTGCTGGGCATAATTACTGGAGAATCTCATTGTCATTTCGTTGTTTAAGAGCCTTGGCTGGCTTTAACTTTCTGTTATTCAACATTAACGACTGTCAGGACTGACTGGCTTGGGCTGCACATGTGCGCGTCCTTGTTTATAGCCATCGACAGGACTGTACATCGGCTCAGAGATGTCTGTACATATCTAAACAAAGTTGCAGCGCTAATTTGAAGCCTGCCAACAGACGGAGTGACAGGGACAGATAATGAGCGGGTGGGTGGGTGAGCCTTTTCACCTTGCACCCACCCAGAGTCGGATGTGCAACCCCATCCATCCCAGCCAGCTTTTGTGGGCTGAAATTCTGTCTGCGCTGCACAATTTCAAGTGCCACAACACCCCAGACCCGCCCCTCGTTGCCAGTCTGGGGCTGGGTCGGGGACCTGGGCCGTGGAGTCCACGCAACCATCACAGCGAAAGGGGAGCAAGTTTAAATGCAACGAGCAAAAATCAATGCAGCCCCCATCTAGCCCGTTCCTCGTTCTCGGCGAGAAGTACATTTAAAAAATCCATTTGCTATGTTGGCATGTGTGTGTACGGGTGGGCGTGGACCGGCGCCAAGCTGGTTTATTAGATTGCCGTAAATAAGTTTATGATCCACCCGAAATTCCCAACAATCTACAAGCTAAGGTATCAAGATGTAATAAAAATAGAATCAGGTCTGCCTCGTCATCCCTGGTAATGAGGAATCTCCGTATTGAAGACAATCTTTCAACTAATTTGCAAAATAATTATCTCTATAATTACGCGATTGCCTACAAGTTGTAACTCGAGGCGAGTATGTATAGATAGGCTGTGACACTGCTAGGGCTTTGGGCCAAGAACCTTCGGAAAACGGCAGCACTTGGTAGAGTGGAAACGGAGCGGAGCCATCTCTCGCACACTTCCTCATTTGAAATTCTAGAAAGCCAAGAAAGCCATGCAAAAGTTGCAGAATAATACGAGTGTATTATGGAAGGAAAAAGGGCGAAATAGAGATGTTGAAAATGAGCAATTTCTTTGGCATTTACTTTGAAATTGCTTTGCTTTAGCTTTAGCTATCCCCGCCCTTATTCCTACTTGCAAGTGGAAAACTTTTCCTTTATTGTTTTCCTTTTCTTGCACAACATAATGGGCCAACAACGAATAAGTACCAGCAGCAGCAGCACTTTTCATGCTGGCGAATATTTCTTTGTCTAAATTATCAAAAAGAAGAAAACAAAACTGAAATGAAACTATAACCATATGCTGGATGCATCTACACTAAATATTTAATTTTCATTTTCCCCATTTGCACTTTCAGCACCGACGGCACAGAGTCCCCCATACTGGCGGAGGACGGAGGCGACGGGCACGACAAACCGCGATTGCGCTATGGAGAACTGGTGATACTCGGGTAAGTCCATCTAATTCTTGGCTCCATTGGGCACTCAAGTACATGACAAATACTCGAGAAATAATTGGTTCTCAAGAATAGACGATAGAGCAGTCAAGTAGCCAATCCATTTGGCGATAAAGATAAGATTCACTGACGATTTGGGTAAGGTTAGTAACTAGGCTCGAAGATTCTACGAATCTTGGCAGAGGGAATTATGTTATTCGATGATTATTATCCAAGCAGCTTACCAGGCTATCGCTTCAGAGATCAAACAGAAACAGAATCTATTAAAGCCCATCGTGGATTCATAAATTAAGATTCACTGCATTTTTATGGGATCTTCAATCGATGCGGCACACCTTACCTATCCGTCCGATTCGAGCCATAAACCCAATCCGTCAAACGCAGCTCCACGTCGGTTCGGTTGCAGGAGCCTAAATGCCGGCTCTCTCAGTAAACACGGCCCGCCACATAAATTTGATCCACACAGCGGTCTAGCCGTCGGAGATTGATGGTCTTGGCCAGCTGCCGGGACGGATGATTGTAAATCTCGATGCTCGTCGCCCGAGCAAAGCGCTTGACACTGTACACTGCGCTGATTGCTCTGACTCACCGTCCCTCCAAAATCCGAGTCACAGCCTCCAGACTTGAGTCATTACCTGAAAGCATTCTGAGCTGGAGAGCCGGGGCTGAAACTGCATTTTCTGCTCTTTATGTCCCAGTTGTTGTTGGCGTTTGTTATCTCAACACTTTTTTAATTGCCCATAGGACAAAGGCGGTGCTTCGGAAAGGGCGAAAAATATTAAAGGGAGCTGAGAGCAGCGAGCCTACAGAGATCTCCATCAATATCCCATTTATCATGACTACGATGTGCTGGTCGGTTGGTCTACCCTACCCGGCCCCCGAAAGCAACATGTGGTGGTCGCTCATTGCGGATTGGCCACTCCATAGAGTTGGTGATATATGATAGACAAGCACATGATGATTGCCGAACGACATGGACGACAAGCAGCAGCCCACAGGCCAAGAAGCCAGATACTCGTACAAACACTTAAATTGTTGTCAGCCAAATCTCAATCGCTTAATTGTTGTCATCAAAATAAGACATTACCAATTAACGAGCTCGAAAGGCAACGCGAAATGAATTTGGTCAGCTATCCAAATGAGGGCTTGAATAAATCAAAAGCATCAAAATGAGGGTCAAAATGTCATTATAAACAGGGATTGGGATGTATCATTTTATTGGACATGTCCCGGCCTTCGATTCTGAGAACTTTACATCACGAACAGATAACATTCGGTTCTGATTGTTTGAAAGAAAATAAAGTTGTGGTGGAATTTTGAAATCTTGTTTTTATGACTTGGCTGTGAGGAATGAGGGATCGAGGGATGTTTTCAGAACTCATGTTGTTCAATTTTATTTAGAAAAGAAGTTTTATATAGAAATTATGAGGACCCCCTTCTTGTGTGGCTTATTTTGATGAAACTATTAAATATTCTTCTTTGCACAAGCCGAACCACCAATCACTATTGACTCTATAACTTATCCATTTACCGATTCCAACGCCTGAAGGTAATTACACATTTTATGGCCTAGCTAATGTAGCAAAAAGACAGAAATATATAGCCGGGAAGGGGAACAAAAGCCAGCGCACTATTCTTTTGAGTTATTATTGGCCATTATCGGTGGGAGGCAGGGGGAGAGGCCACTAATTGCGTAAACACATCGACAGGGCAGAACTTGACCTATAAAATCCATCTGAATTATGTGTATTTGTTGGGCAACGTAATCTCGCTTGCCCCCATTTCGGGCCGAGGCTTATCAACATAGCCGACATCTCGCTAAATGACTATCTGTCTCTGAATCGTTGCAGCTACAATGGTTACTTGCCACAGGGCGATCGCGGACGACGACGCTCCAAATTTGTGCTCCACAAGCGGACGGAGGCGAGCGGCGTGAAGCGCTCCAAGCACTACATCGTCCAATCGCCCCAGACCTCGAAGGCCATACTGGATGCCAATCAGCATTCAATCTCGTACACGCTCTCACGCAGCCAGGCGGTAATCGTCGAGTATAAGGAGGACACGGAAACGGACATGTTTCAGGTGAGAAGAGAGTCAGTCCTTTGCCCCACAATTCTCCAGAGGATTTCAACTGCTTGGCCACTGACTTTGATGAATGTCCCAACGCTAATTGAAGCCTCGCCAAGGCCCTAAATGAGTAGTGGCCACTCCATGGCTCCATCAGAAGGTCATAAGTCATAGCCTCTGTTGACTGTTGACTTTTTGCCATGCGGACAAAACTAAATTTAATATTTGTATGGCCTCTGGCTGGCAACTAGAGTATCGTTTCCTTATTGCCCTCAAGTGAAATGCCAATATCGCACGGCTTGACATTTATTTGGAGAGTGACAGATTGCAGATACAGACAGTGCCGTCAGACTGCCAGATATAGGACTAATCAGTAATCATCACTGTCGCCTCCACAACACTAATAGCGGCTATGATTTTCCAGGTGGGACGCTCCTCGGAGTCACCGATTGATTTCGTCGTAATGGACACACTGCCCGGCGATAAGAAGGACGCCAAGGTGATGCAGAGCACCATTTCTCGCTTCGCCTGCCGCATTCTGGTCAACCGCTGTGAGCCCGCCAAGGCGAGAATATTCGCCGCCGGCTTTGATTCGAGCAGAAACATATTCCTTGGGGTAAGTAGTCCACTGCCTCCTCCAGTCTCGCCACGAAATCTCCAGCTGATTCTAATGAGCATCGAACTTGACTCTTTTTCGCACAGGAGAAGGCCACCAAATGGCAGGACAACGTTGAAATCGACGGCCTGACCACCAACGGCGTGCTGATTATGCACCCCAAAGGATCCTTCTGTGGCGGCAGTGCCAAGTGTGGCCTTTGGCGCGAGTGCTCCGTGGGCGGCGACGTCTTCAGCCTCCGCGAGTCGCGTTCGGCACAGCAAAAGGGCCAGCCGGTGAGTAATTGAATTATCCAGCCGAGCAATTTAGGATTTCATTAATCTTGAACGTATCTCTCATTCAGATCTATGATGAATGCAACATCTTGCAGGATGGCACCCTAATTGATCTCTGCGGCGCAACTCTGCTCTGGCGTTCCGCCGAGGGCTTGCAACACTCTCCGGTGAGTAATCGTTATCCCAATTTTTATTTTTTTGTATTCTTGAAACATTACTGAAACTCCTTTTTAATTACAGACCAAACACGATTTGGAAAAACTTATCGATGCCATCAATGCTGGTCGCCCACAGTGCCCGGTGGGCCTAAACACACTGGTCATACCACGAAAAGTGAACATTGGCGATCAGGTGAACCAACCCTATGTGTACTTAAACTGCGGCCATGTTCAAGGTGAGTGAATGGAACTTTTCTCCTGCCCCAATGCCAAAAACTTTAATTGCGCTTTTATTTGCTTGCACAGGCCACCACGACTGGGGTCAGGACGAGAACACTGGCGCACGCCGCTGCCCCATGTGCCTGGAACTGGGTCCAGTGGTGACCCTGTGCATGGGCCTGGAACCGGCCTTCTATGTGGACGTGGGCGCCCCAACGTTTGCGTTCAATCCATGCGGTCACATGGCGACAGAGAAAACCGTCAAGTGAGAAGATGAAACCTTACATCCTCAATAAAAGCTTTATTTTATTAATTGCGTTTCTTTCCATCCTGCAGATACTGGGCTAATGTTGAGATACCACACGGTACCAACGGATTTCAGGCTGTCTGTCCGTTCTGCGCGACGCCGTTGGATGGCGCGACTGGCTACATTAAATTAATTTTCCAGGATAATTTAGATTAAATATAAATATAAATGATAAACGATTGTATTTACGTCTATATATAGTCTTGTAGTAATTGAAAGATGTCCAAGTTTGAAGCAGGCATTAAAACTAGGCTTTATTTATTATCATTAATTAATATTTAACGATAAAACAGAAAACGGAAACAATTTCTGATTACTGAATTGAACGAAGAAAGGAAAACAAATGATAACCGAGCGAAGGCAAGCAAATGAAACAAGTTGTATGTCTCTGTACGCTTAAGTTTTGCAAATTTAATTACCGCTACGTAACTGCTTCATTATGTTTAGCAAATCAATGCAATTAATTATGAAAAAAATTATCCCGTTCCCGTACCCGTACCCGTCTCTTCGAGCGCTTGCATGTTAAAGTTTCATGTTCGGTTTACCTTTACTGTTTAATGTAAAAATTATTTTGAACCAATTAATGCAAGCGAAGCAACGCAACGCAATGAGCAGCCTGCATAAACATAAACAGCGAAAATGATATGAAAATTGCATAACTGTAAGAGTTACAACCGAATGTATGTAAATCGCCGATATATTTATAGCCTGGCAAACAGCATAAATTGTGTATAATTGTGTAAAAACCAACCAGATTGAAATGTAATCGTTAAACCTAATTATTCGCAATCTTGCAACAGCCCCAACATTGTTACGGGTGATAGGCAATCGACCCATAAAGCAGCAACATTTACGTATTTCTCACCAAATCTAGAGCTTACATTTAGAAAGATCGAGGGAGAGAGTGGAGTGCCCAACACAATTATAAGCAAACACTGCAAATTCAGATAATGAAAAACATGGTAAAGCATTATTCTAAATAACAATAACATAAATTAAACAATACATCGTGTGAAGAACATGTACAGTTTCCAAACTCTGTCAACAAATACGTATAAAACGCAATCGTTCATTGATTCGAACGCATTTAGTACGGCCCCCCATAACAGCATCATACGTATATCTAGAGATGTCTATGTTGATATTCATTTTCTGCCCCAAATCGCATTATGCATTACAATGTTAGTTAATCCTACATCTTATTTTTATCCATTACGATTATTTGTATTATTATTTTGTATGCATTAAACACGTTTGTGTGTTCATTGAATGTTGCACAGTCGTGTGTTAACAAATCACAACATTGCGAAACAAAAACAAACAAAATAGTTTATAATAAATACAAAATGTAAAATAAAAACTTTCTAGCAATACACATAAAATATGAATGGAGTATTTATTGGGTTCTGGGAGCAAAGTTTTTAATAGAAAAAAAATGGTTTAAAATGGTTTAATTCTTAAAAACTTAATAGAAATCCCACCAGGATTTGAAATCATACGTCGGTGGCGCCATCTACAACGTTTTTTGTAGCATACCTACCGGATATATGTTATGCGCATGTACACAACGTTATAATTCTCAACTGAACGTTATAATTCCCAACTGGTTCTGGCATCACTCTAATGGAAAGATTTTTGTTGAGCGGATTAAAGCATACTTACCTGGCGTAGAGGTTAACCGTGATCACGAAGGCGGTTCCTCCGGAGTGAGGCTTGGCCATTGCACCTCGGCTGAGTTGACCTCTGCGATTATTCCTAATGTGAATAACTCGTGCGTGTAATTTTTGGTAGCCGGGAATGGCGTTCGCGCCGTCCCGACATAAATTATAAATATTATATCTCATAGCTTTATGTGAACGTCCTGCGTATTGTTCAGATGTTCTGTTGACTAAAAATTCTATGTAGCACGTTTGGCGTCCATATCGCGTATACGCTCTAGTAATATTACGTATACGCCTGGTGCTCCATATTCCTTTATATTTAAAAAAAAGAACCACCCACCTTCTAGTAAAATCTTGTTTTTTTATAGTTTTTTGAGATTTATTTATAGAATATTTCTTTGTTTTTTAGCAGTTTAAATATTATTTTGTGAAGCTGCTTATTGACATCAATCTTTCAATTCTCTACCAATTATCCTTAACTGACCAAACTGCCTGGCTCGTTATTGTCAATGGGTTTTTGTTGTGGATCCGATAGTATTAACATTTTAAAATGGAATAGTTGTTGTTGCTGTGATTCATGCATATCTATTTATTACATTGGAGATTTGAGTGTAAGTTTCTTTTGATTTCTTTTTAATTCGTAATGAAAGTACTTTGTTTAGGTAATGCAGAAAAATGTTGCTATCTAAGTACGAGATGTTAAGTTATAATCGACATGGAAATTCTTTAAACTTTTAGGGATATTCTTTAAGAGTCATATTCTTGTCTTGTTCGTGTAATGTAAATATATATAAGTATGTATATTTATATAAATGGAGTATAAATCGTTTGATTTGCGCGATATTACATCTTTGGGTTTCACTTTCATGGACTTTTGTGCGCTTAGCTTTATCGACTATACAAAAATCGCTTAGTGGTACAAACCTCTCTTCAGATCTTTACAAATTTCAATATCAAAACTGCCCACAAGTGTCTCAGATGTTTATAAACAAAAATGTAACCCTTTAACACCTATTTGTTCGAGGATAACAAAGGAAAATCGTTTAAAGAAGAACCCAACATAACAATAGAGAAACTTAACAAACTGGAGTGTCCAATATTTATACTTTTAGGAAAAGTTAGTTCTATTAATTCGGCCTATGCGATAAAGTGAATTATTCAATCGATCCAAGTATTTTCCGTACATCTATCAAAAAGATTTACCAAAACCCTGCATGCATACATATCTATTATTTTATAATATTACTTAATGCATGTGTTATTGTCTAGAATATTTAATTATTTTCCCACCGGTTGTTGTCCTTCTTCAATTAATCGCTTACCAATGTAAACATATAGCTTAGTGTAAACATACATATTTGAATACGTATCATGCTTATATAAAAACACCAATTACGCAAATATAGTTAAAAAAGTTATGATAAGAAAATCATCTGATAACAAAAACGGAGACCCCATCAGAGGGGGGATTTCTTGGATTCCATTACATATATAAATTTGTGGCGTGTCATTTACATTTCATCTAATATCGTTACAAGAAGCACCACAGTGTAGTCAATAGCATTAAATAACATAGTGTTTTATCTTTATTCTTTTAGTACATTCAAATTCTTTAAAATTATTGTATTGTCGTCATAATATTCCCAAAACTCACATATTTGCAGATTTTATTGTCATACAAATTGCATTTGTTGTTGCCCAACCTCCCTACACTCCTAAGTTTCTTATTGTACAATGTCCTGGGACCTCCCTTTAGAGGCCCGTCTAAATAAATGTTTCTTTTTGAATATTTTTCGTGTGTAGATACACCATTATTATCATTGTTCGTTTATTGTCTCAATGTCACTGTTTCTTATTGTCGGCGTACAGGGAGCCGCGATTAGCAAACATTTTTGATTCTCTACGTTTCAGTATCTAGCTGCTAGAAAAATTACATTTTACTGTACTAGAAATGTAGATGTATAAGTAAATTTAATAAGTATACATGTAAAAAAGTAGAATTTCATACTCGTAAATTTACAAAAAGATCTCGCTGCCCCTCCAACTCATTTGCGGAATCTAGAGCCGTCAACCGATTCAGGCTCGGCTGCGGCCAACATCCATTCTTCGCCCACTCCACTAGTACAGTGGGCCCTCTCACGCATGCACACACTATTTCAACAGTTTTACATCTTACGAATTATTGTCAAGATATGTTTGTCAGATGATATTAGCCTGGTTGTGAAAGCCGCCGAGTGGCTCAAAACTCATGGCAGACAATGTCCAAATACAATGCCAAAAATAAATTCGATTCAAAGGGTTCGTGGAGAAAAATAATACGATATGAGCAGTACATAGTTTTGGGTAGAGATATGTGAGAATTGGGATATGTGTTCCGAAGGTTGGAGCATTGTCTGCTTATGGTTTTGGAGGTTAGACTAAATTTTAAACCGATTTACTGGGCAGGCCTAGGGCACTATCAGGCAAGCACTGAGCCTCTGAAAAGAAGGCGAGTCGCAACCAGGCTAATAACCGTGACAATTCCGTACACGGAGAGATGACTGCTGCCGAGGCTTGCTCCCCTGGATGCCCCCATGTCCACCACATTTATTTTCCAGCCCAGGTTGTTGTGGGTGAAGCACTAAAAAAGAGAACAAAGTTAGACATATATCTGGACAATTAGCGATTGTGCCTGTACCTGATAGTAAAGCTCATCAGGAGCATTCATTGGAACTGTCCAATTCAAATAACCAGGCTCTCCATCATTGCACCTGTAGACCAGAGTTTTCACATACTCCTCGAAAGTCTCGATTTCCGCCGATTTATCAATGGTCTGGTGTTCCCACTCGCAATACCGACCAGCTGGAAATTATATCAGTATTAAGTTCCAGGTAATATGGTATATGTTTTAAGCTTACCCGCTGTGGGTATGGCATTGCCATCTTCGTCGTACTCCACACCAGCATAAGCCTTTTGCTTGCGGGCCTCCAGGCCCATCTTCTGGCCAAGTCCCCCTTCAGGCGAATCCGTAATGTAGAACGGATGATATCTGTTGAATGGGAAAGAAACAAGTAATCCATCAAATTCTAAGAAATGCTAAACTAATAGAATCATTACTTTGCTGGCTGAGACGGATCGTTGCCGCCCTCGATGATAAACTCGTAGCTCAGGCCACGTTCCACTGTGATTTCAGGGATCAGCAAATCGTTCACATACCAAGCAATGCCCCACGACGGTACCCCAGTAATGGCCGTGTAGCCTCGTTTGCCCCCCGTGGGTCCAATGCTGGCACGGAACTTCCTGACACCTTCGATCTTCCTCGTGGGCCATGGCCTGGGTCCGCTCTCGTCCTTCACATCGTACAGCGAACTCTTGCAGGCGTGATCGTTCTGAAGGACAATGTATCGGAGTTACTTGAATTGTGTTTGCTTCCGGAAAGTGTCAAGTTTCTTACTCTTGCTCCAAAGTTAATACGAATGTCGTCCTGGTTATGATCGCTGGCGGTGTGGGAGTGGGCATTCGCCTCCTTTCGGGCATTCAGGGGTCCAATGGCAGCGATGACTGAAACCTCTCGATCGATGGGAATCGCCGTGTCGTATAGGGCTTCGTTGGTTTGCAGGAGTCGCTTATAGCGGATGGTGGTTACCCCGTTCTTCCGGTCACCGCTCACTAAACATGAAACATGTTTATGAGAATATCAAATAGTAGGATTCATAGAGAGTTTACTGACCCACAACAACATCATTCCGGGCTCCGATCCTTTCGTCAGGACAAGCACCGCGCTGCCCATCGCACTGGGACAAATCCGAGATAAAGTAATCCTCCGCCCGGAAAACACGGGCGTTGGTGTCGTAAAAGGCCACAACCACATCGGACTGGGCCATCTGCGGCCGTCCATTGGCACCGGATAGTCCGAAGGCCATGTACTGGTCCTCGGTGATGCGGCCAAAGAGCTCGATCTGTATATATTCACCCTGGAGCTCCCACTTCACCTGAAGCCTATTCGGCAGGATCTCGCGACAATTACTGTACACCGGCCGTGGAGTCGTGGTGGTCTGAAATGGACAAATCGAGAGGATCAGCGATCATGGTCTGACTGGGAGGTGAATCATGCATGAGGCTAAAGTCTAGTACTCACGGGTGAATACCACCATGGAGGCTAATGCGGCGCGCATAAGTTAAAGAGATATACATTATGAGTTATATGAGAATGACAAATGCTAGCATATGGAGCGGGGCAATGGTCCAGAACTATCTGTATAAAATATGTGTGTGTGGGAAAACCTACCGTTATCTTGGTCTGGCCCAAAGCCGGAGGTACGTCCAGGTCCCTGGGGATGTAGACGTGGCCAAAATTGTGCCTGTACTCCACACACCAAACGGCTAGCCAGTCAATGTCGTAGACGGTCAAACCACCAGGCAACTGAATCTCGATGTCCTCGCCCTGGTAGCCACGCAAGGGTTCCAAGGATCCCATTTCATTGGGCACCTGAAAAGAAATTCACATTTTTTATAGTATTTTATATTATTATTATTATTTTATTTTATCTCCTTCTAAAATTGAAAAACACACGGAAGGACAATATGACCCACAGCGATGGCTATATCTTTGCCATTATTCATCCGATTCTTGAGCGGAATACCTTAAACGATTTGTACATGGATTCTCCACCAATCTGCATCAAAATCTAGAAACAAAATATTTTTTCGATTTGTTCTAAAATTTCACGGGGGGTCCCCTTCAAAAATTGAAAAACACGCAAAGGTACAATATGATCCACTGCGATGGCTATATCTTCGCCATTATTCATCCGATTCTTGAGCGGAGTACCTTAAACGATTTGTACATGGATTCTCCACCAATCTGCATCAAAATCTAGAAACGAAATATTTTTTCGATTTTTTCTAATATTTCACGGGGAATTTGGTCCCCTTCAAAAATTGAAAAACACGCAAAGGTACAATATGATCCACTGCGATGGCTATATCTTTGTCATTATTCATCGGATTCTTGAGCGGAATACCTTAAACGATTTGTACATGGATTCTCCACCAATCTGCATCAAAATCTAGAAACGAAATATTTTTTCGATTTTTTCTAAAATTTCACGGGGGGTCCCCTTCAAAAATTGAAAAACACACGGAAGGACAATATGACCCACAGCGATGGCTATATCTTTGCCATTATTCATCCGATTCTTGAGCGGAATACCTTAAACGATTTGTACAAGGATTCTCCACAAATCTGCATAAAAATCTAGAAACAAAATATTTTTTCCATTTTTTCTAAAATTTCATGGGGGGTCCCCCTAAAAAATTGAAAAACAAGCGGAAGGACAATATGACCCACAGCGATGGCTATATCTTTGCCATTATTCATCCGATTCTTAAGCGGAATACCTTAAACGATTTGTACAAGGATTCTCCACAAATCTGCATCAAAATCTAGAAACAAAATATTTTTTCGATTTTTTCTAAAATTTCATGGGGGGTCCCCTTAAAAAATTGAAAAACACACAAATGTACAATATGACCCACTGCGATGGCTATATCTTTGCCATTATTCATCCGATTCTTAAGCGGAGTACCTTAAACGATTTGTATGTTTATTCGAGTCCAGTATGGACTCTGCCTTTTCCAATAAACATTACACTTTGATTTTAAAGCGCTGCAGAAAGTGTTGGTTCGTAATTAAATGGTTCACTGACCTTAACACCCATGATGTTCGGTTCACTGCCGTTGCCCACCCAAAAGTAAGCATCCGGTCCAGCGCCATCGTAGTGCAGATTGGGGCTTAAAAATAAATAAGAGCCGTTAATGTACATTTAAAAAATTATGCAATAGAGAGCAGTCTTACATATAGAACGTTTTGGCATCCAACACGCTGATGTTGCTGGAGCGAAGGCCATGAGCTAAACGCTTAAATTCGGGCAGGACTCGGGGCTTGGGCACATCCAGATTGGCCGGGATAAAGACCTCTCCGAAATCAACCTGAAAGACAAAGAGTTGTACATAAAAAAATATTTGTTGTGGATAAATTTAATAAAAGCCGTTTACTTTGTCACTTGAGGCGTGGCCGGACACCTATTTTGACTGCATTTAAGCTTCTACACTTTTCTTTTCAGTTATTTTTTAATAAATAATTAAATTGCTTAAGTAAGCTTAAAGTAAAAGTTAATCCAGGCAAAGGAAGAGGTATTTAAAATTAAATAGATTAAAGAATTCATCCAATTCTACATTAGTTTCATGTATCTACATATTTTCGACATTTGACGCGGTTCTAAGTAAGCAAACAAACGCTTTGTTGTTGTATACCCAAAACATTTGTACATAATGTGTGTTTATGTATGTCCCCCCCCTACCCCGTGTGGGGCTATAGCCCCCGGAGCCGGAGCCCCCTACCCGGGACAAAAAATCGGGCATGCGCGCTCAAAACTCCACAAACAACACTCACACAGCGACAAACTAACCCCAATCTGGCTGCACTTGTGTGAGTGTGGCAGTCAGCCCCCAAGAAGTTTTTTGGCTGTCAGTCAATGGAAGGCAGCGTAGCACACCCACACACACATACACATACACGTTGGGGGTGTATTGGTGTGGTGGAGCAACACACCGAATTGGCACCCTGTATCCCGGACGTGTGTATACACAGGCCTGTCTGTGTGTTGGGGGAGTGTGTCTGTATTTATATGCAACCACTTGAGTTAATCAAAAATGTCTGCTGTAATTTATTTTACTACGGTCGCCATCTTTTATTCGACCGTGCAGCGAACTCAAGCTTAAGGCCACCAAGGAGGCCTGCCCCACCACTCACCGCCCTCAAAATTGAGGGGCACAGGGCTTTCCTACAAATTTCCCAAAAAAGAATTTATCTGAAAGTGCATTCTATCTCTCTGCTCCTCTCGGCGGAAAGTAAAACAAAAGTCATTTTCAAAGGACGAGGGCGGAGTTGCCAAAGCAAACATAATTGCAAGTGGACGGGATTTGCATTTTCAAAAGTGTAATTAAAACCTAAAACTCTAATGAAAACAAAGTTCCTGCTGGCTGACCCACATTACCAGCCATTTAAAGGATTTAAAAAATATATATATATGGGGAGGATTTATCCTCTCCTCCTCTATTCGATTTTATGTGTCCTGCCACTAATGATATAAAACCTTAGTCACTCTTACGAAAGAAGAAAAAAATGACTTCCTTCTCAAAAAGCTATTAGGACGATAATCGATAGCCAAGCATAATGCTAAGATATCCTTGTGCAGCTGCAGTTAAATTACAAAAATGTAATTACAAAGAGGACACAAGCTACAACTCGGCTAAATACACACATAAATCTGCAAGGATGGCGCGTGCCATCCTAAAAGAAAATACAAAAAAAAAAGGAGAAAAGCAGAAATATAAACCAAAGATGGTTAAGAAATAATACTCACCGTGAAGCGTCTGCACCACACTGACAGCCATCGAATGTCCTTAATCCTTTTGCCCATGGGTAAACGCAGTATGATGTCCGTTCGGTTGTGCGCCTGCAAAATGGGGGGATCGCTGTGGGGTTTCGCAAAAAGGATGCAAACAGACCGAGGGAGAGAGAGAGAGAGAGAGAGAGAGAAAAATAGAGCATTAAACGGGTTTCAGGACAAACTATAGTATCAGGACACACGCTATACCATAAGTACAGGCAACGCAAAGAGTGTACTTTGGCCCTCCCAAGGCCAGGGCTTATTACATGCTGCCCGAAAGGCAGCTTCAATTGTCCTCGAATGCTTGCAGATGAAAATCAAACACACTAATGGCCCCCCGCCCACAAATTGTCCTGCGGATACACGCCTCCAATTTGCACTCCATCGGCACTATGTGCATACGGATTAAAGTGAAACCAGGCAGAAAATGTATGTAACAGTTCGAACTGCCCCCGACGGGGCGTTATCTTTGTGTGTCGAGTGGGCCAGCCCCGACCATCATTAAAATTAAAGCAAAAAACAAACGAGCGACGCAAACCAAAAACATTTCTCATTTTCGCATATTCGCATTATTTATGGAAGCGAGCCATGATGAAGATTTATGGCTAATGCAACGAACCGAGGCATTACACACGTCCCATGCTCCGCAGCCTCGCAGCCCGGCCACCTTGCCACTATGCACCTGCCGCCACCCGCCATCCGTCGGGGAAGTACAACTTTTTGCCAGTGGCTTTAAGCTTTAGCCAATTAGCGGGTTTTTTTTGTTTGGTTTCACTGCCATTGCATCAGTGTGGAGCCATTGTGGGAATCAGTATCAGCCTTGGCACAAAGTGTATAATCGCTACATTCATAACTGAAATATTTCTAAATGAATCGACATCACATATTCAGAGAGAACTGATCCAGTGCATCATCATATTAAATGTTTTTAAGAGGGTGCATGTTTGGCTTCTGCCTTCATGGAGTTTCAATATTGGAATACATTCATCTTAGTCAGTTACTGCATCTCATTTGGGTTCCCAGAAGCCCCGGCAATTTTAATAATCAACTTGAAGTATGAGTATGCCGGTCCCAAGGGGCTGTCGTCGACATTTCGGTTTGGCTGCCAGCCTGCCAGTATTTTGTAATATATCTGTATTTGTCCGTGGTATATAGCAGTGCAAAGTGCACAGTGCAGAGCAATATATCCTTATTGGAGATGGAGAAGTCCTTGAGGTCGGAGAATCGATTCTTCGCAACTAGGACAAGTGTCAGTGTGTTAGGCGGTTAGTCAACCGCTGAAGTGGAAAGGTCGATGTCTAATGAATGTCGGCAAAGGCCACGCAATCCGCTTTAGACACGGCTAAGCACTTAGCCAAACACCCTTGAAATGACGTTGACAGCGGATGAGGTCCTGTCATGGTCCAGATTTCTGATTCCAGATCCCAGCAACAGTTGCACCACTCTAATGAGCCAAAACAAATTGAATGGCTTTGTGTCAACAGTGCATCAAATGTATCGGGTGGAACACACCACCGTACACACCCTCTTGGACTCTTCCTCCAGCCTCCAGCATCCTGTGTATTGATGTAGTTTCCCTCGAATTCTGTTTGCCTTCTATTTCGAGTTCCATTACAGTTTCCGCCTGGCAAATATGTTTGTTTCCTTATTTGATTTGCTTGTCCTCCTACCGAAGAAGAAGGACGACCAATCCGTTCCATTTGGAGTGTGTACGAGGTCGACATTTATTGATGCACTTAGGTTGGGCGGACGGGCCGGGCGGGCCGTCCATCGATTTTATTTTATTTGCTCTCGTTTGAGCTCGTCCTCCGGCCAGCGCACAAGCCCCTGTGCACTTTCACCCAATTAGTTTGAAATCCCATTTTCAAAGGGAGGCCAAGCCTCTTTTATTCGGTTTATGAATATGGATTCATGTGAGCAGCTTTCCCATTGACTAGGTGCCCATTCAGCATCGTTTGTGGTTTGCTAAACTTTCGACTTGTTGCTCGCCCGACTCATCATCACACACACACACACACACACACCTTCATCTCCAGTTTGTGTTCCGTGTTCCGGGTTCCTGCTGACTGGCACTTTGCATTCCCGCTCGATAAACAAAACGCACAACAATTGAGAGCATTTTGCAGACAATAAAACGCGCCAACTCAGCATTCAAACCCATCCATTCAACCCACACCCCTTCCCCCAATCCCAGATTTACCATTTTAGCACCACCCACCACCACCAACCACAGTCGAAAATATTCTAAAATTATTATGAATATTTCATGTTTCCGTGACGAAGCGCCGGAGCCAAGCCAACGCCCCCCCACTTCTGTGGGTGACAGGTCGCAGACGGATGAGTCCGCGGCGGCAACGCCGACTACTCAATTAAATTTGTATTAAAAAGCAACGGGTGGGTGGTGGTTACTTCTGTTGTGGCTGGCGGGGGCATTAAACTGTCCAACAACAATAATAATTAGTAGGCCTTGCCAAGAACTGGGAGATGTCCTTTAAAGAAGTTCCACAAATCTAGTTAGCTATGCTTTGGTTCGTATTTAGTAAATCATTTATATTCCTTAGTATTCAATATAATCATAGTCTTTAAACTAAAATATTTAAGAGGTTAGATTACATGAACTGCTCTGACTTTAAAATCCAACGCAGGACATCAGTTAGAAAAAGGTAAATAGCTTCGAAAAAGCTACAAGAACTAAATATTTTATCTTAAAAATGTTTAATTTTATTAAATTTACTTTAATTCATGTATTTCCTTATTAATGTTCAATAAGAA
The DNA here is from genome assembly GCA_035047585.1 of Drosophila monieri. Classification (NCBI taxonomy): domain Eukaryota; kingdom Metazoa; phylum Arthropoda; class Insecta; order Diptera; family Drosophilidae; genus Drosophila; species Drosophila monieri. The sequence goes on from JAWNPJ010000037.1 coordinate 234,726, forward strand.
CAGCATTTCGTGCCTTTAATATCCTTACAATCGAATAGTGAAAAAACATAGCATATTTTTCAGGGCATCGAGGATGATGTGACAGCAACAGGCGACAGTCCTTGAGGACTGCAACTGAGGGTGTTCAGGAGTTCGCTGGGCTAAGCTGGGAAAGCTGAGAGCTGGATTCTGAATGAAAGACACCAACTTTTTGTTGCTTAATCGAGTTAAAGGTGGCACATCAGCGAGAGCCGAGCCGGCAGCCCAAAACTGTTTTTCGTGTTGCGGCTGCGCTGTCAGCGTTGATTAACACAATGAAGGATGATCCGGGACGGCGGGCGGGAGTGCCAATGAATGGGTTGTCGCCGACAATGGGGGACAAAACTAAAACTTCATTTTGCTACTTTGCATGCAGAAAATTTTAATGAAATCTGCATAAATCAGAGTTAAGCAAAAAGGCAAGCGGCAAGGTGGCAGCAGCGGCACGGAATGGCCGAGGGGGGCTTTGTGTTGCAGATGCAAATGAGCAACAGCCAGCGGCGGGTGGCGGCTAGCGGGTGGCTTGGAGGGAGTGGTTCGGGGACAAGGAGACGCCGTCATCCTCATTGTCATGGCAACGGGCGTTAATCAGCGCTGCCTCGCTTTTATGCTTCTCAAAAAATTCTAATTTAATTACTTATGCTCGATTCATCCATTGTGACACGTACCCCACCCACCAAACCGCCCAGGCGGGGTGGCAAAGTGAGCGTGAACACAAAAAGAAGTGAGCAATACAAGGAGCCAGGATGCACTCAGAAAAAAAGGATTATTTATACTTCATTAAGAGGAACAACAATAAGAGGTCATAACACTATTTTAAAGACAATAATTTTTTGTTTTTTTAACGGACCTTCTCTTATTAGTTATTTATATATTTTTCCCTGTGTAAGGGCACTTTTATGATGCAGCAGAAGTGGCAGCCCTTTAACGAAGCCTGCCAGAAAGAGTTGGAATAATTGAGCCTGATTGGCATACCCAAGGAGGAGCTTAGCAAGGAAGCCACCGCCACTGCCAGTCACTCGCCATTCCGTCACTTACTGGAGCAGTTTGGGAAAATGAGGATACGTCAAGAAGGATACGTCTCCTGCCAATATCCAATATCAATCAGCTGCATTTATCAATTATCTTTTGGCGACGTCAACACTCACACATGACAATCATTAGAGCCATAATAAAGACGGGCAATTTGTTGGCACGAATGCATGCGATTGCGATAGCAGCGGTGTGCCACATAATACAGCAATCGTCGTCCTGCCAGGGAGCACTACCATCACCCCCTGCCAAGTCAGAAGGTGCACCCGGTAATGTAGAGCGATGGGTATGGGTAATGTGTCTGAAAGCGTAAAAGCGTGCAATCGCTACAGCGTTCCGGGCTTGCGCCCCCCCAGCCCTTCAAGCGCCTGCCAGGCCTCTTTGTCAGAAGGACAGGAAGCAGTGGCGTGGGCTTGGAAGGGGTGCCGGAGTGGATGGAAATGGAGGCGATGCCATCGTTGTACATTGAACTAATAAAGCCCGGCACGTGGCGTCAACAATGAAACGCATTAAAGTCGATTACAATATGAATGCTTTGCTTGGGTTTGGGTTTGGGTTTTCGGGCCATCTATTCGCCTTGGTCTGGATGGTTTTTGGGATTGGTTTCAGCCCGCCTCATAGACCATATATGTATATAAACATCGTCAAAGGCGGCAATGTGACGATTCCATTTCTCAAGCGAGAAACCGCGCTGAGCAGTTAAGATATTTCCCAAATCGTGCAAATCCGAGGCGTAAACACATTTTTATTCTGCGAGTTTGTGGGTCGATTTTGGGGCAGATCGGCGGCTGCGCAGTGTGGGAATCCCATTTTCGGGAATCACTTATTCCTCGCACGATGCGATTTGTTATTTTTGTGCGAAATGAAAATATTTTGCCAGCAATTCAATGTGCGAAAAATTCTTCATCACTTACTTTGAGATTTTTTGAAGAAGGTTTTTTAAGGTTTTAAATATTGTTAGGCTTAAGAAAACCTTTTCAAAGCTTAGCCTTGGTAATGAATTTGAGGCTTTCTTTTGTTAAATCCTCTAATCAATGGGTTAGGTTGTCCTCTGACAGGGTTAAGTCACAATAAACAACAACCCGCCATGAGAAAATGTCAATAACAAGTGGCAGCCCAACCGCATTTATGGATAGTACCTTAGCCTTGAAGGTGAGACTAGTTTAGGGAGAGGGTTGGGAGGGAGAAGGATGTGGGGATCAGGATAAGGCCGCTGGCTTAGTTTGGGCCTGCATTGTTCATGATAATGAAATATGCAAGGCTCGATGGCTAAGCGGCCAAATGACGTCAAATTGTTTGTGCGTTTTGAAGGCCCGAGTGCACCGCTGGATTAGCCAAGAGATGCGACATTGCCGGCGGATCGAGGGCGGTAGCGGGAGCCAAGGAAAGGAAGGCCAAGAGCGGCTTAGTGCGTTCAAGTGGCAGAGGGCGTGGCTGGGAGGCTGGCAAGGTAAATAGTTGAGCGGCTTAACCTTGTGGCGACTCAAAGTAAATACGAGTAGTAGCAAAAGCTGAAACTTCTTCATCTCCTCCGTCTGCTCCGCCAGTCTTCTGATGACTCTTTCCATTGCTGTCTTGTGGCTTTCTTTGTTTGCCGCTGTTTTTTGTGGCATGTGGCTGCTACTCTGGGACTGTGACTGCGCCTGTGACTGTGGCTATGACTCTGGCTGGCTGCCTCCTACTCTCTACATATGACCGCAAATCTAACGTGAAGAAATAAATGAGTTTTTCACATTAGGAGGCAACGAAGCGACACCACCACCACCACCAACAACAACAACAGCGACACCCACAAACATCAGCAGCAGCAACAACAACAACAACAACGGGTGGAGAAAAAAGCAACAAAGGAGCTGGGAAGGAAAACGAAAGCGAGCACAAATGGCAGGCGAGATGAAAAATGTTTTTTAATTTTTGAAAGTGGTTTCATTGTCAGCCGTGCGTAACGTAAAGTCTGCAAGGATACTACCACACACACACACACACTCACGCACTCGTCCAAGCTCTCACACACGTCCTAAGGAAATGGCCTGCTGCGCTCGAGTAGCCAGGACATCTCCATCTCCGACTCCACATCCATTTCCCACTTTAACAAGGTCCAACTGGACCATCAGTGACCGGCCACAGAAATTCATCTGGCCAGCCAGATGCATTCCTGGCATATCCTTACAGATCGATACACTTACATGCCCGAATACTCCTCCGGATAGGGTATAATGTAGCCGTCGGGACTGGGGCGTGCCGTCTTGCCCACCCAGAAGAAGGCATCCGGACCGGTACCGTCGTAGGCGAAGGACTTGACGAACAACGTGGACTCGTCCACCGCGTAGATTTTTCCCTAAAATAAAGGGGATGGAAAGTTGTAAGTTTTTGCGATCCAAATAATATGAAAATATTAACAAAAGATCTTGTTCCGGACTCACCTTGATGCCATGGGCAAAGTTAGTAAAATTTCCAATATAGCGGCCGTAGTAGGGTTCTGGCGGGGCACGTCCAGCGGCTGTGAAAAGAAATATGAAAGGGTTGGAGAGTCGTTAGTCGGGGAAAAGATTTAAATAAAAAAAAGAAGCTGGAAATACGATTTTCATATTGAATGCAGTTTCAGGTACCTGACTGCAGTTTCTCGTACGGATTTATAATCCAGCGGCTCAAGCAACTCGCTGGACACGGACAAAGGGAGCGAAGCCCGCTTTACAAATTAATCCTCAGACGAAAGAACTTTGCCATACAAAAAGTTGCTGGCGTGTAGCCCTCCATGGGTACACTGAGCACTGAACACTGGTGTTTCTGTTGTATTTCTGAAAACGACGCGACAACGACAACGACGACGACGATGATGATGACGAACTACGGCTCTGTTTGCCATCCTCTTGACAAGTCCCCGGGGAAGTTGTTGGCTTGCCGTTTCCCTTTGGGGATTTTGCCATGAAAATGATTGAAAACCATGAAATATATTGAAATTCAATGCTAAGCTTGACTCTGCCAACCGAACAACTCCTGGCTAAACAATGCAAATGTATGCCAAAATGTTTAAACCGAACAGGATGATGATCCTGATGAGGTGTCAGCGGGGGCTGATGTTCCATCTCGCAAATCCCCGGCTGCAATTTCAGTTTGTTTCTCGCTTGTCGATTCGATATTAAATCCTAATGCCGAATCCTCCAGCCAGGGTGGATCTCAGCGAAACATCAATTGTTGCCAGGGTATTCCCCAGAACGTCTCAATTGCTGGCGCTGGTAGCCAAGACGCACTCGTAATATGAATTAAATCGACTAATGCGAGCATTAATCTCCTCTGAAGTCCTGGACCAGCGCTCGAGCTATAGTATATTAATATGTATGTGCAGCTAGCACGTGGCCAGCCAGCCAGCCAGCCAGCCAGCTAGAATGGAATATGTCCTACGTGCTCGAGGATATTTATACAAAGTGATGACGAGCACGTTGACATCCCCCAACCACCCATCCACCCAACCGATACCCAATCTAACTAGATACATTCAGACAATGAAGAGCGAACCGCCTGAGGCTGCCCGGCACACGACCGCCGATGGTTGTTGTTAATAATGTTTGGTTGCTTTTCAGCAACGGGCTTTGTGGGTCAGAGTGGGTGGTGCTGAAGGTGGGGTGGGGGCGAACAAATAATAGTCAATGGCCTGTCTATCTTTCTGGCTGGCTGAGTGGTTGCGTCTGTCTGGGGTCTACTTCGTCTCCTGATGCCTCGATTAGATTCCTGGCAGCCGATAAAATAAAGAAGCAGGCGTCGATGACGTCGCTTCCAACCTGGCATGGAGATGGATAGCTTCATTTTTGACTTGTTGCCAGGCTGGCCAGGTTGGAAAATTGATTGGCAACTGACGACAAAAAACGGCCCACTTTCGGCAATTGAATTTCCACTGATGGACAATAATCACCGGGACAACCATTCGCTGCGCCTCGGATGTCTGCCGAAGACAATAAACGCTTTTAATCTACTAATCGCATTTAAGTGCAGGGCCCAGCTGGAAAGTTGAATGGATCGCAGACACATAAGCTCTATAAATTAACGGGTTTCCAGGGATACTTGGATACTTAGCAGCATCCCTCACTTTGAAATCTATCTTCGCACAACCGTGAAATCCAAAAGGGTTGTGCCTCTCGTCTTCTCACCCCTGTCAGGGCTATAGCCCTTCCTCTATATCCCTCAAACTGCCCGAGACAAGTGCGTTTTCAGGGTGGGTGGGTTCGGTTCGGTTCGGCTGAAATTCTCTAAGCGTGTAACCACAGGCAACCAGTGCACAGTGCATTCTGTATCAGATTTTGGGAGCAGGAAGGTCTTTGATTGATGGACACATGATTGACTTTCAGTGCAGAGCTAATATTCGATCTAAACACTGTTGAAGAACAAAAAGTTTACTTGATTTTCGGGGACTTAACAAAGGATTATAGAGTTTAGATACGGATAACACTTTTTTGGATTGTACTCCTCAAAGTATAAGTTTTTAATGAATTATTTATGTCGGGACGGCGCGAACGCCATTCCCGGCTACCAAAAATTACACGCACGAGTTATTCACATTAGGAATAATCGCAGAGGTCAGCTCAGCCGAGGTGCAATGGCCAAGCCTCGCTCCGGAGGAACCGCCTTCGTGATCACGGTTAACCTCTACGCCAGGTAAGTATGCTTTCTCCGGCTCAGGTAGAGGGTTTCCTTGAGGACACTGTCTGAACTAGTTGGGAATTTTATTCGAATATCTGGTTTTCAAAATCAATCTTCAAACACCAGGCATGTCCTGTTCCAGGACAACTAGATTTTATTAGAGGCGAGACCTTTATTCTTGGGAATTTTCAGAATAAAAGAATATAAATTACCAATAAAAGGTAAATGGATAAAAAGGTAAGTTGCATTATAAGACATCTTGCAGTTAAGCGGCAGCTTATATTATAAGACATACATATATTATAAGACAAATTGTAAGAATTTTATTGTAAAATTAAAAATCTATAATAATACATATTTTGAGGTAACAAAACTATGTCAACACTTCTATCTTCAAAAACATCACAAATCTGTGAAATTTCCGGTCGTTCTTTTATATGGCAGCTATAGGATATAGTTTCCCGATTTCCGTTCCGACTTATCTAGTGCAAAGTTTGAAGTATCGGGTTTAAAACTGAGAGACTAGTTCGCAAAGAAAAGGCAGATAGACGGACATGGTTATGTTTTACTGCTGATTAAGAATATAGTTAATAATATTAACTTAATATACTCAATACGCTCGGAGATACGCTCCATCTTCCATCTCCATCTGTTTTAAACTGTTGACCAAAATTATAACACCCTCTCTGCATGTCAAAAAACATGTCTTATAACAACATGTAAGACATTCATAGAGTCATTCAGTCAGAGTCATCTTTTGATTAATTGTTTATGAGTTTTATTTTAGATTAAGTGGACAATTTATTAATCAAATGGGCCGAAATCCCGGCGGTACTGCAATACCGGGCCAACCCGCGACAGAGGTGGAGCAAGCCCCTAGCACTCCGTCAGTTTCCAAAAATCAGTTTAACATTTGTTGTCCTCCAATGGAGGAACTATCAGATGTTAAGCTGATAAGAACAGATACTACACTTTGATCTTAGCCATAAGGCCGAGAAGCGATACCTGAACCCGGCACCAGGTAGCCAGCCCATAAATGTTCGACTTGAACCAGTTGAGAATTACAAGACATTTCTGACGAACATTTCACAGGTAAAAATTTGTTGAATCCGCATGGCATATTTAATCCCTTAAATATGCTTAAATATCCCTTAAATCCCTATTTCGATTTCTAGGAGTATTGAGGAGTATATATTTATTTATCTAAAAAGGACAGTCTTGTAGGTAGTTACAATTATTTGGTTTAAAACTTTTACATCAGAGGGTGACAGACAAAAAGGCAAGGACTAATATGAATATTTAATAATAGTTTTGAACAGTATGAGGATGCTTTCTTATGACCATGACAGATCCTATTCAAATGTGTGGCTTATAGAGTTATTTAGAGGTTGCAGTTCGAAAGCAAAGGCAATTTCGATATAAATATTAACTCAGATAGTTTATAAACATGTCCATCTGTACCTGTACTTTAAGGTACTAGAATATCAATTTATTTTAGAAGAGATGGGTGGGTGGGTTTGTGTAGTTTTAAACATTTTGGGCATTCCTAGAGGACGGACTTGGTCATAATGTTACCAAAATTGCTGCTAATGATTTTCAGTTTTGTTGATTGAAAACGACGATTGAAACGATTGAAAACAGCACCAGTCATCAGAAGTTAATAAAGATACGCAATTATCTTTAAAATTCAAAGATGGAAATCAACAGTTTCATTAAGGATATTAAGCGACAGGATATCAAAATGTCCTTACTTATATCCTTAAAAAACATTAAAGTAGTTTTATAATTAATTAAAAAACGTCGGGACGGCGCGAACGCCATTCCCGGCTACCAAAAATTACACGCACGAGTTATTCACATTAGGAATAATCGCAGAGGTCAGCTCAGCCGAGGTGCAATGGCCAAGCCTCGCGCCGGAGGAACCGCCTTCGTGATCACGGTTAACCTCTACGCCAGGTAAGTATGCTTTCTCCGGCTCATGTAGGGGGTTCCCATGAGGACATTTCTTGAACCAGTTGGGAATTTTAGCCACTTTCACATTCTCGCGTGCAGTGAGGAATCCAGGGAGCTACCTCTTCCATTTTCCCAATCTAGACTCGCATATTTTACGCAATTAAGTGGGTTCGGAAATAATGATGTTAGGACTGCCGTTTGAATAATCTTCATATTTTTTCCCTTTATTTACTTAGCGCGACATCAAAGGAACAAACGATAATTAAATTCGCACTAATCTGCCCGTAATTTATTTTATCACATACCCATCTTCGACTTTGACGTCGTCATCAGGGAGCAACATCATCATCGGTCTACCCATCCACCCCCCATTCTGGGAGTTCCCTTTGGGTTTGGGTTTTGGGCCAGAGCTGAGATCCTGAACGCACGCACGCACGACCAGGACACACGAAATTCCAAATCAAATTTTCATTTACTTCCGAAATATACTGCGGCTCCTTGGCAGGGAGGGCGAGAGCGGAAGCGGAACGGAGCGGAAAGCAGGTCGCCCTCCCTTTTTGGCGGGTTCATTGGTTGGTCGCCCAACCTCATTAAAGCTCGGAAATATTCCTCCCCAGGAATGTTCTTCTGCCGGGGGATGCTGCTCCTGCCGGTGCTGCTGGTTGTGTTTTCATCTGCGCTTGTATTTGTCTTTCTCTGTTTCTCTGTGTGTGTGTGTGGGGGGTGGGTGGATTGGATGGTGTGTGTGTTGTGTGTGTGAGGATGGTAAATCGAATAAAATTTAGCTGACTCAATAAAAATCAAAAAGCGTTAATGCTAACGATATGACTTTAACCTGAAACCGAGTAAATTGTTGCTTGTGTCAAAGCCAAAAGTGGGAGGGGATATGGGGATGGGGGGAGTAGTCCATCCAACTTCCCGACCCTCGTTCTCCCTCGGATTCTTGGCGGCGTGAATTTGGGCGGAGGAAAGCAGCCCGGCCCGGCAGGATATGGCAACTGGAAGCAATATTGCAACGTAATCTGACAGCGACAATTTTTTGTCGAGCTCGGACGGACTCCTTTCTTGGCATCGGAAACTTGGCAGGCAAGCTCGGGAGGGCAGCGAGCGTTTAATAAATGATGATAAATAAATAAGAGAAAGTGCGAAAAAGGAGGCTGGACCAAGAAAACACAAACAAAACAGAGGCTGTTAATGGAGACCCGGAACTGGTTAGGATGCTGGCTGGGCTGTGCTGGAGTTCGAACAGAGACACCTCCCATTCCTGATGACTGATGATCGATGGAAAGTGGGACAAACTAGTTAGACCTTTGTTTAAATTAAATAAGGGTTTAAGTATTATATCCAGGATAAAAGGACCAAGCTTATGATTTCATTCCTCCAACGAAAGATGGGCTTCTTGAAGGAGCTAGATCCAATAGGCCTAAGGATAATAGTCTTACACGAAGCAAGGATGGGTACTAACAACTAATGAAATGTTTTAAAATTTATTATTTATGTCGGGACGGCGCGAACGCCATTCCCGGCTACCAAAAATTACACGCACGAGTTATTCACATTAGGAATAATCGCAGAGGTCAGCTCAGCCGAGGTGCAATGGCCAAGCCTCGCTCCGGAGGAACCGCCTTCGTGATCACGGTTAACCTCTACGCCAGGTAAGTATGCTTTCTCCGGCTCAGGTAGAGGGTTTCCTTGAGGTCACTGCCTGAACTAGTTGGGAATTTCAAGGCGAGACAGTTCAATAAATAAAGTCAAAAGTAGGCAGCATCTGAAACACAACGTTTATGGCAGGGTGGGCAACCTTTCCGTTAATTTGTTCCCGAACTTGGGAGTCCTTATCATCGCCTGGACAGAACCCAACACTCCTGGGAGATTTGTAAGCACCGTGCTGTGAGGAGGGCCGCCGCTCCCCGTCCTAGAAGGAGGCGTGACCGCCCAGCTGGAAATCAGCGCCACTCGCATTTATATTTATTTCAATTTTATGACTTCATGTTAGTCAAAACGTAGCCACAAACGAAATGAAACTCAAATATGTACACAAAGTTTCAATGTGGATGTCGGAGTGGTTTGAAGAAGCGGCGGGGTCTCCCCTATCCGGCTCCTCAGTGGTTGCAACAATGGGTGGCTGGGTGTCCTCAGCTGGGTAGCTGTGTGTGCAAATCCAGCGCAGAGATTAGAACATTTTCAGCGGCAACATCACAGAGAATTATGTGGCTCACAGTGGGTGGTTTAAGCGGGGGGCGTGGCGCCTTTTGCTCCCACACACACACACACACACACACTGATACCGAAACTGGCACTGTCTCGCCTGCTCTTTCTTACTTTTGGTGGTGGTTTCACTTGTAACCACATCTCCCCAACTGCCACATTTGTATACATTTAATACTTTAGTCCGTCTCAACAACAAAAACAACAAGGCGCTCTTGTGCAACAGGAGGAGTAGTGTGTGTGTGTGTGTGGGTGTGTGGAGGAGGAATCACTTCTTCGATGGCACGCTTGAGCTAATTTAATCGCTGCAAATTGCTCGACAATCTGCCCGGCATTAGAGCCGCTCCCCACACGTAGAATCCAACACGCCACGAGCACCCCAACGGAGCGGAGATTCGGATACGGATATGGATATGGATATGGAATTATGGATGAGGAATGGGGAGTAACTTAGTTGCTGCTGGTGTGATTTAGATTACATTGCCATGGCAGCAGGGACACCCAAAAAAAAGCTAGTGCTCATCTGTTGACTGCAAGCGGGCGATAAGTTTCTCCAAAATGGCAGGCCCTTTTCCGGTTCCGGAACATATAACTTTTTAATCAAATTAATAAAAACTATAAGCCATTTTTTATTGGGAACTAGCTATTCCAATCCCATTACCTTGTCCAAGACGCAATGCCACTTAAAAGTGGAAAATGCTATAAGCTTGCACATCCATACAAGTCTGATAGTTTCGCAGTTATGGCTCGGGTCTGTCACAAAATCACCGCCCACGAACGTGGACAATTGAATTTCAATGAGCCGCCCTCTGATGTAACTGCAAACTGCCAACTACCAACTACCAACGAGAGTTGCCAAAATAGCTGGACAAAAGTGCACTTAATTGGAGGCCCAACTGCCAACTGTGTGTGGGAGGGAAACCCAATATGGATGGAACTGGGCTGTGTGGGAGGTTTGTTTTTGGCCAAATGAATCCATATTGTGGTTCATCTATAAATATCTCTCAACTATGGCTTGAAATGCCTTTCGTTTTGAAGCCAAATCGTTAAACTTTTAAGAATCTACCCCAACCGGATGTTGACGATTAATGATTTCTTATTGAAAATGACAGTAGATGGATGGCTTAGAGTATCTTACGCTTAGACATCAATTAACTTTTTGTTCAGGTATTAAGTTGCACCTGAAGCTGTTTTATTGGCAAACAATCCAGGTGTTAATTGCAAAAGTAACTGAAAGTAGTCGTTAATTTTGACAATTGCTATTGAAATTGAAATCTTTTAAGAATTGCTTCAACATCTTGCAACGATGCAGCATCTTGTGCTTCAAAAATCGAAATATTTAACCGCATAACTGCTTTTGAGAAAACAAGTTTCCTTCATAGTTGGTGTTGGCCGACTTCTCGTGCGTTTTTGTGGCCAACACACGCACTTTTAAAGACCGCTCGATGGCAGACATTGCTGCCGACACACTTTCATTTTTGCCAGGCCTGGATAATTTACATTGACGGCGAGTCAAGCGGTTCCATTGGTGGTTTCTTCCCAGCCGAGTTCAACGAGCTGCACTTCACATCATTTTCATTTTTATTTTCAGTTTATGTTTTTTTTTTTTTTTTTGTGAGCCCCAGTTCAGTGTTATGTAACTGACGGGGGGGACTGGAGCGACGAGATTGCTGCCGACTCACTTCTGTTTTCTGGCTCTGTGGGTTCCTGATGTGTTACTTTTGGGCCTGGCCAAGCCTCGTATCTGTAGCTGGGAACTGGGAACTGGGAACTGTGCAGGCCAAGTACTACACACAAAAGCTTGTCAACCGGTTTCCCCACATTACACCATTCCCAGTGCCCAGTGCCCCTTATTTTTGGCAGCGAGATATGAATGATTTAGTTTGTTTGCGGTTCATTGGCCCCATCTAACGCCTTATCGCGATATTTTGCATAATGCGAAGAGTAATTTTTGGCAATAAATAAGAGTTTCCTGCCAGCCGACAGTTGGCTGAATTTATAAGCAAGTTTCAAGAAAGCCAAATGAATCGAAACTAGACAAAGGTCATTAGTCAGTTAGATAAGGGCCAAGACCAGAAACAGAAATTAGTTTCAGGGCTTAAAGCACAACCTGGTAGTATCTCCACTTCTTCTGGCCAAACTCCATTCCCACAGGGCCGGCAATTACTTATTTAAATTGGCCATACATGGGCACCGTGGGTAATGTCTTATAATGTCTATATTTTCATCCAATGGCCAATTGCGTGACCAGCTGGAACCTGGTTCACTGAACTCGCTTTAAATTGCGTCATTGGCCAGTAAGCTCGCCCCTCCTTGGCCGGCTAATTATGGCAATTAAGAAGTCATAGCCAAAGCTGGATGATAATATGCAAAACAATGGGAATGCTTTGATTTAAAGTCCCCCATCTGCATAAATTATACACCCGATCATAGATGACGTGATGGCGGTATAGAGATGTTTGGGTTAAAGGCCTAAAAATGCTATCTTTTTTAATGGAAAGCCCAATGAAATTAATTATCTGGTCTGTGACGATTTTTGGCCTAAATTCTGTGAGCGTGGAATCTATCTTAGATGCTGGGAGTTAAGAATCTGGAACTGTGACAATTGCTCAACCGATTGGTTCTGCACTAAATAATTTATGTTTTTATTAATTTCTTGAATCCAAAATAGGGCTATTTGAGGGCCAGAACATAGCCGGAAGTAGATTGCATGATCAGGCATATTATTCCCAAGAAAAAAACGCCATTAGAAATGTTTCTCCCAATTCCCAGAGATGTTGTTATTTTTTAGAAATCTAAGCCCGAAATCAGCTTGTCTGGGTCTGGCTAGGTACTTAGTTAGGATTTGAAAGATTTATGTTGTTGGAAATTAATTACAGAGCCCGGTGAGCGGTGCTAATAGTTTTTACAAGCATTTTTTCGCTTTTAAGCCCCGTAAGTATCTCAAAGATACAAAAATGACGCATCACATTAGGTTTTTTTGCAGGTAAAGTCATTAAAAATACATCATACCCCGGACATTTGATCATTTTCTTTATTTTCAATAGTATTATTGAGTTCGCACTCGTTGAAATCTCAATAGATATTGAGCAACCTCGAGGGTTTTGAAGAGAAGCGCTTGAATTAATTGAGGTTTGTTGGGCTATTGCTTAAGGCCAGATTCGTCAAACTTGCGGCATTTATTGGGCCATCTGTCGGATATTCAAACCACAAGATACTCTCGAAGGTACACCAAGCGAAATAATTGCTGAAAGTGCTGAAACGACCACCTACCTTGACATCCTGTACAGTTGAGTAGAACTGTCGCAGCGACGAGAACTGCAAACTGCATCCATGTGAGTAATAATCCTTTTGCAGTTTGTGTCCTTCCTTTGATTGCTGGTGTTGTTGTTGTCGTGGGAGATGCTTCTGGGGCTTCGACTTGACCCTGACGACGCGTTTCCCTCGCTCTGGTTTCCCTGACCAACCTGCTCGCTTTCCTCCACATTTTCGGCTGTGCGATTAAAACAAAAGGCGAATCAAAAGCAAAATAAATTTCTCCCAGCTCCTTGGTCCTCTTCCTCCTCCTGTCGATTTATTTATTCCGTTTTTATTTTTCTTATTTTTTGTAGGTTTTTGGAGGTTTCCCGGGGACCTGCGCTTGCGTGCGTGGGTGCCAGGGGGACAGGTGCTGCGGGCGGGGGCGGATCTGGTGCTACTGCTCAGGTGGGCTGGCGGTTGCTGGCATTCAGAGTCTGACTTCAATTGAAAATGCTTTGCTTTGTTTTGGATTCTTTCGGTTCGTTGGGTGGGATTTTGAAAATTATTGAGTTTGTGCCCAAAACTTGGCGGCAAAATCTAATCCTTCGTAGTTGTTGTTGTTGGCCTCCTTATTTCGAGGTCCTTAGACTCCTCTATGTACACACAAGCCCCTGTATTAGTGGCCTCCGATATGTACATACATATATGTATCTAAACGTATTTCGATTTCGTCGTATTAACTTGAAAATTAACTTTTATGAAACTCCTTTATTTATATTTTATTTCATAACATTTAAATGATTTATTTTATGCTTAGCTCACTTATAAATTTCTTTTAGAAATTTCTATAATTATTGCACAGTTTTCACATTAACATTCATTTCAGTTGGTTGAAACGTTATTTACTTTCAGTAAATATTGTTTTAATGAAAATTTTTCAAAGAAACTATTTGAAAATAAACGAAAAAAGTTATATTTTGGGCTAGGCCCATTTTATTTTTACGGTTTTTGTAGTTCGCGCACTAAATTTTGTATTGTTTCTGTTACAAAGATTTAAAAATTAAATTAAAAAAGCAGATTTTTCGAATTTATTGTATCCGGGTTTGTAGCTATTCATATAATCTTGTTGAAAATCCGATATTGTGCAAATTTTTTTCATCTGGTGGATTTTTCAGCGCCAAATAAATGTGGAGGAAGGTTGTGCGGGAAAAGCGTTACGTCGGTGCGACAGTTTCGGGAATTGGCGGCGGAGTGTGCCTGCCGCAAGCGTGCGCCAAAGCGCACCAAGTAAATACCAGATAGTTTCTGGTATTCCAAATGCTACCACACCTGAAAAATACAAAATGTCAGTGGCGGATTTGTATCTACATGTTTAAAAATTAATAACTAATAACACCCTACGATGTTGTTATTTATTAAAACCACCTAATTTTTGTAAACCTGAGGTTATCGCTTGATATCCGTTATCGTTTATCGATATTCTGTTCCTACTAATAGGCTACTTAGAACTCCCTTTTTATTGACATTTTTGTCGTCCGATACGGCTCAATTTACTTAATACGATTTTCGTTTCGGTTTCTTGATTTCTCGATTTCCGGAAATAAAAATACTAAAAAGTATCGGCAAGGCTACCGCTCGATTCCGGTAGGTGGCGTCCCCAAAGGTATACACCAAATTCAAAATTTCGATTGCAGACGTTTATCAGAAGCTTTAGCTTTTTAATTGTGTTTTCATAAATTTTGTCAATAAGTTTGCATAAATTCAAAAAATGTTTTGTGTAATTAACTGGAATACATTAATGTATTTTATTAAATTTACGTGAACGAAGAGGGTAAGCCCCTTTTTCCAAGGAATTTCAGAATTCCAAGAAATTCCAAAAACGTTTCTTTTTAAAAATTTGCCAGCTTTGATGCCATATCCAATGTGCTGTTTTTGGGGCATCCATGTTTTTGGGCATTATTTTGTTGCCTTGTTATTATGGCAACCGCAGAACTCACACCGCAGAGTATGACATATTCTAGGAAAAACAAGCCATGCAAAATAATTCATGCTCTTCTGCATGAAAAACTCAACAAAAAGTGTGGGAGTGTGTTTTTGTGCGGTTTTCCCTTGCCAACCTTACACATTTGCATTTGCGGTGTACTTTTTTTGATTTAATGCCGCAAAATAATCCTTTTAGTTCCTGTTTGCTGATACTCTTTGTACATTTTACAAACATTAAAAGTTGGCCGCAAAAAAAGGATATATTTTTGTTCTCATTAATAGTTTTTATTCTATTTAGTTCATAAACATTCAAATAAGAGACTAATAGTCTCTTACCTAAACGTATAGATAAATAAGAGCTCTGAAAGATGCGCAAAGATTAGGGTAGAGGAGAGGTTATTTTGTGGCATGTCAGAATTCCGGTGAAAACAATGGGGAAAATTTTACTACATGCAAGCTCGTAAACACTGCAAGTCTCTTCCACGAAGGCGTTCTATAGAAATGGGGTAGGGCGGTGAAGCTGAAACTGAAAGGGAAGACGAATTCCTGCGCATGTGCCACACAAAACAAGCGAAATCCTGTAAGGAATCGGCAAACACAACATGCCGGCAAATTTACTATGCCTAAAAACTAATTTCATGAGTGAAGAAGTTATAATTATAAAGAAATTTGCGCGATATCAGCATCTTATTGAAACTTCAGTTCTATCACAATTTGAAATCGCGCCTTTTTTTCGCTTACAATGTAAAGTTTGAACTTTCGAGATCGAATCTAGTGCTGCCACATCTTCAAACTATTGTGATAATAAAATGTTTGGCGTTTCCAAGAACTCCCATCCCGGTATTTAAGAGTTGTCCTAGGTTTTTTACAGCCGACATGCTTTCCCCGGTCTGGAATTCAATTTAAATCGTGATTTCAGTTTCTCGTTTTCTCGCAAAATAAAATGTTAGCAAGGACTCAAACCACAAAGATCAGTGTTGGAAAAGGACTTTTAGTGCTGGAAAGCGCCGAGGAAGTGTGCCACAGAAGTGACACTTCTCGATAGAATTCGGGGATTTCCGAACGGTTGTCTGGTAACACTGTTTTATATTCAGCTAACGTAAAAGTTTCTATAGAATATTTACATTTACAAAATTATTTGTAACGGATAGTGAATCGACTAAAAAAAAAGCGTAGTATAACGGACAATGCACTAATGTAAAGGCCTAGTGGCAGTGTAACTTTTGGCGTGTTCCCCGCGTGGAACTGCATTTTTATTTCTTTCGTTTCCTCAGTTTTGTGTGTGCGCTTGTATGTGAGAAAAAAAAAGAGTGAGAGCGGCGAGGAGTAAAGCGGTAAGTACTAGTAGCCAGACAGGGATAGAGAGATAGAGCAAAAACCGAAAAGCAAAAAGGAAACGCCAAAAAACAACACCAACGCCTTTCCTTTGCAGGAAAAGTTTCAAACGAAAACCCACTTCTCAGTCTGAAAAACTATATGTGTAGATATAACAAAAAAAAAAATGATAGAAAAAAAAATAGAAAACATGATAGGCTGTGAGTTTAGATTCGAATTCTGATTCCGAGTGTAAGCCGAGGCCGGGGGACTCGATTCCAATTTCTGGCAGGGGCTGGGACAGGAAGGAAGGAAGATATCATAGCAGGCGCTGGTCGGGTAGTCAGTATAAAATTGTAATTTTCTGTAAATGCAAAATTATAGGAAATCGTATTATCTTTTCTCTTTATTACAGAAAAAAAAAATTACCGTGAATTTTTAGCACTAGCCCGTACGTTGTTTTCTATATTTTTGTACGTATGTACGTGTGCGTGCCCGTCGTCCGTCTGCACAAATGTGGATGTGGATGTGCATCGTAGAACTCGCGTATTTTTATACATGGAATATCTGAAAATTTCGGATAGAGCTAACCGCGATACCCACGAAGAAGAAGATACCACGGCACCGGAGCACGGAGCATAAGCGTTAAGGAGGGACGACCAAGTAGCGGACGACTAGGAGAGGGTATCATCGTTGTAGGGCTGATATACCAAGCCTCCCATTCATACACGCCCACAAATCACACGGATCGCAGGGACGACAACCGTCCAACTACCCACTAGGTGGGTAGCCCTACGGATATCCAATTGGAAGACCGACGACCGACTCTGCCACTGACGAATTTTGAACGAGGAATCTTCTGGAAAGGAAGTCTGAATCGGGGTCTGAAGCACACAGGAAGCGGTAAGTACCCATCCAACGAGTACCACCACTCGCCACATACGCATCTGATTAATAATCTCTCTTTTTTTTTCTGTTGTGGTTCATTATTTGCATTAGTTATTGTTGCTGCTTTAGTTTAAATTACTCAAAGACACATACACCCACTCATGCACGGATACACTTGCACTCCCATACGCCTGTGCCTCTGCCTCTGCCTCAGCCTCACCACATCTCCCATTGTCAGCAAATTCCAATCCGTCAGCGGCCAAGAGATCCGATCCCAATTAGAGCCGAAGCAGCTCTCACCCACACAGTGGCTCCAACTGGTTTTGTTTACAAACAAATAAGAAACAAGTGAGCATTTCGGCATTTCTGGCCGATAAGTTTTCGTTTTCCTCGCCAGCGAGTGAAAAGGCATGCAACGCAACGCTCTTGCACTTCCAGCCTCTTCTTCTGTTTTGACGGAAACTGGTTTTCCCCGCACCTGAGAAGGTGCTTGGCCTCAAATAGCAGCCGACTTTACTTTCTAGGCCAGCGAAGAGGCTATAAGCATAGTATAAGAATAGTTTTAATCTAGAAAGTTGTAAGGAATAAGGAATTTCTTGTATAATTAATACTATTTGCTAAGCAAACTAATGGAAAGTGTATAGTATTTAAAAAGAATGATCTGTAATAGTACTTTGTTTCTAAAGAAATGCCCTGTATTTTCTGAGCGAATGCCAAACAGGTTGAGGCCTCAGGCCGTCAGCAGACCAACATCACCTCCCACGCCCCATGGCGGCTGGCGGCTCTTTGTTTGCGGCCCAGAAACTGACTAATAGCGCCACCTGTTGTGTGTCATCGGGCCGGGGCGAGGTGGCTTTGTTAGCCACTTTCCAACCTATTTAGACCATTGATAAAATCGACGATAAGGTGCTGTGTCGGGCCATCTTCGACCTTAGTTTGCTGGCAAGTGACATCATACTCCACATTCCAATTGAGGAGCTCAATTAAATATAAAAAAAAGTGCAAAGTGAGAGAGACTAGGACGGGGAGGAGGGAGTGCATCTGTATCTTAGGATTGTTAGTCATAAGCGACCTGTACTCTCGATTTGCATGCCGCTTTTTTGGGTTGCTTTCTCACACACTGACACACTGACACACTGACTCATGCCGCCTGTATCCAAGCCACATCCGTAGTTTGCTTCAAATTTTAATACCGCCAAGCTTACCGCACATCACCATCACCATACCCATTTTTCACTTCCATTTCCATCTTACTAACATTACAATTTGTACATCTGTTTTGTTCCGGCCTCGCGCGAATTCGTTATCCTCCCGTGTGTGTGTGCGATTGTGTGTGCGTGTGTGCGGTTGTGCGCTCTCTCTGCGATCTGTACAGATCAACCGAAGGTCCTCCTATGTTCCTGCAAACGGGAGGGGGTGGGAAGGGAACCAGGCAACAGTCGACACACCAGCAAAACCACAACCAACAAGCCCCACACCACCAGACGGCGCACTCGCACCACCACCACCTCCAGCAGCAGCAGTCAGTCCAGCAGCAGCAGCAGTCGCAACAAACGCGAACCAACCTATTGCAGCAGCAGCAGGAACAGCAGCAGCAGGCGGCCCACGCCCTGTTCGTCCCGAATCACACCAGTCTTCACCACCACCAGCAACAGCAGTTGCTCCAACAGCACCACCAGCAACAGGCGGCCCAACAGCAGGCACAACAGCACCAGCAACAGCTCCACCAGCAGCTTCAACAGCAGCAACAACAACAGGTGCAGCAACAACAGCAACAGCAGGTGCAGGCGCAACCACACCCACAGTCGGTCATATTCTATCCACCGCCTACCTACACTAGTCACTCGGCTGCGGCAGGCAATAGCAATGCCGGCGGCGGCGGCGCTGCCCTCCAACTGAGCGCCGCCGCCAGCACTAGTTCTCTAGGACATCCACATAGCGGAGCCGGTGGCGCAGGCGGTCATCATCATGGAGGTGGTGTTGCAGCCACAACCGGCGCCAACCTAACGCGCGCCCTCAGCAACCCGACGCTGCCACCCCACTTTCCGCAGTCAGCTGGTCTGGCTGCAGGCGCTGCTCCCGGGGCTGCTTACATCTCGACCACTT
Source organism: Drosophila monieri (assembly GCA_035047585.1). Lineage (NCBI taxonomy): Eukaryota > Metazoa > Arthropoda > Insecta > Diptera > Drosophilidae > Drosophila > Drosophila monieri. The sequence goes on from JAWNPJ010000037.1 coordinate 254,103, forward strand.
ACATACCCTTCAACCCGACCAGTCAGCTGATGGGGATGCAACCGACGGTGGCGTATGCGCCCAACGGAGCCGCCGGCGCTCCAACCACGTTCTATGCACAGGCAGCACAGCCGCCGCCACAGCAGAAACAGCTGCCACCCAACAGCCAGCAGCCCGGAGGACCGCCTGGTGGAGCAGCGGCAGCGGGCCAGGCGCCAATCGCTTACTTCGTGGGGACCCCACCACCCAATGCGGGCAGTGTGGGCAACAATGTGGCTACCGGGGGAACCTCGGTACGTGGCAATATGCGGGGTGGCCAGAGGGCGACTGCCACGCCCCAGCACATCAGCACGCCACAGAACTTCTTTGCCACGTACGCCACCATGGCGCCAGCCAATGCGCCGCGTCCCGCTCCAACAGCGGTGGCGCCGATGATGAATTCGCGCAACGGGCCACTCAACGGACCGGCCGCCTTCCATCTGCAGCCGAACTTTATGCCTGGACTGACTCTGGGATCGCCGGCCGGTATGGCTGCGGCGCCTATGTTGGCTCCGGCCGGAATGGCCGCCCCGCCACCTCAGCCGCCCGGCGGACTTCACACTTATGCCCAGCACCTGCAGAACACCAGTGCCACGGCCCTGGCCAGCGTTCAGAATGTGGCCGGTGTGCAGGCTGTGCCGACAGGATTTTCAACCACATCGCTGACAAACGCACCAGTGGGCGGTGCTCCGCAAATGGGAGCCAGCTGCGACAAGGTGCGCCGACATGCCATTCCCATCATCCACCCGGACACAAAGGAGAACGTGCTAGACCCCAAGAGCTCGGTCTTCATCAAGAAGGACTCCAACTCGACACTGATACCCAGCACAGGCCTGGACTCGGACAGTAACAGCACCCTGTGCCTGTACCAGGCGCCTGTTCTAATAGACTCCACCTCGGCCTCGTCCCTGCTGTCGGGGGCCCTGGTGGACCAGCAGATGCAGACACTAGCCGCGAAGGCACCCGAGGTGCCGCTCTCCCAGCCAGCTTCCGCGGAGAAGCTGCCTGGCATACTATTCGGCAGCGATGCGGCCGCTGACCCAGATGACGGATCTGCGAATCCGGTCATCACCACCACAGACAAGGATCAGATCAGTGTTATTGTTAAGGACATTTTGGCCCATTCGGGCAATACAGAAGAACACCTCAGCTTTTGGCAGTACAGCGATGGTAAGTTGGGGGAACTACAATCAGTCCTTACTCTACATGTCTATAAGAATAGTTTTATAATTTAAAATTAATATTTAATCATAATTTTAAATGTCTAACACGTACAAAAACGTATGTCACTTGAACAGGAATCCCAGTAACCTGTCACTTTTTTTGGAAATTATTTCCCGCCTGTTGAAAACATCAGTTACTACAATTGTTTTCGGTGAATTATTAAAATTATTTTGTGAAATAAAATTGTTTAGATCATTTAAGACACGACCCATAAACCCAGATACGGGTATGTTACAAGTTTGGCATGCCAACTTGACCCTTGACCCATGAACTGGTCACTTCTAACAGCTTCTCTTGCAGTGGACAATGCCACCGACAGCCACGTTAGCCTGCCATTGGTACACAAGGAGTTGAACTTGCCGGAAGCTATAGACGCGGGACCGCAGCCCGTTTTATTCCAGGAACCACCCAAGAAACAGCGCCCCAAATCCGCAAACAAGCAGAGTGAGTCGTCGACGTTTTTAAGAAAATGAAACAGTGATTATTATTTGGTTTGAAACAGGTACCGCCACACCCACATCCATAGCGAATGACGTTGCTGAGGCTGCGGCCAGTGGCTGCTCGGGCATCTCAATACTACCCAGAAGCCAGCCGATGCTGACTCCATCGCCAGTTTCGTCGCCAGCTCCGCGTCCCGCCGCCACACAGAAGCCAACCAAGTCGATAGCAACGACTGCGGTTCCGGCGCCAGCGGGCTCGCCCAGCCGGAAGACATCCACTACAACCAGTTCGGGCGCCTCCTCGTCGGCCGCCTCCACACCAACCCATCAGCCAAGAACACAGCCACAGCAACAACAGCCAGCCAAGCCACAACAACAGGTGTCAGGAGCTGTTGGGCAAGCATCTTCTGGCCCGGGACGAGCCTTCACAACTGCATCGCCGGCGCCACAGGCTCGTGTCTCGGCGGCAGTTAACCTACTGGCCGGCACTGCCATTCCGGCAAACACCATCAACAATTCAAACAACACGAACCCGAACAGCACGGGCAACAAGAAGCAACGCAAGGCCCAGAAACGGGCCAAGGAGCTGGAAAAGAAAAAACAGAAATCCTCCATCACCAACACCGCTGGCATCCAAAATCAAAACAACAATGGCAAGGGAAATGGTAGTGTGGCCCCGGGCGAGAACAATGCCAACACAAACAACAACAGTGCTCCAAATACAACAACACAGAACGCAACGGTGACAGCAAAAACGGCAGCAGCAGAAGCCGTTCCCGAAGCAACAACCAAACAAGTTACGACGCAACCGACGACTGATAAGCTTAGTGCAACTAGTAATAATCCTAGCGTAAGTTCTAGTCTAAGAGACAACCAAACACAGCAACCACAACCCCTGCCCAACTCCAAGGAGCAGATGGCATGCATCAACAACAACAATGATGATGAGGACATCATTGACGAGGCGGATGCAGAGAGTGACGTAGAATGTGAGTAACTATGACTAGTTTCCAATCCAAGTCACATAACTAAATAATTCATATTCCTATCCATTTCAGCGGATAGCAAGGAGGACAGCGTGTCACAAAATACGGATAGCAAGACGGAGAAGCACATGGCCACAGACGAGATTGTAGCGAAATTTTTACAAAAGGAAAGCGCCAATACAACCGCGACTTTCTCAGAATCTCAGCTGCAGTTCCTCAACAGCAGCAGTTCTGTTTGCGAAGAGGATGACCCGATTCCTTCAACCAAACCTTCAACTGATAGCGTGGCTCTTAGCGAGGATAACTCGTTGGGCGAGCTTAAGTTTGGAGATTTTAGCGAGGAGACCCGCCACGACACCGGTTTCATTTGCAGCTCAACATGGTCCAGTTCGACACTCAGCAAGGCCGCCGAAGATGCATCATCTCTGAGCAGCAAGAGTACAGATAATGTGGACTGTGCTCCCCCGATCAAGGCGCCGATTGTGGCCGAAAAGAGTAGTGCTGGAAGCAAAAAGGGCTCGCCCCTCCATCAGGTAGCCAGCAAAGGATCAGGCTCTGGGTCACCAAAACCGAAGCAGCAACCAAAAACTAAGTCGAAGAGCCCCAGCCCAACTCCCAAACCAAATCCTGAGAGGTACTATCGTTATAGCATCGAAAAGCTGCGCGAGCTATCCAAGCTTAGCGACTCCCGCAAGCCACCGATGGTGCCGTGTCAGAAGGGGGATTGCATTTCGCAGCTGTTTGTTTCCCGACAGCAACAGCAGCAGCATCACGGACACGGCCAGCATATACAACAGTACCAGCACATGAACTTCAACGAATCGCTGGACTATGTGCCGGGCAAGCGTGGACGCGGGCATGGTGCCAACAAGAAGCATCACGACGGACACCAGCAGATGGGCGGCTCGGGCGGAATGGGCAACATGGGTGGAGGTGGTGGCGGCAGTGGAGGCAGCGGCGGCGGCCTATCCAACTCGAACCAACGCCACATGGACATCATTCGTGTGCAGTTGTCGCTCAAGGAGGAAATCAAGTTATCCGAGTGCGAGAATGCCTGGCAGCCGGAGACTCTGCGTCGGATGTCCATGGCCACTGGCCAGGACGACGACAATGATGTCGATGGCGTGATTAAGAAAGTGCGCGGCATACTGAACAAGCTCACTCCCGACAACTTTGAGGTTCTCCTTAAAGAGATGTCCAGCATCAAGATGGACAATGAAGCAAAAATGACAAATGTGAGTTTAAAATTTTTAAAATATGATTTGTGATTTATAAATTACTTAATCTTAAATTTTAATTCCTTTCCAGGTCATGTTGTTGATATTTGAGAAGACCATTAGTGAGCCGAACTTTGCACCAACCTACGCCCGCTTTTGCAAGGTGCTCTTCCACGAGATCAAGGCCGAAAACAAGTCCCTGTTCACGAGTTCCCTGATCACTCGTATCCAGCACGAGTTCGAGTCAAATGTGAATGATGCGAACGCCAAGGCCAAGAAGCTGCAGCCGACAATGGAACGCATCAATCAGTGCAGCGATCCAGCTAAGAAGGCAGAGCTGCGATCGGAAATGGAGGACCTGGAGTACCAGTTCCGTCGCCGAGCCTGGGGTACGGTGCGATTCATAGGCGAGCTCTTCAAGCTTCAATCGCTGACCAGCGACCGGGTGCTCAACTGCGTGGAGTCACTGCTGGAGCACGGCTGTGAGGAGAAGCTGGAGTACATGTGCAAGCTGCTGACCACCGTTGGCCATCTGCTGGAAGCCGCTCTGCCGGAGCAATACCTACTTAGGGATCGGATTGAGAAGATCTTCCGTCGCATTCAGGATATTGTAAACAGATCTCGTGGAACGTCACACCGCCAACAGGCGCACATCAAGATCAGTAGTCGCGTCCGGTTCATGATGCAAGACGTTCTCGACTTGAGATTGCGCAACTGGGATCAGCCGACCAGGAGGGAATCAATCGCAGGGTGGCCGGAACCAGCGGCACAAGCAGCACGACGATTCCAAGGACCAGCAGCATCACAGTACCGGTGGGAATCGCGGAGTAAACCAACACCAGCAACAAATGCATCATCAGACACAACAGAAGCATCACCATCATAACCAACAGCACCATCACGGTCAGCAGCACGGTGACGACAGGGGTGGCGGTGGCGGCAACTACTTCATGCAGAAGATGCCGAAACAACAGCAGCACGAAAACCAAACGCTCAGCATCGATCCCAGCAAGCTGCGCTTCAGCAGCAGTAGCCTCTCCAGCGAAGACACGCCCGCCAAGCTGGGCAACTCATCGAATTATCAGTGGCGCAACGCAGGCAACCGGCCTGTGGGCAGCACCCCCGCCAACAATCCGCCGCCACCTACTTCACTGCTCAAGCGCCTACCCACTCCGGGTCAGAACTTTAACTACTCGCCGTACCAGCAGCCTTCTTCCTCCTTGGGCGCATCCCAACCACCTGCCAGTGGTGGTAACAACAGGAGTCATGCGGGTGAACAGCAGAACTCCTCAGACAGCGGCTTCGATACCAAGCAATGCCAGGAGCTGATCACAAAGCTGGTGGAGGAGGCTTTGAATACGCGCGATTGGCAAGCGGAAGTGCTTCCGATCTGGCGCTCCCACAGCGGGAAACAGCAGGCGAAAGCATTGCATTACTTACTGATGGACTACCTCCATCGGTCGACAGTGAAACGGCAGCAGCGGCAGGCATGCGCCACTGTATTCTCCTACTTGATGAGCAAGGATGCCGTGGATAAGGCAACATTCGGACAGGCATACACACGGTTCGGCGAAGACTTTCCAGATTTGTTAGTGGATGTACCCAATGGTTGGGGGTATGTGTTCGAGTTTTTGGGACCGTTGCTGCACTCGGGCAGACTGAGTCTCAAGGATATTTGGCAGCGGCGCTGGCTGGAGAATTCTTCATTTACGGAGCGCTTCGCGTTTGCCTTTGTGAACTATTTTGTGCAGGAGTTCGGTGCCGCCTACGCCCGCAAGCTGTGGCACAACGAGTACAAGCTGGACCGCGGCCAGATGTTCTGGAGTGATGGACGCAAGTATCGGGACTTTGTGCAGGCGCATAGTTTTTACTTTCTGGACAACGGACCCGCACAGCAGCAACAAAGCCAGGGAAAATCCAAGGGCCCCACTGCCTTCCGTTCTCCGGTGGAACACGTGGAGCGAATCCGATACCTACTGGGTCTGTCCTGCGACATGGCCATCGACTACATCAACACAAACGTGGCCATCAACGCCAACTTTGTACGGCAGCTCACGAAATTTCTATGCTGTGATTTTGCGCTAACTGTGATGACTAACACCCACAATAAGAAACAGCCGCTGCAGCTCAACACGGAGAGCTTTCGCAGCCGGTGCACACCGCTGTTGCGTCTTTGCATCGACGCCCAAGAGGCGCTGGAGATTGCGTGCATTGACGAGGCGGTGGACTCGCTACAGCAGCACTTTATGGCGGAGTTCGAGGACGAGATGGCCGCTGGCGAGACCATCTGTAGTACGTTCAGTGTTCTCTATGACAGCGAAGTGATACCCAAGGAGTCGTTCGACAAGTGGTACAAGCTGGAGATCGAGCACTCGTCCGCCTACCGTCGTCCGTTTATCGACAAGCTTCGTGGCTTCATCGAGGAAATGTAGATGAAAGACAAAAGAGGACATTCATACCCAACCACAACAACAACAACAGAGAAAAAAAGGCAAAATCAAACGAAGAGAAACCATAAAAAAGTATAATTGAAAGCAAATTTCTAAACTACACCACAACGAAGCAAAAAGTAACAGCTTAAGCGTGTAGGAACACATCGTTTGGAACACATCCTCAGACCAGGCGCGGTCGTAAGGGTCAAGTGGACATAATTACGCAAACGATCTGTCGAAAATTTTGCTTGTGCATCGTGTTATCCGTGCAGCATCCTACAGACGTCGATATACACAGAAAACACATACACATTAAACACACATACCCATTGTTTGTTGTGCGGTGATTTTGATGATGATATGTCAAAAAAGACGAAAATTCCTTGTTTTTTTCCACACAGATTTCTTATTCAAGCCGAACCTTCAAGTCACACACCAATCATTTCATTTGTATCACAACACGTTCCTTACGAGAAAGAAAAAAAAATTCCCTTTCGATGACTTGGTCATGTTTCAACACAGACAACAAATATTTACACTTAATCGTATCAAATGAATAAATATTAAAAAAAAAAACAAACGAATAATGCAAAAAAAAAAAAAGAATAATAATTCAATGGAATCTCTTCAATGGAGTCTAAGCATTACCCAATCATACAGGGTATACAGCGCATATTGATGTATAATTACATATAGAATATTCATTTTCGTAAACTACAGTATTTCGTTAATCATTTAAATAAATGCGGACATCATTTATAGGCCTAGCTTCGTAGCTTAGCGTACTTCTCTAGACTTTAAAGGAATTTTTGTTTATTTTACCTTTCAGTACAAAGCTTTGTGAATTCAAATTACGTTTCTTTATTATTTTTTTTTTTTGTGAGTTATGAACTATACACAATTATAATTTATGTATCTTCGATTTCAAATGTAAAAGGCTCAAAAAATAGGCAAAAATATCCCCTCTTCCTAACAGATCTGTATTTCAAATCTCAATTCCGCGATTCGGAATATTCTCTTATATATTAAAACAATATATATATATATATATAAATTATAACAATAATTTATGGCAAAAATATACGTACGTATACTAAACAAAAATGAATGTAAATTATAAAATTCGTAAAGACATGTAAAGTATTTAGCACACAAAGCATGATTATCCAAAGATAAATCTTAAAATTAGCTGTAAAAAGGAAAGAAAAAAATACACTAATATTAATTTCGAAAATATATAAAAACAAAAAAAGAACACCCATTTACTATATAGTTATTTAAACCAAATTTAAAAAACAAAACAAAATTATATGTATAACAATTCAAGCATAAAAGCATACATTACGTCATAACGAAGAAAAAGCAAAAACAAAGAGCTCTAAGCCGCCTTTAATTAGTTATTTTTATAAAATTGAATGAAAAACACTAAATCGATAAAATGAAAAACTCAATTTGAAAAATTTATATATAAAATATTTGAAGCAAGGCAGAAACAAGAAACAAGAAGCAAGTTTAGCAAAAAATTAGTTTTACTAAACTCGACATTTTTTGTGTATAAACTTTAGGTTTTTTTTTATTTTACACTTCAAGTGGAAAACGTGAAAATGATTTACGGCAAAAGCAAATGAAAATTGTATGCCCCAGTAATTAGACAAGAATTAAAACAAGAATTAAGAAAAAGAAAAGAAGCAAGCGATATAATTAAAATAGGTAAGAATTGACGAATACAACAACAGAAGTAATTAAAACACTTCTTGCACTAACCACAAAATAATTCTAAAGCCAAGCTAAAAAATGTATCGAGCCCAGACTCCCATCAGTGGGTAGTGGGCGTGGCTATTTAACTAGTTTCGTAGCAATTCGGCAGGCATTCCAAATGCTTTCGGCCAACTTTTGGGATGAATTTAAACCAGATACAGAATTACCTGGTATCCTGAATTTCTATGAGCCGAAGCAGGAGATCGAACCAGAGTTTCCCCAGTGAATTTCCTTAGAGAAATTGAGAATAGAACCCAGCAGATAATGGGGAAGGATATGCGGAGAGCATATCCTTCAAAGGAAATCAAGAAGAAATTGTAAACAGCTAATAATAAAAACGAAAAGTAAAACTGCAAGGCGTTTTAATGTGGGTCCAGTCTGGCATTTCATTTTCATCATAGGCATGCGGCACATCTTCATCCCTCCACATTCAAGAATTTATCCTTAAAAACACACACACACACACACAAGCAAAAAAAAGCATCCTTACACAAACATAAAACACTTCATCATTTGGTGATGGCAGAAAATAAAAGTACCATTTGTTGCATTGCTTAGCATAAGAGGTTGTGGACATTGGCTTTAAGGCTTGTGAGAAATGTAAGCAAACTTTAATATAGCACTGTGGCACTAAATTAACTTTCACCTTTCTGTTATCCTGCCAGGATATAAGGCAATTTGAAAATGGCCGAACGTCGTGGTCGCATTCCAGTGGCCAAGTTCCGCACCCAGGAGGCCAAGACCCGCAGCAGGAGTCGCGTCCGGGAGCCAGACTACAATGAGCAGGACCCGGAGCACGATATGTTCACGCTACTGGAGGACAATATCGCCCTGAGGGAGGAGAACAAAGCCCTCAAGCTGGAGATAGAAACGCGTAAGTTAAAACTTACTTAATTGTGTCTAAAATTTGTAAAAATTATTTTGAAACAATATTTGAAGACAAAACCACTCAGGAGGAGCAGCAAGCTCAGCACGAAAAGTTGAGCATTCAACTGGAGTCCCTGCAGCAGCAGCAGACCAACTTCGAGTCCCAAATCAAGGAGCTGAGCTCGAAGTTCAACAAGGCCTTGAACGAGAGAAATGCTTTAGATAAGTTGCACAAAATGAAGGTCGATCAGATCCACAAGTAAGTTGCATTTTGAATCCAATAATGGTATAAATGCTTAACATATATGTCCCTCTATAGTCTCACCAGCGAACTGGATCACATGCGTGAAAAGCAGCATGATCAGAGTCCTGAACCCATCACCCCTCGACCGGTTATCGGTTCGGTGGAACTTAAACGGAAGCTGTTCAAGATTCTGCAACAGGGCAGTGCTGACAGCGCCGACAGTTTCGGTAATCAGGACCTGGATAGCTTGGTGGATGTTAACTCTGAGGGAGTACCTATTACCTCTGGCCTGATGGAGCGTTTAGCGGATGAGTTTCTTACACTCAAGCATTCAACTAATACTGTGGAGCTACAGCTTTACGAAGCCAATGAGAAGATGTCTGAGCTATTGGAGCAGGTAAAGTGGTTCTTCATACTCAGGAATTGGATTAAATATTAATGATGTCTTTCGTGTAGCAACACTCATTGGAGGAGGAGAACGAAACACTGCGCTCTGAGAACATTAACCTAACCAAGGTGGCCAAGCTGCTCACCGAGAACATGAAGGAGACTGTGGAAACTAGCCAGAAGTATGATGAACCGCTTAAAGTCACTGAAGTAGACTCTCATGTTACCTTTATCCTTGCAGAATGGAGGCAGCGCTGATCAAACTGAAGCAGCGCAACGATGAGCTCACTGCCAGGACTCGGGACCTTACCGATGGACAGCCGGGTGCCAGGACCAGTACCACATCGAGCGTGCTAAATGAGCAGGAGGAATTCGAGCAGATCCAGGATCAGGTGCAGCAGCAGGCCCGTGAGCACAACGAACGCATCGTGGAAATGGTTAGTCCGGGGTTCGGGTCACTCTCAATCTATTCGCACTCAGTATCTATGACTATCAAAGTATCTATTCTATCCATCTATTATGAATCCACTAGCAATCACGGAGCGTGTTCGATGTATTCAAGCCGCTCTCGAATTTCTTCCGGAGCAACTGAATATGAAACGCTGGCGTTGATGATTTTCCACCAAAAAAAAAAAATAATAATTCTTGAGAAATGCATGGAATGTGTCCAGCTGGACATGTTGTTGTTCCACAAAAACAGAAATCTTATATTGGTGCTGGGTCCGTCTACTCTACTACTCCTCCTCCACTCCATCCATCCGAGTCACGTAAGCAACTGGCTTGCTGCGCGTCGCTTTTCCCATGCAACTCCTCTGGCTTTAGATGCACTAACCTATCCCTTAGATGCTTTGATTGATCTACTAAATTCTCACCCAAAATTTATGCTCCCTCGCTCCTGCCCGCCCGCCCCGCTCTACCCTTCTCGTTTTCGTTTCTTACATTTGTAGCAATGTCTTATGGATGCGGCTATAGCCAAAACTACTAACGATGAACTAAAAAAATTACAACTTAAGTTGGAGATTCTCGAGGAGCAGCTGCGCGAGGCAGTGCTGCGAGCTGATCGAGCCGAGGATCAACTGGCGCGCTACCACGAGGCCGAGCAAAAGTCTCTGGCAGCTCCGCCCCCGCCACCACCACCACCGCCGCCGCCGCCTCCCATGCCGGGCAAGCTTTTCGCTGGCGCATCTGGTGGAGATTGCGGAGGTGGAAGCTTCAGTGAGACAATTGCTGGCCACAGTTTGCGCAAAGGCAGCGGCGACAAGATTATCGATAATGTGAAGCATCAGGTACAAGCCGAAGCAGCAACAGGTATGTATTCAAACGCCGTATCCCTTCCAGATGGTTCTGATTTCTAAAGGACTAGGATGTGTATAGTATAGGTGTGGGCTGAAACTCATTCCATTTCATATATTTATTTTTTAAAGTTCTATAAAGCACTAGGACAGTGCTGTTGAAAAGTTAGGCACTCGAGTGGCAGATGACCAAACTCCTTCTTTTCCAACTATGTTCGAGTGGAAAAGTCCTCGGAGCACTTGGGTATTCGAGCTTGAATCAATTTCTAGAGCAGCATCCATTGTCTGGATGAGATTGGGAGGAAATTGGACCGAAAAAAGCTGTCGATGGCTGACAGCACACTTGTGTCGCTGGCCATCCGTATGTCTGCGACTAATCCTTGCCAGCAGTGCGTTGACAAGTGCCTGCCATTGTCGCCATGTCCTGGAGATCTGGCTGAAGGGCCCAACTTGTTGCTGTCAATTGTCAGCGACGTCACACGCCACTCATCGGCCTAACCACTATACCCTTCATAATCCTCCCGCTCCTGCACCAGCTCCACGCCACACAACAACCCGTCTGCGAATGTAATTGATTTTACCTACACGTCGGCTTCTTTTACGGCTCAATGCTGGCTTTCACTAGCCCGGTATCCCCCCATCCACTCTCCTCCATCCTGCTCCCCGGCCATTCACTCTTGACTGCTGCAGCAGCAACTTCTTAATTAAGTTTGCGAGCTGTTTTCCGAGAGTGAGAGAGTCGGGCGAGGGAGGCTTTTGTGATGACCTCGACAGGTCTGCTGAAAGTAGGGAGGGCTGGCACTAGGAATAAGCGGAAAATCAGCCAATTAATTTTTAGATAATTTCTAAAAGCACCTTCTATTTATCCCTAAAATCTACTATATATATTTCATTTTTTAAATGCAACTTAATTAGTCTGGGAACTCAACATTGGTGGAGAAGGAAGGTGGTCTTCCTGATTGCTCTTCTTTTTTGTCATTATTTCATAAAATATTTTCCGGACAATGAGAAGCCGGATTGCGTGTAAAATCGAGTAGGTCGGAACTATATATATCTACTATGCTATATCGTATATTTATGTATATGTTTGTAGTACAAAACACCCAGAGTGTATTTGGCTTTGGCACTTGTGGGCCATCACTGCCAGCGTTTAATTTCGTTCCCATTGAGATGATGAAACAATCGTGGGAAAAATCCAGAGCTACCTGCCAGGACCTGCCTTGTATCCTTAGTCGTTAACCTATATTAACTTGCATAGTATATGTAAATCATCTACCTGCAGAAAGCTTCATTGACAAACTCTCTCATGAAAATGAAATCAGTGTATATACCCGCATAAAGTGGCTCAAAATTGTAAATATGTACATTGTGGTCGGGGTGCGGGCGGCGGCGGTTTAATGCACCATGACAGCCAGTGCATGATTTCATTATAAAAAGAGTAAATACTTTTTGCAAATATGTATCTATGTGTGGCCTTTCGATCTATGATGAGGATTAATTGAACAGTTTCCCAAGTATTTAATGTTCAGACTCACCCCGAGGAAAGCTGAATGGGCGCTTTAAGCGAGCAATGTCATGGACATCCTCCGCAGCATACACACATTGATATGCACTCAACACTGACACTAAGCACTTCCGTTTCCGCTTTGTTTTGATGCTGATTTCATTGCTGTTGCCTACTTTTTGGCGCGCACCACGCGTCGTATGCGTAACGAGCGCACATTCAAATCAAAATCAATCAACGCGCGTATTGTTAGAAGCCAGAAAACTGTCGCTACGAATATTACGATATATATATAGGTATATCCATCCGATGTAGAGGCAACCTGGAGTATATAGATTACACTGGAGTGGAGCGGAGAACGCGCGCGCGTCTCTTGAGGCACGTGAAGCGTTTGAGCTGCCAGCCAGCCGTACATCAGCTTTACGGCTAGGCATCACCATTGCTACTCGTGTCCTTTTCCGCACTCGTCAAGCTCGTCGTCGTCCTTGTCCTGTTCGTCCTTCTCGCCCAGCTCGGAGGCTATGGAAGCAAAAACAAATGAAGCGTCTCAGTTCCCGTTCCCGTTTGTTGAGGTAAACGCAGAGCTAGGCAAATGGAATTGCTGATATTGTCCAAGTCAAAGCATATCGTGTGTATACATAACAACAAGTTGCTGTTGCTCCTGCCAGCCATTGTTGGTGTTGCCCATGGCTACCAGCTTCACTTTCAACCAGTCGGCAGGACGGACGGCAATGGAGGTGGTGGATATGGACCTTAAAACCCACCGACCGACCAACTCCATGACCTACCCTGGAACGGTGTTACGGTTTAAGCGAATTGTCTCCTGTAGATGGGACATCCATACATACATATATGGAAGCGGAAATTCCACAGCACACATTTGTCAATATCCTGTCGACACTAAAGCTTTTTCCCTCCGATGCGTCTGAGTGCCATTTCCGGTTTCATGCGCTACATTCAAAACTTAAATTTGATTTAAGTTGGTCCTGGCACAAAAAAAAAGACTTTTGCCTGGCTTCCCCATTCAACCTGGCAACCGGCAGGGACCAGGCACGCTTCAATGTTGGCTTTAAGCGAGCTGTTCACATTTTGCGTATATTTTTGCGCTTGCTGTTTCCATCCTCCTGGATGGCCCACTCTTGTTTCAATTCAACCCCACACCAAACTGTCAGTACAAGCCAGGACCGTATCAAATTCGACTATGACGACGACGACGACGACAAGGACGAAGAGGATAAAGATGATGATGATGATGACGGAGGCGATGGCGAAGAGGACGCAATTTATTATTTTTACGAGGAGGGGCCAAGCCAAGCCATGAACTAGAAGGAGCAGCCGCCGCAAGCCGCATTGTTGCTACTGGGCCGGCCATGGCATGGCTTATTATTATTATTTGTGCGTTTTATATTTCCGTGTTTTATTGCGCCACTTTCCTTGGCAGCACCATTGGCAGTCCCCAGCCTCCATTGTAAATCCTCCATCCTCCATACACGCACATACGCACATAGTGGCAGGGGGAAGGTATGTACATTTCCATTGACTCGCCTTTGGCTTCATTTGTCGCCGGTGACAGTTGTCGAGTGCCCGACATGGCCTTCCATTCCACCAGCAACCCGTTTCGGCCTTGTCCCTGATTTATGTCCAATAGCATCCTTTCAAATAGCCCTTAAAGTCCCCGGCTTACGGTGAGTATGGGTTACGGTCTACGGTTTTTTCTTCATCCTAACAGCTAACCGCATGTTAGTTAAGCTTCTGTAGCTACTTACTTTCGTTCCACAAATCCATAAACGATCTAATGGACTTGGTGTACGATTCTTTCAGGTCTTGACGCTCTAGTGCGGGAGTTCAAGTCGGGCGGCGTGACACTGCGGAGGCGAAATCGACGCAAGACCGGCACCAGCGAGGCCCTGAAGGAGATGTTCCAGGTTTTGGAGATAAGTCAGAAGCAGAACCGCAACTCCAAGATATGCGTGGATCTGCACTCATCCCGTGGAGTGGACGTCTAATCCTCTACAAAATCCTCCACTCTAGGAGTTCCTGCTCTGTTCTCAGCTCTTTTCCCCAACTTCTCCACTACGACTTGGTCTCAAATCTCAGGACTCGGCTGTCCCTGAACAACGAACATTCCGTGCATTTTCAAACTGTATTATTTTTGTGCCTTTTTCGAGGATGAAATCAACGCCATTTACAATTTACTAAGCTTAAGCTTCGACCTTCGACTACTACCCTTTAACCAAACCCTAACTACACTATTTTTGCTAATCTAACCCACTTTTGTATCCGGCCCCTGGATAATGTGTTCATTTTAACAGGTTTCGCGTTTACTAATCAAAGAAACCCCATCGGTTATCAATACAAATATCAATACATTTTTTAACATAAAAAAGTACTTTGCATTATTTTTGGGTGGTTTACTTTAATAAATCAAATCGTTACTGTTACATTCTTAATTTTAGATAATTATTGCTTAATCTTTGGCCGATACACAGATCGCAAATTACATAATTACACAGAGCTCGTTAAAGTAAAATATTGTTTTGTCTAAGATTAAATATTTGTTGTGTAAGTAAAATAGTTGTGCCTTGGGGTCGGTCCATGCACTGTAAATGGGTTATATAAAAGGCGCTTATCGTATAAATCTCAACAGCTAGTTGCACTTCATAATGGCTACACGTAATTGTATCAAAACAGTTTGTATGTTAAAGCGCTCTTCACCCAAAAAATTGTCTAAAATGTCAACAAAAGAATTCGTTCATTGTTCGCTTTTCGTAATTGACTTGTTAGTAGATTTGTGCTAAAATCTTATTTGTGTTTCTAAAATCGTAGGCATTATCGTTAGACTCCTGGTAATTGATATTGCATATAGACTGTGTGGCACTTGTTTGCATAAGAGACGTAAAAGGTTTCTAGAGTTGATAATTAAAGCTTATGATCTAGTGTTATGTCTTAGCGTACAGCATACCGGGTGTACACTACAACTGAGTACTTGTGGAAGACAAGTAGATGGGCTTTTGTTCGAAAACAAATTACAAAAAGAATTTATAAACTAAACGAAAATGACGACATGTTCAACATAATATCATATAAACGTAAACGTATTCAAAAACACTTAACAAAATAGGCTACAGTATAGGTTTCGTAATCGAATTGCTACAGGCTAGTGCGATCGTTTTGTTAAGACACTTGTTTGGCGGTCGTTTGTTTTGTGGCTGAGGCTGAGGGCAAAGATCGTTGATTTTTGATTTCAATTCGGGGTTGTGGGTGGATTGCCGCTATACATGTAGTAACAGGGAAATACTTGGCACTCGCGACATCATTTGAACGTATATGGCGCTGCAATGAGAGCGACGATAACTCTCCGCCCCCATGCCCTATGGAATGTGTTTGCTGTGGCGCGACGGCTTCGGTGGCGGCGTCGGAGGACGCGGCTTGCTGCCATCGATGGCATTCACCACACTGAAGTTCGTGGCCTGCAAATACTCGTACGTGGTATTCGTAATACTGGTCTTTGTCAGGGTCGTTGTGGTGCTCATGCTGCTGCTGGTCGTATTGCTCATTTGGCTCATCAGCGCATAACCATTGGGCGCCCAGTCCATGGAGTGGGACAAGCTGCTGAAGTCTGTGGAGTCGCGTGACTTGGCGGGCAAAGGCGGCGGTCGAATGTCCTCCTCGGATGTTGAATCAGTGGTTTCTACAAGGCATTAAAGTTTACGTTCAGAACTGTCTACCCAAACCATGTTTAAAGTTCCTGTTAGCTCACCAACTGAATTGCGATTGCTGCTCTCGGATAGGGAGCGTGTATCTGGGAAGTTCTTGATGCTGGCAGTGGGCGTGGCGATACTAGACGGCCGGGAAAGTCGACGCTCCTTCTCCTTTTCCGAGCGCAGGGGCCGCTTGGGCGTTAGCTCTTCGGTCAGGACATGCGGATCTGGAGTCTTTGGACCACTCAGCGAACTATTTGAAGCGCTGGCTAGCGACGCTATTGATGTGTTGATCTCCTTTTCAGGGGTCGAGGTTATGGTGCTCAGAGGCGGCGTGTACCACTGGCTGCTGGGCAGACTGAGAGCGTCCCGATCCTGCCGATTCAAAGGGTGTTGTAAGAAGGATTAACAAGCTGTGTGGGATCTAAGTTTACCTTCTTCATGGAACGCCTCTTGGCCGGTGTCTTATCCTTGTCCTTACCCTTGCTGCTGGACAAGGCGACGAATGCAATGAAAGCAAGGATGATTGGCAAATGAACGCAATGAAATAAATACAACGGAAAAAAATTACAAATCGAATGGAGTTAAAACAAGCTAAAGTTTCAAACTAAAATCCAGCGGTTAGCACGGAGAGAGAGTTAAAATATTTGCGGTTAGGAGGGGTCTCGATCCACTCAGGAATATCACTTTACACACCTGGTGTTGAAGCTTAGGCTGGCCAGCGTCGACTTGATGGAGTTGGTCTGCGGCCGCGGCAGAAACGTTGACTTTGAGAGGCCGCTACTATAGGTGGGGAAATTGAAAAATATATTAATGATCCATCTGATTAATGATTAAAGGACAATCTCCACTTACTCTGATGATCCCATGCTGGTTTCCGAGTGGCGATTGTAGCTGCCGTCAAAGCCCGCCGGCAGGAAGGAGTTGGTGCGGCGCATCACAACTGAGTCGATCTTTAGATCACAGGTCTTTTCGCCGTACTGCGTTTCCACGTGCCTCTTCATGTCTGAGAAGCACTTCTCCAGGTGCTCCTGCAGGGCTTTTAGGCTCTCGGGTGCCCGTTGGCGGTGCAACTGAATGGCTGTAGAAATATTCAGAATAAGAAACAATAGCTACTTCCTTCCTAAAGGTAATCCTTACCTATCTCCAATAAGGGAATCTGCATGGCAATCAGATCCTTCAGCTCCTCTACCAGTTCTTTGTCATCAGGATTCTGCTCCAGGTACTCCTCCACCAGGAAAGCCTCTTCGTACTTGGCAAAGCCACCCATCACCGCCGGGTCCACGATGCCGTTCAGCTTCATGGTCAGAGGATTGATGTGCAAGGTCTCATCACTTCTGTGGAGAATCACCAGCTGGCGAACGTCCCGATTCGTATCCCGCATTATCTCCACCGCCCTCTCGAGCGGAGAGATCTTGAAGGTATTGGTCTCGACGACTGGGAACCAGCGCAGCACTCCCGGCAGGGGGAAGCTGGCCAGTAGCTCCGTCCGCTCCAGCCACAGATTCCGCACATCATCCATGTGGCCGCCACCGCTGCTGTCGCGGAACGGACGCGAAAACTGGAACTTCTGGACGTTGTTGGCGGTGAAGTACTTGACAATTTCGTTGGAGATGATCCTGTCGTTGAACTTGGCACAGTCGGGATTCATGATGGGCTCCACCTTGTTCACCTGAATATACTGGCCGTCACTGTGGGTTATATCCTCGCCGGGAGCCTCTAGGGTTTGCATCAGTTCCGCCTGCGGATGCTGGACCAGCATCCTGGTGCAAAAGTCGCTATGCCGTTCGTACTCCTTGCCGCGGAAGATGTAGACCTTGTTCTGGAGCAGTCGCGGGAATCCTCGACCGTAGAAGCACACCCGGAAGTACTCGGAGCTGTGGCGCAACTCCTTAAGAATCTTCTCGAAGAACAGAGCCATGCGCTTGAGTAGCTCCGCCAGCTTGATGTAGTCATAGATCTCCTCCTCGTACTGTCGGGCCAGCACTTTGCACATATCGATGGCGCACTCCCATTGCTTGCCCTTGTCGAAGTAGTCCATGATGTCGAAGTACAGCGCTTCCTTCAGCTGGCGGTGGGTGCGGCACTGATTGTGCCGGGAGCTCCGGAGCTGCGGGGAGAGTTCCGTGTCCGTCCAGCGCAGCAGGTTCGTGTGGAGCTTCAAGGTAAATGCCGCCTCGGTGTAGTTCTCGAACTCCATGTGCAGGGCGCACAGCTTGTACACATACCGGATGTACATCTCCTTGAGGTCCACGTCCGAGTAGAACTGCAGGAGCGAGAACGTGCACGCCATTCGGTTCTCCTTGCTCTCATCCTGGATAATGAAGCGATACTCCAGCAGTTTGTCCATCAGTCGGGTTACCATCTGGACGAAGGCTGTTCCGTCCACGTTGAGCGTGCTGTGGGCAGCACAGCGCTCCAGCATGATCTCCTCAAAGAGCTTCTTGTACTCCGCATCACCCTTGCCTGCAAAATCGCATTAATATCAAGTAATAGAGGCAATGGGCAATAGCTTCCTTACCAGCTCCGATGAGGATGTCCAGCTTTTCGATCATCGCCGTCTTGAAGTCGGAAAAGTTCCCCTTGTGGTGGGCATTGTTGTACTTGGTGTCCCCGTAGCTCTCCAGCTCCAGTCTGGAGCTGTAGTACTCGCACTGCATCATGTCGAAGAAGATGGGAATCGTCTCGCGACGCAGCTCCATCTCCGGGATCATGCTCATCTCCAGAATGGGCTCGACGAGTTGCGGCACAAACTTGGGCTTGTGCTGGCCCAGCTGGAACCACATCTTCCGAATCTCCATGGCGGTGTCCTTTCGGATGTCCCGATAGCGGGCGAACACAATCTGCCGCTTGTTGTCGTTGAAATCGTTCAGTTGCAGGGGCGACTGCACGAGGAAGGCGATGGAGCACTGGAAGAAGTTCGACCAGATCTGCTTCTCGAACGGACACAGGAAGTAGTCCGTAATCACCACGGCGAGGTGCTGGAGGGCGCCCAGGATCACCGTGTTCTGGTGCATGATCATGTCCATCCAATCCCTGGGAAACACTGCCTTCTGGATCGGCGACACCAGCTGCTCGAACGTCAAAAGGATCTCGGTGACAAAGACCTTTAGTTCGCCGTGCTGGTGCAGGTCCTTCACGAAGTACTCGTAGTGCTGGGCATCCATGCGCTGCAGAATGCCCAGCATGATGGCAAAGAACTTCCCCACTAGCCCGGTGTCCCTGTCCAGGGCCTGGGCTGCCTTCATGACTGTTCGCAGCAGAATGATCATGACGTCGCGGATGTCGTTGTGCGTGGCTCCCACATCCGAGCGGAACAACAACTTGAGGATGTTGTTCATGATGTTTATACATTCGGTTATCTAACGGCGGAGAAGGGTTTGTTAGAGTTGGCCAAGACTATGTTGGAGGAGCAAGAATAATTGAGCCTTTCTGCCATTTTCCTTCCATTTTAACAAATATTTAATATCCTTTTTTAAGAATTTATTTTGAAGGAAAATGGCAAAGAAGCTGGTAACTTTTTTTCTTGAATCTGTTTTCATTGTTTGGGTTCTTCAGACTGTCTGGCTAGGCTTCATAAAATTAAGTTATCATTAGTGTTTATTAAAAAAAGTTAACATAAAACGTTGCAGGTATATTGAGAGAAAAAAACATTGCATGGCAGGAAGCTGGAACATCTTAAGCCTAACTTAGCGGGCGTCCAGGGCGGCAAAGCACATGGATGAACTTCCTGAACTTCCGGCAGGATAGCGTTTCAATAACCACCATCCCAGAAGCCATAAGCTTTTAAATTCTTAAGCTAAAGGGTTTACAAAACAAATATTTATACAAAACGATAGGGATCTTGATGCTGGGACGCTGAGACCTAAATCTGGCTGAATGAGTATCGAGAGATTTTTGATTTTTTACCTTTTTGTTTGCAGTCGTATCACATGTGTGCAGTTGGGATTTTTTCTGTCCGAGCACTTTGGCTGCTTTCGAAAGATTCTTTTCTTGCTGCCAGATATCGGTTTTCGAGTCTCCCTAAATATGGTTTTTGTTTTTTGATTTTTTTTTACAAGGCAATTGCGGCATTTTGTGGCAAAACAATGAAGAGAAACGATATAACAACACATCGGTTGGTTGGGTTGTGCGTGAATAAAAAATTTGAATTGATTTTTGAAATATTATACGAAAAACATTTAGTTTTAATGAAAAGTAATGAGAAGAGAGGTAAATACAAAACAGATGGATAGTTTATTACATTGGAGTGGTGCCAGTGAGCAGAGATCGCACATTCATATAAAATCGTGGGTGTTTAAGTGTTTTGTGTTTAATGTTTGGATTGTTCCCAGGTGGTTCGGTGAATCGTGTGTACAGTGTGGTGCTTTGATGAACTCCCAAATGCAAATTGCTTTCTAACAATGACTATGATGACGGTGATCGGGTGCAAAACTAATGGCCAAACTAGACACGCCTATTAAATGTCTATACAACACTTACATGAGTTCGCAACTACGCCCCATGGTCGCTATTGACACACACACACTAACAATGATCGGATCATCAGGGTGCTTAAGACTAGGACACATGTATCTACCAACTAGAACACAAGACTAGCACAACATTTAATCATAGATTAATCCACGGAGCTTGCGAGTTACATGCCAAACGTTCTTAGAAGTCTTACTAACAAGCAAATGCCACATGCTTAACACTAACTAACTAACATATCAACTAGTAACTAGGCTTACTGATACTTCAACTGAACAAAATTAATACACGCCACATGTCAAGTTGCAGGATTTGATGGGATTTTAAATGGATGGTCTTAGGGATGTCTTTAAGCATTCAAGTTTCGAGTTTTTAGAGAAAATCATTCGGGTTAATCAAAATGTATTTTGATTAAAAAAAGCTTCATTTTAGTCACTTTTAGTTTATCAATTGGCTTTAACTTGATCATGTGCTGGGTTATGTTTTAATTTTGCGTCTTGTCGGTGCATTCACAAGACTGTTTTCAAGGACGATGCATCGGATTAAGAACAAAATGCAGTTTCCAAATGACGAATTAGTGAGACACACAGTGCTGTTTTATGCTTCGAACATACCTCCTCCTTGCTCTCGAGGTGGTCCTTGATGTGCTTGCAGAACACGGGCAGCAGTATGGCCCGGCACTTGGGCAGCGTGAAGAGTTTCGTGTCCACAAAGTCCTTGATGCAGCCCATCTTGGACTGTGTTAGGCGGCGTGGTGGGAACTTTTCCAGGATTTCCACAATTGAAACGCTACAGGACATGAAAACAACATCTCATTAATATATTTATTCATCAGCTGTGACTCTTAAAGGCACCTTAGTGGCTCTTGGTCGAAGACCTGCATCAAATCGGTGGCAATTATGTGCAGATTTTTGAGCAGCGCCCCCTCCGACTTCAGCAGGTTGCTGGGGCAGCCAATCATGTCGATGAACATGCGCAGCAGCTCTTGCAGCCGGGAGGCAAAGTCCAGGTCGGTGCAGTTCATCTCGGTGTAGAGCAAACGAGATCGGATGACGAATTTCATCACATAGTGGAGATAGCGCGTTGTCTTGTACAGACGCCGCACCTCCAAGCTCTCCTCGAGATTGTTGCCATCGGCAGACTTTTCCTTCGGCGATATGGCCTCCCGGATGTTCTTTTGCAGCACATCCATAAGTTTTCTATCAAAAGGATAACATTTTAATCCATTTTTAACTACTCCATGATATTTCTTACGTGTATGCCAGAGTGAAGGAGAAGCTCTCGTTGATGTACACGTCCAGGACGGTGAGGAAGTGCTGGTATTTCAGATCCGACACCGTTTCAATCAGATATATGATGCTCATGAACACCAGCTGGTCGTACTTCTCCGGATCATCGTTCTCCACCAAAATGTTGAACAGTGCGTCGAGGATGTCCTGCAGAAACTTCACAACCTCCTCGCCAGGCACCAAGGTCAGGGCCTTGAGCGACTGCTCCAGCGTCTCCTTGTGGGCGGACCAGTTCAGGAGACCCAGCAAGCTCACTGCAACGAATCATTATAGTTTCTTTAAAGATCATAGAAGTATATAACCTTACCGCTTTGAGTCAGCTTGGTGCTGCACAGATTCACACCGATGGAGAGATGATCCTTGGGGAGAAGACTCAGGCCCCCGATCGAGGGCTTGGTGCCTTGGAGATCGGCCACAATGGAGGGAAGATCCAGGTAGCAGTTGGCCACCGTCTTGTCGTACTTCTTGTGGTCGATCTTGTAGACGGCGAGAATGTGCTGCCCCTGGGGAATGGTGGTGCCGTTGGCCTGCATCAGCCGCATGTAGGCCAGGCCGAAGGGCTTCTCGGACCGGTCCTTCTGCTCGTTGCTGCTGCGATGCTTCAACACGAAGCGCAGATGGCACTGCTTGAAGTCCTCGATGGGCACATGGATCTTGAAGGTCTCCTGCCACTTGGGCTTGTCGTCGTGGTAGTAGACCACCGACTTGTACTCGTCGATGGGCGGATGCCCGGCCCCGATGCTCAGGACGCCCGGCACTAGATAGCCCTGCTCATTGGCCACGCACACCGACACCTCCACATTCTTCTCCGAGGTCTTGGCGATGCGGGAGAACTCGCCGCTGCAGATGGTCAGGTAGAGATCGTTGCGCACGTCACCCGGCAGGATGACCTCGGGGAAGCCCATCTTGCGGGCCACCGGAACATTGGTGTGCACCAGCCGGGGGAAGTCCTCTTTGATTTGTTTAATGTCTCCGCGCAGCACTTCGATGGTCACCGCCATTTTCGAGTCGATCTTGCCGATGTCCTTGTTGCCAATCAGCTTCCGCAGCGTCCCGTCCAACGTGTCCTTGTCGCACATGATGAACGGCAGGTCCAAGTTGCCCCGGAAATCCTCCGCATTGTTGATGATGGGGGTCAGGTCCTTGCAGGCAACACCAAACGGCCTCCTTATCACATACTCTCCCGTGCTGCCGGACGATCCGCTGGAGCTCACCGAGAGCTGCGACGCCTTGCGACTGGAGGCATTCAGCATGGTGTTGGCCATGCTGATGCTCGTCCGCTTGGACTCCACCGACTCCTTGAACTCCATCGACCCGATGCGTATGGCGTAGCACACCAGGTACATCTTCGAAATGCCCAAGTCGCTCTTGCTGAGATCCGTGAAGAGCACCCGGTTGTTGTCGATCTGCTCCAGAGCGGCACCGGTGCGGGACCACTTCACCACGTAGTTTTCGCTTATGGGCTTGTGGTTCTCCCCGTCGAAGAGGCAGAAGAGCAGGTCCGAGTCCTCCTGGAACTTGCACACAAAGGCGTTCACGTGCAGCAGGATGTTGTGGGAATATTTGTTGAGAGGTCGTGTGGCGCCACGATCGCTGGTCAGTCGCTGGTCAGGGGGAAAGGATGAGGGAGATGACTTACTGACTTACTGGTGGTTCCATTACTACTCACGTTGGCCTTTTCAATCCGGTGGACGGCGTGGACATGCTGCTCGTACAGCTCAGTGGTGCAGATGGCGTTTGTGTCCAGGATGTCGCCGCTCTCGTCGCGCACAACCATGTCCAGGCCGAGGAGCTTGTTCCCCGTATCGATCTGGTTGGTGGCCAGCAGCTTCACCTTGCGCACCTCGTCCAGCGGAAGGTTGCCGGAGATGAGGGCTGCCCGATTGTTGTTCAGCTCGTTCATTTTCCTCCGAATCTTCGAGAAGCTGGGATTGGTGCTCTGAATGGGAAGAATCTCAATAAACGACTAGTCCAGCAAGATCTCTCTTTAAGAACTCACCAAGAAGTAACTTTTGGCAATGGAGCCCCACTCCAGGAGCACCTTGGTGATCTCCTCGACGATGTCCGTTCGCTGAATGCAGAACTCGCCATTCACGATGTTGTACTCGCAGAGATGTATGTAGGTCTTGGGGAAGATGCCTCGTGTTCCCTTGGCTCTGTGGAGTAAAAGAGAGGGGGGAGAGTCATTAAAATGTGGCTTGCAACACAAAAAGGACTGCCCCTATGGGCTTCCCCCCCACAATTGTAACACAAAGAAGAAGCTCCACTGTGGACAGTGTTTACATTTGTGACACAATTCAACAGCCATTGCGACTGATGGCGACCCAACCCCAGTCCCAACCGATAGGGGAGAGCACTGAGATATGCGGTTGAGGAATAAAAATCATAACATACATTTTGAATAAAAGTTCGGAGTACTCTTCTTCCAGTGTAGTCTTCCCCAGTCTGCAGAGGAAGTGCGCTCAAAGTGTGACATTGTCGGATGAAGTGGAATTTGGCTTCAATTTGCCTCAATTCGCCGCTTGACATGCGGGGTGGCCACTTTAATTGCCCGAGGCATTCATCACTTAGAGCCCCGGCCTCTCCCTCGGTCAGAGTTCCAGATCGTCATCTACCTTTATGGTATCTGTATCTATCACTTAACCATTTCCAATTGATTCTCAGCGGCGCCCAGGCCAGAGGCCCCATCGAAAATCGTGAGAAAATCAAATTTTAAAATTGATATTTTTCTATAAACAAAAAATATGAATTTTGGATGGGAAGAGTAGCTGGAACCACATCGAAATTCGGGGCAAAGAGGTTATCAGTCCCTCCCATACTGGCACACAGTAGAGTGTGGGAAATGGGCTTCATAATTAAAGCAAATTAACGGCCAGAGTTCGGGCTGGGGCTTCACTGTGATCGGGGAATGCGTTTTTATTTATTTTACTGTCTTTGCTGGCCATGGGAGATGTCTGTCACTGAGGGAGGGGTCAGCCAGCTCCCTCTCCCTTCCAGCTACTCGCTACTGTGTGTCCACAGTTCGCTTCTCCTGATAAGGCGGCCACAAAGATACACAACTCCAAACAAACCAAAGAAAAAAAGGGTCAAGCCATAGTATCTACACATAAATATTGAAATGGTGGATGGGCGGAAGGGGTTATCTCTTCGACGAATGTGGCATGCAACCATGTGGCGGCATCTGGTCGGAGCAAAAAGGATGGAAGAAAGGAGTGCTGCCAGCCAGCCTCTCGATGAGTAAACAAAGGCCCAAAGGCGGCGCTTCTCTACCTGATTTACGATTTCCATGCCAGGCCATGCCATGTATCTGAAAAATCTGTTTCCGCTTCTGAACTTTTTTCTCAACTTCTTCGACTGCTGCTGCTGGCTGTTTTGATGTCTGCTTTTTGTCCAGCAGAGTCTGGTCTGGAGTGTTTCCTCCCAGCTCTCATGCATATGCATTTCGACAAAACGAGGTTGCAGTGAAAGTCTGGCGGAGATCTGACCGATCGCTGATTAGACAAACAACTGCGGGAAAACTTGACTAGCAAGCTAATGAGATAATGGGGCACATGATTGTACTAGGACTGGTGTTCTCACATCTTATAGATAGTATCTATACGTACTTTTGTCTGTATCCGTAGTACCAGTGGGTGGTCTCCTTGAGGATCACAACAGCATCTCCCACGTCCAGGTTGAGGCGATGCGGCTTGTTCTCCTGGTCAAAGTTGCACTTGGCTGCAAGAAAGATAACAAATGGTTAGTATATAGTAGGTTAGCTGGGAAATGGGAGCACCTTTCCCTCTAAACAGCCACTGCCAACTGAGCCAAATCGCTGCGAAATCATTGCAAAATAGACGCGGGAGCGGAAGGTTATCAATTAGCAGCCCTCATGGCGGCGACGCATCCGCGAGGGGGCCGCGTTGATCATCGGAAGCTGGGCTGTCGCTATCTGTGCCCCCGGAGCGGATGGGATATTTGATAAACCCAACCACCCATCAGCCACCCTCGTTCTACGTGAGAGGTCTAACATGAAAATCTTAACCAGAAACGCAATAGGAAGTGGAGCTTCCTCAAGCGGCTGATACAAGACTCGGACTTGGACTTGGCAAAGCTTATGTTGCAACTAAAACTCAAGTCTTGTGTTTAACTTAATCGGAGGTTTTATCTTGGTTTTAAATCTCCATTTTGTTTATTTTTAAAAAATGCGATTGCTTTGCTTTCTTTCCACATCGGGGGACTTATTGGGACATGACAGGCGCATCGCCATGGGCGACGACATCATCATCGTCGTCGTGGCCGATGCCGACAGACTTCCTCCTTGGCTCTGATAGTGCAGCTCCCAGATATACGCCAGCCATAAAACATATTTAATAAAAGTATGTATGTAGTTGGAGGAGGCACACACATGTGAGTCCCCTCTTTGCGAATGCGGCAGCTCAGCCAAGTCGAACACAGAGTTGGGACGCCTTCGCGTGGCACGCTCCGGGTGGTGCTGAAATCGGTGGTGGTGGTGGTGGTGGTGGTGACTGTGGTAGAGGGCGGTGGAGGTGGAGGGGGAGCTGGTGGCGACTGCGCAACAACAAAGCCAAGAGGAGGAGCTGGAGGAGGTGGGGCAGTGGCGGAGGCAACAGCTACGGTCCAATGACCGATGCTCGCAATGTTCGCGCTCCCCGATCTCGATGGAAAGCATAACAAGCGAGAACGACCTCCACAGCACATTAAGAGCCGCAGCGGCAGAGACAGTAATTCGCAAAAGGTATGCCATTGTCGCCATTCCAACAGCCTCGGTTAAAAAAACATTCACATCCCCAAAAACTCAAATAATATTTGGGAGGAAGGGAACTAAATAAATGTTTTTATTTCAACACTAAAGGGGGAAGTTGGTGATGCAAAGTGGCATGGAATCTACAATTTCCTTATTTAAAATTATTTTATATTGTAATCCCAACTATAAGATGGAGGATTGTTTAGAGGAAATCCCTAGTTATGAGATGGTTTGGATCTCTTTATGTTAACTCTACTCCTAGACCCATAAGTAATGAGGATTATGGTTATGATTAGTTCTATAGAATCTACAAATTCCAGTTCCTAATTATATTATAATACTAGCTATACGATGGAGGACTATATAACGGAAGTCCCTAGCTATAAGATGGTTTAGATCTATGTATAGGTCCTAAGCAGAGGTACTCTTAGACCTGAGGAAATAAATAATTTGAAAATTATTTAGAACATAGATATCTTTAATAATTTAATACTTGATTATATTGTTCAGTAATCATTAGTAATTAGCTTAGTAATATTTGTAGGATAAATTCCTACATAGCAGTTACTACATATTTAGTATAGTATAGTATAGAGATAGTATCTATATCTATATCTAGAATCTATATAGTATAGAGACCCTTAGTATCCTCACTTTAAAAGGGTAACCTATCACTCTTATCTATTAACTATAAGATGAATGTTTGGATCTACCCTTAGTCTACTCATAGACCTAAAGAAATAAATAAAAAATATGGAAATTGTTTAGGAAATTGCTTTGAAATTAGAGATCTTTATAACTTAGTGTTGATATACCTTAATACCCTAGCTATAATGATAGAATCTATCTCTATTACAAGATCCCAAATAAATAAACCCACAAACGCTATATTTATGGGAATTAATATTTTATTTATGATTACTAATCATTGATTAGTTTCTTAAAACTCTGGTCTTATAAAGCAACTAAAAGTGTAGATTACAAAACTAACTAGTAGTAACTCTAAATCTACTACTACTCCTAGAACTAGGGAAATGAATAAATAAATATTATTTATATTAATTTATTTATAATTAGTAGTATAGTATAGTATTTTATAAAGAAAAGCTCCCTCTATAAGCTCAACCTCAACCACAACCTGTTCTTAGACCTATTTTCCTATTAGAAGTATAGTATTATTAATAATAATTTATAATTATTATATTATATTAATTATTTATTTTATTTATTATATTATACTATTTGTAGTATAGATCTCCCCTTAAATAAATCATTAAAAGTATCATTTTATAAAGAAAACCCCCTCTACAAGCTCAACCTCTGTTCTTAGACCTAATAGGAACTATTAGAAGTATTATTATTTTTAAGTAATATTATCCTAGTATTATAATATTAAACTATTAGTAGTATCCCCCTCAGTAGAAACCATTAAAATTATATTTTTATAAAAGAAAACCCCCTGTTCTTAGACCTATTCTCCTGACCTCAGGTATCTTCTCCAAGAGTAATTGTTTTTTTTGTGCGTCGCTTTTTTGCTTTTTTTTTATTTTCATTTTATTTTGTCTGCCGAATTGCGTGGAAAGTTATCTGTGGGAATGGGACTGGGACTGGGTCAGTTGCGAAAACCAGTTGGGCGAGTGTGAGTGCGTCCAGGAGAACTTTCCCGGCACAGGAAAGTTTCTCGAGCTAGAGATTTCTCGAGAATTGGATTTAATTAGATTGCCACCGAATGGAAATCGAATTAAATTCGTATATCAGTGGCGAGGGGCGATTAAAGGGAATTACTTATTCGCACTTCTGGGGGCGAAAATTAAAAATACTTTGGAACGGCAAGTGAATCATCATCGTTGGCGTCGCAGTCGGCGCTGCGGTCAAGCAATCAGTCACAGCGACAGCGACGGCACACCTACAAAGTAGGTGGAGGGAGTTGGAGGTACTGGGCTATGGGGTATGGGGTATTCGGTTCAAGAACGATCAGAAACGTCATTAAATCGAGCCCATTTCCTCTTCGCCAGATAAGCAGTGACCCTTTCCGAGGCACCACAGCTAACGGAAATTATAAAAATATTTTAGCTTCTTTTTCAATCAAAAAAATAGTGTTTAGCTTGTTTTTCTCAGTGCACCTTTGGGTAGCAGGGCTGTCACGGCTCAATGGCTGTGGTGGGAAGGAAAAAGGCTACGCCCGAACAGAATTTCGAGACAAAACAGGCAACAGGCAGGCAGGTAAGCCAGAAACAAATTTATGCACAATGGCTGGGCAGAGTCCTCCCCTTGTGGCACTGCAGCGGATGCAGCTGCACCTCCAAAGGAAAGTGCCCCACCAGCACGTGAACAAAAGTGTGCTCTGGCCTAGGACTTGCGCAAAAAAAAAGATAAAAAAAAAAACAAAAACAAATCGTAGAGATGCTTCGTCATCAAAGCTTTGACATCGTCGTGACGTGACTGGACGGCCAGAAGAATTAAAAGTAAAATACAATAAAAAATAAAATAAAAAAAGGTTAAAAGAAACAAAAACTACAACGACGACGACCGCCACTTGCGGCTCATTCGGAAATTTCAGGTTTGAATAGCACGCTGGCTTACTAAAGATTCTTTATGCCTTTATACGCTCCGGCTCTGGGCTCTACTCCGCCGGCACACACATATTCAAATTCTTTACACTTTTTGTAGCCTTTCCTGTATAGCTGCCAGCCAGTTTGTTTGGAGCTACTCCCTCTCTATTCTATTCGAATATAAATATCCAAGTGCGATCTGGCATGAGCTAAGCCCCCTAAGCGATTTCTATATGGTTTCTGTATATATATTTCAGATCGGCGTGTGTCTGTACCGCATCTTTAATTGCCCAAAGCCCGGGGAACAGTTTCGAGGGTTAATTATAATGATTCTCGGCGGTTCAGATGCTCTCTGGCATTGACTAATTACTGCTAGGGACGGGGTTAGGTGGGACTATTATGGATCCAAACATAACAATACTTGAAAGGTTTGTTGAGAGATGAGGGAGTTCCATTGCTTACTTTGAATATCCAAAGTGCATGAGTGCTTGAAACATTTCCTCTCCTTGCTATTACTAGTCTAAATATTAGTTACTATCTTACTTTTTAATCTTAAGTGATTAATAAACTACTTTATGAATCTAAAACTAAGACAATAAACGTGACTCTCTCTTACGCATGATTTCTGTTCCATTACGAAGCTTCTGACACATTTTTGGGTTTGCCAAAATGCTATTATTCATAAACAGTTCACACTCAAGTGCTTTGCTTCATAGCTATAGTACGTAGTACTCTATAGTATCTATAGATTCTATAAAAAACAAGAGAGAATGCTATAGGCATAGAGTTACTCGACTGTATGATACCCGGTACTCATATTTTCCCACCAAACTGTCTACTTTCTGGCCTACTTTTGTGGGTTTGGGAATAAAATAATCCATCAGGGAAACTGAATAAGAAGTGTACTTAGTACTCTATAGTATCTACTATACATTCTATAAAAAAAAACAAGAGAGAACGGCTATAAAAGAGTTTCTCGACTATATGATACCCGGTACTCATCTTTTCCTCCTAAACTTCATACTTTTTTGGGTTTT
Source organism: Drosophila monieri (assembly GCA_035047585.1). Classification (NCBI taxonomy): domain Eukaryota; kingdom Metazoa; phylum Arthropoda; class Insecta; order Diptera; family Drosophilidae; genus Drosophila; species Drosophila monieri. The sequence goes on from JAWNPJ010000037.1 coordinate 284,271, forward strand.
GGAATAAAATAATCCATCAGGAATACAGAATAAGCAGTGTAGATAGTACTCTACACTATCTATCTATGGATTTTATAAAAAAAAAAGAGAGAACGGCTATAATAGAGATTCTCGACTGTATGATACCCGGTATTTGTGGGTTTTGGAATAAAATAATCCATCAGGGAAACTGAATAAGAAGTGTACTTGGTACTCTATAGTATCTACTATAGATTCTATAAAAAAAAAACAAGATTCTTGACTATATGATACCCGGTACTCATCTTTTCTTCACAAAACTGCATACTTTGTTGCATACTTTTGTGGGTTTTGGAATAAAATATCCCAAATAATCCATCAGGGACACAGAATAAGCAATGTATATAGGTACTCTATAGTATCTACTACAGATTCTATAAAAAAAAAAACAAGAGAGAACGGCTATAAAAGAGTTTATCGAATATATGATACCCGGTACTCATCTTTTCCTCTTAAACTTCATACTTTTTTGGGTTTTGGAATAAAATAATCCATCAGGAATACAGAATAAGGAATGTAGATAGTACTCTTCACTATCTTTCTATGGATTCTATAAAAAAAAGAGAGAACGGCTATAATAGAGATTCTCGACTGTATGATACCCGGTATTTGTGGGTTTTGGAATAAAATAATCCATCAGGGAAACTGAATAAGAAGTGTACTTGGTACTCTATAGTATCTACTATAGATTCTATAAAAAAAAAACAAGATTCTTGACTATATGATACCCGGTACTCATCTTTTCTTCACAAAACTGCATACTTTGTTGCATACTTTTGTGGGTTTTGGAATAAAATATCCCAAATAATCCATCAGGGACACAGAATAAGCAATGTATATAGGTACTCCATAGTATCTACTATAGATTCTATAAAGAGTTTATCGAATATATGATACCCGGTACCTCACAAACTGCATACTTTGTTGTCTACTTTTGTATGTTTTGGAATAAAATAATCCATTAGGGAATCAAAAAAATAATTATAATATTTGTCTACTCTACTAAAAATCATCTACTACTAGTTTTTAGAATAGTTTGGCATTAAGTTTTTAAGAAGCTTGTCTGAGATGGCCCTACATCAAGAATATATATACTTTAAGGGCTCAGAGATAGCTCCTTCTCCCTGCTTTACATTCTAAAGAAACCAATATGCCCTTGAACCCTCCGAGTACTGGGCATAAAAAATCAAGTAAACCTGAAACAGAAATGGTAGGGAGCGTGGTGGAGGGGTTCTGTGGAGTCGAGACCCCCCCAGATAATATTTGATGGCACATAAATTCATAAAAATACTTGCACAACCTCCGCAGTTAGTGTCGGCGCACGGTCGTAAAGAGTAACCAGAAACAAATTAGAATTAGGAACCAAGCCGAAGCAAGAATGTTGATAAAAGACAAGAGCGCTATTGCGGAGCAGGGCCATAAAAATTGCGGAGAAACAAAAGGCAGCAGAAGACTCGGAAATGTAAACACAAACTTGACCCATTTGGGTCGTTTGACAAAAAACTGTTTTTACGACTCTTTGAAGTAAAGAGCATTCTTTTAGATACTTTTATCAATAGGCGGTAGTCGTTTCTTCACAGATATGAGTTGCACTTTGTGGTCGTCAGTTAACCTGAACGACTGTAGCTTGCAACAGAAAGTGCAGCCGGATGACGCACCAGTCCACCACGCCCCCCGCCTGCCACTTTCCCCGACCAGACTCCATTCGATCGGACAATTTATGTTTAATTAAGCAATTCCGGAGGCAATTAGCATAAGAGAGAAGACAGTGCGGCGACAATCTCGAATCCAAGATCTCCGATTGGGGTGGCAGGCGGCTTGGATTGAGTTTCCATTTGATTGCGAAATGGCGAGGATGGGAGGGTTGACTTTGGGGTGGAATCAGAGTCAGAAATCAGAAATCAGAACCACAAGTGGATGTTGCAACTATCTGGGGGATGAGTGTTCCTTGGGATGAGTCAGCAGGGCATCTGCCTCTTGAGCGTCATCTTCCAGAGAAGCAGAAACATTATAGTGCTTATTGGAATCGGAAATACGAGAATGCTACTACTTTTTTATTTATCTTTCAGTTTCCTAGACTTCCAATACTCACCTGCAACCGAACTAGAACTGGTAGGCTACCCTTGAAGGGCGAATCTGAGAGAAGACCCTGCCGGACTTGATTAGTTTCCACTCGGAGTGTGGAAGAAAGCCTCTTAAATTATGCAAATCGAAAGGCATTTCATGCAACTACCACTCCAGCGAGCTGTAAAATTTTAATTAAATTGAGAAAAGCCAGACTCGAGACTCTGAAATCAAAAACCAAGTCAGCTCAGGCCTCATTAAGTTTTCCGCTTACTTTCCTTCTAGTTTCTGTCGACCCTTTGCCGCTGATGTTTTTGTATTTATTATTAACGCTCTTGCTATTCAAATTTAGAGGCAGAGGCAGCTGCAACAAGACTCATAGATGTGGCCCCCCTTCGCGTATGCCACTGCCTGCCAGAAGTCTGTTTGCCGTTCAGGAGGGAGTCACCCAGCCAGCCAGCCAGCAGCTGCAGGTGTAGCCCCGACTAGAGGCAATGAACAGTGGAGTAGTGCGGCACAGAGACGACAGAAGTGAAGATGTCACCGTGGGGCAGCACCGCCCCATCAGTTGGAGCTGGGGGAGACTCTATTTCTATGCAGGAGGCACAGTCTCTCACTCTGTTCGACATGTAGACTCACCTACATCTTGGCAGGGCCTGCACATCGACTCATGCACCACACACGAGTGATAAGGCCCATAAACTGACGGCTGATAAGACTGATAAGAGTAAACATTACCGAATGTTTATCGCAATTGTTTGGCTCCGAATTATTAAAATTCAATGAGCAGAATGGATGGGTCTAAGACTAGCTAGTGCGAGTCCAAGTCTAAGACTATGTGGGTCATTTATCGCTGCAGCTCTCGGAGTGCCCCAAGGAACTTTTAGAAATTGTAAGTCGCAGAACAAAAGGCGCGAACCGGGGGCCGATAAGACAAGAAAATCATCAAACCGCCCAGCTGATAAAGGTCTGTAAGCCCAGTGGCGGTTACAAAGGCCGAAATGGCAATGCCAACGAAGACCTGACTACATGGGCGTGGTCAGGGGGTGGGTGGATCAAGTATCTCAGGGCGGCAGAACTCCAATCGAGTGTGAAGCGTTTGTATCAGCGAGTGAGTTGCACCCTCCCTCGAGTGTCTACCTGTAGATACCCTCCACCTGTAGTATCTATGGATCGGCGGCAGGGAAAAAGGTCAACCACTACGAGCGGGCCATAAAAAAATTCACACGTAGCCTGGGATTAGATATTTCAGGGTCATTGCCAATGAATAGGCTGGGATTTGTCTCAGAGGCACAGAACATGAGTACAGAATTGCAGTTGCAACAAGAGAGGCAAGCAAGCAGGCAGGCAGGCAGGCAGGCAGGCTAGCAGGCAGGCAGTCAGGCAGATGATGGAAAACAGGTTTTTTTTTTGTTTCAAGAGCAGATCTGAGAATTCTGGGCTGGCGTGTTGAATGGAGGAGAGGCTGGAAAACAGGATGAGGCGGCGGCAATGGTGTGCCTGTGTGGAAGCGAGAAGGTGCAACAAGTTACCGTAGCGTAGCAGCCGCACAGCGGGGGGCAGGCACATGGCGTACACCGCCAACAGTTCATAAATTTCAGTTCGTTTGTTTACAAAAGTACTTTGTTTAAAATACCTTCCACCCCGGCCATAATTTAGTTAATTTATATTTAAAATTAAACGAAAAACTTACCAATGCCGAATGCCTGCTTGGCACTGCAATCGCTCCACACACTCATCTTGAAGGTGTTTTGAGCGCCACAGCACGAAAATAATAATAAAAAATAATAATATAATTATGCGATCGCGATCACTACCACTAGCACTCCGCCACTACCATTCACAAAACAGTATTAGTGGCAACAACAAGAGAGCAACACGTAGTTGAAATTTCGTTTTTCACAAAAGAGGCATTTCGCTTTTTAATTCACTCGGCCGGCACTCGGACTGGCAACAAATTGGTACAAAAATTAATAATTATTGCCCAATGGCCAGCATTTAATGCATTTTGCGCTGTTATCCGCTCGTTTTGTTCTCGATTTGGGAGTTGGCCCCGCCGCTAATAATCTCCACTCGCACTCCCGCACATCCACACACACACACACACAGACACGGGCATGGGGCTAGAAATTAATTAACGAGGCGCTCGGAGCCCGCTCGGGTTGGCTTAACGGTTGAAGAGTGAGTGAGAGCCACTATTTGAGACTGCCGGGGCCCATCCGCATTTGAGTGTTACCATAGTTGCATTTTTTTTTGTAGCTACAGTTGGCAACACTAAAATAAGTGTTGTTAGTAGCACTACTCGATTTGCAAAATATATCTTTAAAATAGTAAGCTTTGAGAAATATTTCACAATAACAAATTAGAATCAACACCTTGCAAAACATCAAATTAAGTGAAAAATTTATACAAAAATTATATAGTTATAGTATTTAATAGGGACCGCTAGTCCGCGAGTTGGCCACAACTGGTCATACTGCTGGCTGCATTCTCGTCTCACATCGTGAAAAAATCGGCGCGCCATTTCTGACATCTTTTTGCGTCGAAGTAGCTCTGTTTATGCAAACTAAGCAAATTCCCGAGTGTTTATTTGTGTTAGACAGAGCCCGGCCGTCCGGAAGCCGCCCCAGCTCCACAATCACACGCTCCCCCAGCACATTGGCCAACGTTGTGAAATCCAGGCATTGCTCATTCCGATAACTTGTGCGATTCCCACGGACGAACAAAGGGGACTACCCGTTGCAATAGCATTAGACGCGTGACCATAGAGTGAGCATCATGTTTGGTGGCTCAAAACCAGCCTATGGAGCTACAGCCGGCAACACTGGATTCGGTGGGTTCAGCGGCACCAACACGAGTACTCCCTTTGGGCAGTCGGCCTTCGGAAAACCAGCAGCTCCTGCATTCGGCAGCACCTCGACCTTCGCCGCCCAGCCGGCGCAGCCTTCGATGTTCGGAGCGGCTGCAACACCGGCACAGCCCGCTGGAGGACTGTTCGGGGCCGGCACCTCGAGCGCCTTTGGAAGCAACACCACAGCCCAGCCGTCAACATTTGGAGGTTAGGATCGAACTAGCAAGCACTTTTCTATACGTTACATTAACGTCACTTATGTTTCCTTGTTTTCAGCTTTCTCTCAACCCCAGCAGACATCAAATATTTTTGGAACTACACAGGCAGCACCCACCACTTCACTGTTCGGTCAGTCCCAGCTGCCGGCCTTCGGTGCTGCCAAGCCGGGGATTACCGCTTTCGGCCAGGCGGCCACAGCCCAGCCCACGACGTCGTTGTTCGGCCAGCCGGCTGCTGCCACTAGCACCTCGGGATTTGGCTCCTTCGGCCAGGCGGGACCAGCCACCACAAGTGTATTCGGCAGCGGCACAGCGTCCGCCTTTGCGCAGCCGCAGGCCGCCGGCGTGGCAGGGGGAGTGAATGCAGGCACAGCCGTGGCCAAGTACCAGCCGACCATCGGCACAGACACCCTCATGAAGAGCGGTCAGCCCAACAATGTGAACACCAAGCAGCACTGCATCACCGCCATGAAGGAGTATGAGCTCAAGTCGCTGGAGGAGCTGCGAATGGAGGATTATCTTAGTTCGCGCAAGGGTCCGCAGGCGGGAAGTGCGCCGGGAGCCTTCGGATTTGGCTCTCAGGTGGCTACTCCGGCCCAGCCGGCAGCTACAAGTCTCTTTGGAAGCACAGCACAGCCCAGTACTGGCCTGTTTGGACAAGCCGTCACCGATAACAAGAGCCTCTTTGGAGCATCGGCATTCGGCCAGCAACCAGCGACGAGCAGCGCTTTTGGGGCACCGGCCCAGCAGAATAGTTTCTTGCAGAAGCCCTTTGGAGCGACCGCGGCCACACCTTTTGCTGCCCCACCTGCAGATGCCTCTAATCCCTTCGGAGCAAAGCCAGCGTTCGGACAGGGATCCAGCTTGTTCGGCCAGACGCCCGCCACCAGTGCGGCGCCTGCTTTCGGGCAGACCTCCACTGGATTCGGGGCCTTTGGCTCCACAGCCGGAGCTGCTCCCCAAACATCCCTATTCGGAGCCACCCCAGCCGCCGATCCGAATAAGCCTGCCTTTGGATTGGGCACAGCAGCACCCGCAACCAACACGGGATTCGGGTTTGGTGCCCCGGCCACCAGCACCGCGGGAGGAGGCCTGTTTGGGGCCAAGCCAGCCACTAGTTTTGCGGCGCCCGCCTTTGGAGCGACTTCCACGGCCAACACCGGATTCGGGGGCTTTGGCCTCAATACCAGCACAGCGTCAACAGGTGGCGGGCTGTTCAACTCGGGACTCAACAAGCCGGCTACATCGGCCTTCGGAGGATTTGGAGCCACCAGTGCCGCGCCGCTTAATTTCAATGCAGGAGCTACTGGAGGATCGCTGTTCGGAAGCGCGGCCAAGCCGGCGGGAAGTTTGTTTGGAGGAGGCACCAGCACGTTGGGAGCCACGGGAGCTGCGCCAGTGGGAGGAGGGCTGTTCGGCGGTGGGACGAGTGCTTTCGGGAACACGGCTGGATCGTTGGGTGGCGGATTTGGTGGCCTGGGAACCAACAACACACTGACAGGAGGCCTTATGGGAGCGCAGCCCACTGTGGGCATTGCCACCCCAACGCACCAGCCTATTCACCAGCAGATCCTGGCGCGGGTCACCTCTCCTTACGGCGACTCGCCCATTTTCAAAGATCTGAAGCACCGGGACGATGTAGACGCTACAAGGGCCACGAATCCGGCCGCCCAGCAAGCTGTGCTGGATATGAACAGCAACCAATACAAGATTGCCACGAAGGACAGTCCTGCGGCCATGAAGGTCAAGGCATTGGGCAGCTCCCTCAACCGGAAGTCGCTGTTCGACGGCCTCGAGGAGTTCGACGCGAGCGTGGAGGGCTTCAATCTCAAGCCGAACGCCAAACGGCTGGTGATCAAGCCGAAGGCAAAGCCTGTGGAGGGTGGAACTCCATCCACCTTGAACGGCAGTGGCCCCAGTACTCCTCAATCCCGTCCAAAAGGATCGCCCAACAGGGAACGCGAATCGTTTGGTGGCGTCATTCCAAGTGAGCCGCCGGCTGCAGGAAACTCTCCCACTGCCGCCACTGGAAGGGAGAGCCAGGAAGGCACCCGCCGCGAGTCCTGGCTGCATCCGAACAACCTTGAAAAAGTCCGCCAGCATAATATCCAGACGGGCATGGATCAGAGCTCGCCCCACAACAGTACTCTCAACGAGCTGGTGCCACGCAAGCCCCTGGACACTTATCGCCCGACATCCACGGTGCGCTTGTCGGTGTCCACCATCCCGGAAAACCCGTTCGAGGACCAGGCCAGCGCCATCGCACGTCGAGACACCTTCATCCAAGAGCAGACTAACGAAAGCCTGGTTTCCACCCGATCCCGCGATCAGGAATCGGAGGATCACTCTGGCAACAGGTCTCGCCTGGCCATTGAGTCTGCTGGCGAGGCTCAGGAATACGAGGCCCATCCCACAGGCATTGTGCTGCGTCGCGTTGGCTACTACACCATTCCGTCGCTGGATGATTTGCGGTCGTATTTGGACGAGGATGGCTCCTGTGTGGTGCCCAACTTCACGGTGGGGCGGGAGGGCTACGGCAATGTGTTCTTCGGCAAGGAGATGGACGTCGCTGGACTGAATCTGGATGAGATCGGTAAGGAATTGAAAAGTTACATTTTAAAGAGGAATCTATAATGAAACCCCCCTTGCAGTTCACTTCCGCAACAAGGAAATCATCATCTATCCCGACGACGACAACAAACCCCCAATTGGCCAGGGATTGAATAGAGATGCCCAAGTCACCCTGGACCAGGTCTGGCCGCTGGATAAGACCAAGCACGAAGCTGTCAAGGATCCACAACGCCTGCTCGAAATGGACTGGGAGGGAAAACTGCGCCGGGTGTGCGACAAGAACGACACCCGCTTCATCGAATTCCGTCCAGAGACAGGTAGCTGGGTCTTCCGCGTCAAGCATTTCTCCAAGTACGGCCTGGACGAGAGCGACGAGGAGGAGGAGGTGCCCACCGATCCCAAGAAGGCCAAGATGGCGGCCCTGGAGGCACAGCAGAAGGCGGCTGCCGATAAGATGACTCTGAACTCCCTGCGGCAGGCACAAAAAATCTCCGAAGACGCAGCTCGCCACTTGGACCCCAAGGCCTTGGTGGCTGGGGTGGCCAGTGGATTTCGTCCAATGGACGACACTGCCGAGTTCCTCTTAATGGACAAGACACGTAAGCTATAGCTGGCTCTGCGGCGTAGAGTTTCTTTTGCAATCTTTTGCTTTCGAATTCGCAGAATTTTTTCAAGCTGGCGCTGCCGGATCAGATTTCTCGATGTTCGATGTGCCGCGTGGTCGCACCACGATCACAAGTCCCACCTCGTTTCTGGCCCAGGAGGTGGTTGGCAACGAGCCGCACAAAATGCAGCTAATGAAGTCTTCCCTGTTCGTGGAGGACAATGCCAGCGAGGACGAGAGCATGGGTAGGTGGATTAGATGTTGAGTCAACTTAGGGTCTAAAATAAAATATAAAATGTTTAGAAGTAGTATCATATTAATGTTTATCTTATTGATGAAAGTTGAATGTTAAACAATTATTTATTGAGCAAAGAATAAAAGTGTAAATAAACATAACCGGAAGCTTGTTTGTCAGGAGGATCAGGTTCCACTCTCATCCAATTACATTCCAAAGTAGAGCTTCTCAACATTTTTAATCTGTAGTTGAATTGGAAACCATTATTCATGCTTTTTGTTCATAAACCCACTTTTGAAATAGAGCCAACTGGTCGCCTGCCTCGCCAGCGAAACTTCTTCAGTGCGGATCCCAATCCCTGGAAGGATGGCGCCTCCGAGGGTTCCAGTCAGTACGATTTCGGTCATCCGTCACTCGCTCTTCCGGTCTCTTCCTCCGCATCGGTGGCTAGTTTCCTAGGCGATGCCCATTCCGAAGAGGTAAACCTCGACTTAAAAACCCAAAGAACTCCTGAATCATTCCTCATTTTATTTTAGACATCTTCTATGGCCACTGGCAGTATCGTGGCTGTCGAAAAGGAAAGGCCTGCTCCGGGACCTGTTATTAAAACATTCAAGTTCGTGTGCAAGCCAAAGGTGGCTCCGGTGAAGGTGTTTGCCACAACAGTTCCCTTGCCCCGGTCCATTGCCAACGATCTGACCAAGAACTGGGTTGCCGACCTGGGTCTATACAGGGGTCGCAGTTTCAAACTGAGCTTCGGTCCTCACAACATGCTGATGCTGGCCACCACATTTAATAATCAACGCAAGCTGAAAGAATGTAAGTGCGTGGGACTCTCCTCTATTCAATATCTAATCTCACATTTTTTTAGTCACTGGACCGTCTATCCCAGCGTCTATGGTATTTGCTCCTCGACTGCCCGACGATTTGTCGCCCAGTGTGATGCAAATGATGCAGTTCAACATGGTTGGCGGGCCCGTGAACTTTCACGAAACTATTGTGCCACACCTCGAAGTACAGCTCGGCGACTGCTTGTCGGTGGAGGTGGAGGGAAGTGAATGCCCGTGGCTTCATGCCGACAACGGTACCCAACTGGTGTCCAAGCACTTCTCGGAGTCGCTGAGGCAAAGAAACGCTGGGCTCAAGGAGGACTACTCGGTGTCCGTGTGGTCATTGCTCTTTGCGCTGTGGGGTGATCACGAGGAACTCGTGGATCTCGACAATAATTCGCATTATACGGTCATGTGTCGGCGGAACCTGCTCTCGGAGTGGCTGGAGAACACGTTGCTGGGCAAGGACTTGCTGTCGAAGAAGGTGAACAACCATAGTTACCTCGAGCACATGCTGGACCTGCTTAGCTGCCACCGGGTGAGCGAGGCCTGCGAGCTCGCCTTCAACTATGACGATGCCAACCTGGCACTGGTTCTGGCACAACTTAGCTCGGGACCAGTATTTCGAATGCTGATGGAAGAGCAACTCTACGCCTGGCAGCAGAGCAAGTCCGACAAGTACATCGACCTGGAGCGCCTCAAGATGTACATGCTTTCTGCCGGCGTCCCAATGATGCAGTCCTCCCAGGGTGCCATCAATCTCCTTGAGGATAACAATTGGTTGACGGTCTTGGCGCTGCAGCTGTGGTACTTCACAGCCCCAACATCCTCTATCACGGATGCCCTACTTGCTTACGACAAAGCGTTCCAGGCGGAGGAATGCCTTGCTGATCCACCTCTGCCCAGTTACGATGGAGCCCCCAACGACAGCGACAAACCTGTTTACGATCTTCGCTATCATCTCCTACAGCTGTACTCCAAGCGTACGCATTCCCTGGAGAAGACTCTAAATCCGATTACGCATACCGCCGATCCCATGGACTTCCGTTTGAGGTGGATATATTTCAAATAACTCCTTAAATTGTAAATCCTTAAATTTTACTTAAAATTCCAGCTGGCTCCTGCTCCAAACTCTGCGGGCATTGGGCTACCGCCACTGCTCTGCCTCGGCGGAAGCCCGTCTGACAGTGGACTTTGCCAGTCAGCTGGAAAACGAAGGCCTCTGGCACTGGGCCATTTTTGTGCTCATGCACATCAAGCGCCGACCCCAGAGGGAGCGAGCTGTCCAAAATATGCTGGAACGCAATGTCAGCGTGTCTGCCAAGGTGGCCCTGAACGAGGCTGAGAAGTTTGTTATCTTCAAGTTGGGAGTCCCAGAGTCGTGGTTGGATTACGCCAAGGCAGTTAAGGCGGGCTCATTCGGGAAGCACCATCTGCAAGCCAAGTATCTGTTGAAGGCAAAGCACTGGGCAGCGGCCCATGAGGTCATCTTTGAACACATAGCTCCTGATGCCATCATAAATGGTGGGTTCACAAAGCAAAAAACCATACAAATTGTTAATATTTGTTTTACATTTTTGTAGGAAAATTGGAGTATCTGCACAGTCTGCTCATCCAGTTCGAGGACACTGAAGGCACCAGCATCCGAGTGCCCAACTGGGCCAACCAAGGCCAAATCTTCCTGGACTTCATCGACATTAGTGCCAAGTTTAAGCAAATCCGCTCCGTAACGAACATCGCCGACATCAATGCCCGCTGGGAGAACCTTAAGCCGCAGCTCAGCGAACTCTGCTCCCGGATCAGCTTGCTGCCGTGTCCCAGCTCCAAACATCGACTATGCCAGAGCGAAATCGCGCAGAGCTTGAGCTGTCTGGTGCACGGAATGTGCATAGTGTGTGCGGACATGGAGCCTTCGGCCGTGCTAAAGTCGGCGTTGGAACGACTACCTTTGCCGCAAGAGTTCTCCTCCAAAGAGCTGCGCATCCTACTCGAGGAATTGCTGGAAAAGATCGAGAACGAGCCTCCGTTTAGGGAGAAACAGCCCACCATGATGGAAACATAAAGTCGTCAGCAACGTATAGTAATATAAGATGAAAGAGTAGATAAGGTTTGATTTAAAATATGTATTAGGAATCACTAGCGTGTATCCCTCGCATGCCACAAATCGCCAGAGTTAGGATAGTTCTTAGGACTTCGATCAACCATGATTACTTCATAGATAGGGAAAGCTTCATAAAAGGGACAAAGCCAGATCGTACATATAGTTTTTGTTACATTTTTTTATTTCGGTTTCTTACAAATTTGAGTCCTCGTGTCGAATTTCTTAACTGTAGTATTCTTGCTAAAAAATTATTAAATAAAATAAAATTTGTTATCAACAAAGACCAGAACTAGATCCGATAGCCCAGCGGGTCTATCGATAGCTCCATGAAGAGCTCTACCTGGGCGAAATGTAAAGCTAGATCAGTAAGCATTCGGTTGCTGATTAGAACACACCTGTCGAGAAACCTGTTCTTCTGACAAACACCTTAAGACATGGCATCCGCTGCTCCACCTGCAACGCCCGCTCCTTGGTGCGGTCGGGACTCCAAGCCACGTACTTTTGAGAAGCACTCCCCCGTCATCTGCTATGATAAGCCGGAAGCCTCGATTGTCTCCAAACCGGAATATGATGTAAGCTTATTGTAGCCATCAAGTTGGTTCTCAGATATGCCATTTGCGGGCTCCTCTGATAAGGGTTCAGTTGATACTCTCTTGCCTTAATGCTTGTGATGCTTTCTTACCAACTAGGATAAGCGCTTCCAGGCACTAACAGGTGATCTTATCCAGACTCTGGTGGTGCCAAAGAGGGAGGCTCGAACCTGGACTATGCAGGCAGGCGATCTATGCCGCGTGACCGTCAACGAGGGCTCACAGGTCGGCGACATGAACTTCTGGAATCTGGATAACACTGCTGAACGCTTCTACTCGGGCAAGACTCGCCAGCTGCACTCCTCGCACCTGCGCGTCTATGATCGCCTTTGGAGCTGTTTGCCGTACTTGCGTCCCATGGCCACCTTCGTGTTCGACTCTCTAGCCAGCTACGGGATCGACGAGGATGGCGGCTCGCTGCACGATGTGATTGGAACGCGTTGCGATGACTACACTTACAAGTTGATTACGGGCAAGGATAGGGTGGGCAGCTGCCATAGTTCCCTGGTCAAGTCCGTGGTGGAGGAACGCGGCCTGACCGAGCAAGACGTGCACGATGTCTGGAACATCTTTATGTGCACCGGGTTCACCCGTGACACTCAGCAGTATTTCTGTAAGCCAAGTCCGGCGCGCAAGGGAGACTTCATAGAATTTGTGGCCGACATGAATCTGTTGGTTGCTCTCTGCGCCTGTCCCCAAGGCGATGTCTCCATCCAGGTGGGCGCCGAGGTGCCGGACGACAAGTGCCACCCACTCAAGGTCGAGGTGTTCCGCAAAAAGTAATCCGAGCCGGATCCATTTGTATTCCGTGTGCAAAACACGATATTGTGCCATAGATGTAAACATCGCTTTCGCAAGAATTTCAAAATTGTGACTAATTCACAAAACTATACATATTATTATCAAACTAAATACAAAAATTTTTAAATGGTTAAGGGATTAAAATATGAAGGTATTAAAAATAAATAAAAGTTTAAAAGGATAATGGTCTTGCATATTTAATTTAACATTTAATACAAAATTTAATTGATTAAGGACTATGGGAGAATAGAATTTTATAATTAAAACTGAAGATCATTTCAAATTAAAAAATTGGAGAAATTAGATTTCGGAACATCGCCCTCTACAGTGTGACCAGCTCCTCCGCTTATTCCTCTTCTTCAACTTTTTTGTTTTCTTTTTTTTTTACTGTCAACTATATTTTGGTAAATGCTAAGAAATCGTTTTTTATAAAACCAAACTACCAAAATGAGCCAAATCAAGGGCGAGGATAATCTGGAGAAGCTCCGCAATTATATTTTGCGGCCGGACCTCTCCCTTCACAATCCACTGCCGGACATTGTGCCGCGCAAGTCTGATGCGATGCGCCTGTTGAATGTTCCCCGGTGTCCCGGCAGCACTAAGCTGGTGCCTCGCAGAGATCAGAGTGGGCAGATCATAGAGTTTTTGGAAATAGAAGTGGAGGACGTGGGAGCCAATGCCAACAATTCTATGTCTATGCAGCGGGAGCCTGGCTTGCTGGAGGACGCCACCCGTGGATCCCATTCCAATTTTCCCTTCTGGCCCGGTGGCTTCGATGAACAGCGAGAGCAAATTGCTGCTCTCGAAGTGGAGAACTTCCACTTTGGCGATAAGCTCCTAACATTGCCGCCAGGGTTTTCGGAGGGCTACGATTTCTCCAAATCGCATCCACTTCCCACTGCGCCGCAGGTTCTTGACGAACCCACTTCCAGCAATGTTGACCTGTTGAGGAACCTGGAGAAGGACCTAGACGTACAGGAGTGGATGGAACTGACCAAAGATGGCGGCGCATCTGCCACACCAAACTGTCCAAGCGACGGAAACCTGCCATTTCCCACCGAGGAGTTCAAAGACGTGGATGACCAGATTATGAAAACGGACTTGAAGCCGGTTCTCAACATCTCCACCACCACGAAGACCTTCAAAAGTGATTGGGCCGAGATGGTGGACATTAGCCAGCCGATTAATAACTTTAAGGAGCAGATACCTTGCCCAGCCATGGACTTTCCCTTCGAGCTGGACGTTTTCCAGAAGCAGGCTATTCTGAAGCTGGAGCAGCGCCAGTACGTGTTCGTAGCCGCTCATACCTCGGCCGGCAAAACTGTGGTGGCCGAGTATGCTATCGCCCTGTCCAAGCGGGACCTCACCCGCACCATATACACGTCGCCCATCAAGGCACTGTCTAACCAGAAGTACCGGGACTTCAGGAAGACCTTCAAGGATGTGGGACTCATAACTGGAGACCTACAAATCGAGCCCACAGCCTCATGCCTGATCATGACCACGGAGATATTGCGTTCAATGCTCTATTGTGGCAGTGACATCACCAGGGACTTGGAGTACGTTATTTTCGATGAGGTGCACTACATCAACAACCCCGAACGAGGCCATGTCTGGGAGGAGGTGATTATACTGCTGCCGGACCACGTCAACATCATAATGTTGAGTGCCACAGTCCCGAACACCATGGAGTTGGCCGACTGGGTGGGCAGCACCAAAAAAAGGAAGGTTTATGTGATAAGTACCTTGAAGAGACCCGTGCCGCTAACCCACTTTCTCTATACTGGAGCCGGGGGGAAGAGCCGAGATGATATATTTCTTTTGGTGGATGCCCAAGGGAGATATCTGCAGGGCAATTACGAAAAGGCCGTGGAGCGGAAGAAAGAGATGCAAGGGAAATCCAAGGCAGGGTCAGGAGGAGGAGGCGGCTTCAATGGACCCAAAAATGCTAAACTTGATCAGTATACGTGGATCGGGCTGATCGATTTCCTCCGGCGCAACAACAAGATGCCTGTGGTGGCCTTTACGCTGTCCCGGAATCGATGTGATACGAATGTGGCTGCGTTGCAGTCGGTGGATCTCAACACAGAGAAGGAGAAGGGAGCGGTGCAGAAGTTCTTCCTGCAGTGCTTGGCCAAGCTGAAGCCACCGGATCGCACCATTCCGCAGGTTCTCGTTCTCAAGGATGCATTGGAAAGGGGCATAGGCGTCCATCACAGTGGCATCCTGCCAATTCTGAAGGAGATTGTCGAGATGCTCTTCCAGAACGGTCTGGTTAAGCTTCTCTTTGCCACCGAAACCTTTGCCATGGGCGTCAACATGCCGGCCCGAACCGTGGTCTTTGATTCGCACAAAAAGTTTGATGGTCTGGAGGTGAGGAACCTTAAGCCGGGGGAGTATATACAAATGGCGGGTAGAGCGGGGCGACGCGGCCACGACGAGACCGGAACTGTGATCCTGCTGTGCAAAACTAATGTGCCGCCATCCATGGAGCTGAGGCCAATGATCCTCGGCCTGCCGGAGAAGCTACAGTCCCAGTTCATTCTGCGGTATGCGGTCATCCTTACCTGCTTGCGCATCGAAAGCATCAAGGTGGAGGAGATAATGCAGTTCAGCTTCAAGGAATTCAGCCAGAAGCTGCAGCTCCCGACGCAGCAGAAGCAGCTTCGCGTCGCCGAGGCCAAGTTCGCAATGCTGCCCACTCTCGGCGAGCACCTGCAGCCACTCATTCTCTTCTATGACAAGGCCGTGGAGTACTGGAAGGAGAAGCACCGCAGCATGGTAGCTTATCACTGATTTCTTTTCTGGATCAACATTTTATCTTTGTATTTTCTTCCAGAAATTTATTGTGACCCAAGCTAAGATTCAAAAGGAGCTAAAGGTGGGTCGGGTGATTGTCGTTACCCAAGGCAAGCACTACAACAAACTGGCTGTTCTTCTGCTCATCAAATCCGTCCCTGGAAAGGACACTGTTTACAAGGTTCTGGTCCTGGACCATCAATTTAAAACCCTCGATAGTGATGGCTTGCAGCGGGGCGAGCTCTACTACAAAATTCTCTCCCTGACGCCCAAGTACAAGTTCTTCCAACCAGAAGGGATTGGTGGCCATACTGTCATAGATGTTAAGGCTTTAGACATTGTGAGCATTACGAAGAACACGTTTAAGGTGGACGCGGATGTGATCATCCGCAACTGGGAGCAACGACAACAGGAACGATTTAAGGACACTCCGCCGGGGGGAACTGTCGTGAAAGCTGTCACCGATTTGTACCAGCTGAATGAAAGCTATATGGCAAGTCCGGCAAGCGTCAAGTTCGTGAATTTGGGCAAGGAAATCAATGTGAACGCGGACACAGAGTTGGCGATGCTCCACTATGTGGATCATCTGTACAAACAGGTGGACGATTTACTGCCCCACACCAATATTGCCGGCTTCGAGCAGGAGTTCGCTAAGGTCTATGAGCGTCGAATGCTAGAGATCAACATTGAAGAGCTGCGCTTCAAGAATTCGGCCAAAAACCTAACTCTCTACCCGGACTACTGCAACAAGTTGCAAGTGCTACGGGCTCTCAAATACATCGACGAATCGGACGAGGTTACCCTGAAGGGCAAGGTGGCCTGCGAAATGGGTCAAAACGAGCTGTTGATTACGGAGCTGATCTTGTGTAATATGTTCAACGATCTCGAGCCAGCAGAGATAGCCGCACTTCTGTCTGGCCTGGTCTTTCAGGCCAAGACCCAAGGAGAACCGACAATTCCGGAGCCGTTAAAGAAATACGTCGAGTCTTTTGAGCAAATTAATGAGACTATCCTGAAGGAGGAACAGCGTTTCCAAGCCGCCACCGAAACCGAGAGTCGCCTGAACTTTGGCCTGCTAGAGGTAGTTTATGAGTGGGCCAGAAATAAGGTAAATAATAGTCTTTAAAAAATCAAATTCAAGTATAAATAACATTTTCCTTCACAGCCATTTGCCGAGATTATGAAGCTTACGGAGGTGCAGGAGGGTATTATTGTGCGCTGCATCCAGCAGTTGGACGAAACTCTGCGAGATGTTAAAACTGCTGCCATTCGCATTGGCAATCCCGGGCTGCAGTCAAAGATGGAGGAGGCTTCGGCAGCGATTAAGCGCGATATTGTGTTTACTGCGTCCCTGTACACGGAGCTTTAGTCGAAGCGACAAGCGACAAGCAAGATAATAAAGAAATATGATTTCTTACAATTAAACTTTATGTTTGTGTCAATTAGAACTTATAAAAAAATGTATAAAATGTATGATAAAGGTGTGGCGCGGGCAGGCGGAAGTCGTGGAGGTTGTGCGCCACGCAGAATAGCAACTTCATCGAGTCTCTGGCTTAAATTTGGGCGGCACCATCATACCAGTCATATGCTTCTGTTTCTTGGTCTTCTTCGATTTCCCAGCTCCCGACTGGAAATCGTGCCAACTGTTCACACGGCTCTGGCGCGACTCCTCAAAGTTCTGCTGCCATTCCCGGTCCGCCTTCACGCGCTCCTCCTCTTCGATCTCCGTTTCACGTTTTCGCTTACGCTCTTCTTGGTCGCGCTGGTCGAGCTTCTGACGCCGACGTTCCATGTCTGCGAATAGCTTCATTACCATCACATAAATGGCGTGTTTATATTTGGCGGGATCATCCTCTGGAATCGGTTCTGTTGGCCGGCCTTCTTTTTTAAGCTTTTTGCGCTTTTCCGTTATCTGAAATATACATTAAGGATCAAGTTTAAATGTTAGATATATATTTTTTATTAATTCTAATAACCATGTGGTCGGTGCGTCCTTTCGCCTCTTCGTACACATCCAGGCACTTCTTCCGCGTCAGTTCGTTCTCGAGGATTTTCCAGGAACGAGACACAATATCAAATGCCATTTGGGCGCGTTCCTGATTGTCATGATTCTTATCCGGATGAACCAAAATAGACAAGGTGCGGTAGCGCTTTTTTATGTCAGCTACCTCGGCCTCGGGCTCGATTTGGAGCACTTCGAACGGATTGAGATTGAAGTACGTAGAACCTGGACGAAGTAAACGATCAATTTGTTGAGTAGGAGTTAAAACTGAGTCACGTTTTTCAATTTCTTTCACCTGCAATAATAGGCACAAAATTGTTTATTAAACTGTTCAGTGGAACGATGGTACATTTTTCTTTGAGTTTCTTGCAAACGGAGTCCGCAACAGCCCCCAATCACAGAGGCCGCGGCGGTCCGTTCCACTTACTTCGGTGTAGAAATCGTCGAAAGTGTCTCGGGATGTGCCGGGCTGGTCTTTCGCCGATGAAGAGGACATGCTCTCGTCTTATAAGTAAATTTCGCCTATTTTTTTGTTTTTCTAAAAGATTTGCTTTCGATGGAGATGCCAAGTCAGTGTTGTAAAGTGCTCTACAATAGGACTTCAGTGAAGTAAAACGTGCGGAGCAGGGCTGGAAAATAAATAAATCACTGATTTCCTTTTTGTTTTTACTTTTTTAAAATCTACTTTTCGAATAGACTTTTTACTTAATTTTAAGTGCGAGCATTCGCTGACAGATGGAAAATTCTAATTTAAAAACTGTATCAGCAGTGTTGTAAAACGACAAACGTGAGGTAACAGCCATACCGAACACATGTTTCGCGCCTAAAGTGGGTTGATTATAGAATTAATCCTCTAATTTAATAAATGTACTCTCAAATCCATCGTGTGGGGCTGTTTTTAAGTCGTAAAATACGAACATCTCCACAACTTGCAGCACCAGCAACAACAATGTCTAGAAGTCACAGCTCGGCTGGATCCGATACGGACATAGTTTGGATGGACCTGGAGATGACTGGGTTGGATATTGAAAAGGACGAAATACTGGAGTTAGCCTGCGTTATTACCGATAAGGATCTAAATGTCAAATCTGAGGGCCCCTGCTTCGCCATAAATCATCCCCAGAAGGTGTACGATAATATGAACGAATGGTGTATGAAGCACCACTATGAGTCCGGCCTGGTGGACCGATGCAAGAACTCCCAAGTGACGCCCAATCAGGCTGAGGAGCTGGTGTTGTCCTATCTCAAGAAAAATATACCCGAAACAAAATGCCCTTTGGGGGGGAATTCGGTGCACATGGATCGGTTGTTTCTCCGAAAGTTTATGCCACAGGTGGATGAATACCTACACTACCGCATTGTGGATGTGTCCACCATCAAGGAGCTGGCGAAACGATGGTACCCCGACGTCGCTGGTGCTGTTCCAAGAAAAAAGGCCGCCCATCGAAGCCTAGATGACATCCTGGAGAGCATTGAGGAACTTAAATACTACAAACAGACCTTGTTTAAGTAGCTTCTTTCCATTAAATTATTGTAATTATTGATTAAACTTTGTTTTAAGTATTCAATTGTTGAAACAATAGATGCAATATTTTATAATTTGAGTTCCATTTGCTTATTCCAGTGTGAAGACTGTCTCGCCATTAAAAAGACTCAGTTTTTATAGATATTTATCTCTAAACTATATTTTGTCATGGGTCGTTTGGTTTGTTTTCATATTTTAAAATATAATTAAAAAAAACATTTCTCACTAAATGGTGCGAATGTGAACGGAAAAATAAAATTCTATCATAAGAAATAAGAATACGATGGCAATAAAAAACTCAAAGCTAGTAGACGCCGTTGATGTTATTGTGGGCGGCTGAGTAATGATTCGCCTCCTGCCGCCTCCGCGAGGATCTGTGATTGGAATTGGCGCTATCACTGCCGGTCACCTTTTCCGCTTCGATGCGTCCAGAGAGAAAGCTTGCCACACGTTCCTGGAAAGGTTTGTCAAATTAATTCGCTAAAAACAATTTATTTTAATATCATTTTCGTACCAGGTAGCTGTTGGTCATGCCCTGCAGATTGCCATAAAACGCCAGCATGCGCTTCAAGAGAGATTCGGCTTCCTCCTTGGATAGGTTCTTAACCTTGTCCAGTTTAGAAATTGTAATTATGCGGTTGTTGATGTAAATTATTTGGTGAGCCACCTCGGTGGATGTGTGAGCCAGACTTCTGTGGAAAATTAACGGTCTATTTCGATGGCCAAGTTAAAGGAAAACAAAAACAAACCTGGGAATATTGGCTGCTACGTTGGCACTGAAGTTCACCAGGTGGACTACTCTCCTAGCTGATTCCCTGGTAAGGAGCACTATCAGCTGTTCCAGGGTGGCGGGTCTGGCCTGGTTCTCGGGTTCATCTGCACTGAGATACGCCCAAAGCTCCTTGGCTTTCTGCAAGGCTTGCTTGGGATCTGTGGCAATCTGTAAGAAGGTTTTATAATTAGTTTTAAATTATATTTCTAGGTTTGATGCTCGTTTACTGACCAGTTCGGCGGCATAGATGAGCACATGGATCGCCTCCTTGCTTTGCTTCTTGAGGGCGCGGGCCTCGGCAATGGTTCTTTGTGTGAGGCGACGCTTCAGCTTGCGGGAGAAGCGTTGACCGTGATGGATAGCCTTGAGAGCACCGCGCTCCTCCGGCACCGTTTCGTTATCATCTTCCTGCGGTGCTGAAAAGCGGATTTTTGAAATCGGTAAGTGTTTGAGTTTTGAGAGCGGATCTCTGGGCGATCGACTAGGCCTTATCGCTCTACTTTCTCCATCAGCGGATTCGAATGAATTCGCATTTCTCGAGCGATAACCTCCTCGACGACGAAGAAATTTAAAAATAAACTATGAGATGAGTGCACCTCTAAGTGGAAAGAACCTAGGCATAATTTTCAACATGACCTTTGTGGAGTCTATACAAGTTTTTTGTATTTAAAAATTTATCAACCAATCTTTGGTGTCACTATTGCACTATTATACTTCAAATATATGAGTTAAGCTAGCTACTTATTCTAGTTACTGTAGTTTAGTTAGTTATCTAGTTTACTCACCATCTGTCTGATCCTGATCTGTAGGAATGGGCACCAGGTACTTGTCCACGAACTTGTCTCCGGCAGTGAATGCTCCGTCGATGCGATCGGCCGCATAGGTGGTCAGTGGGCTCTCCAGGACAGCGTTTCTAATCAGCTTGACCGAGTCTGCACGCTTCAGCACGGGACGCACCAAATGATCCGACATGTACTCCTTTGTATTCCAATACATCTTTAGGCACAGGATAATCGACTTTTGTCAGCGAATGCGGAACAATGGCCGGCGCAAATACTCACCATTTCGGGCGGCAGATAGACCAAGGGGATGCGCTGCTCCAGGATGTCCAGGCTTTTGCACATCACATTGTCCAGCCGACGTAGCGAGGGTTCGAAGAGCTTCACAGCCGGCTGTACCGTTTCATAGGCAGCGGTAATGGTGGCTTCGGCAGTCTCAAAGTACCAGGAGAATACGCGATTGTTGTTCTTGACCTTGTCGTAGATGGTCTCCACTCGCTTCACGCTGGACTCCACAAGTGGAATGGAGCCGATGCGATCGATGGCCTCCAGATGGAGTCCACTGCAGCTGGTTGCAGTTGCTATAAAGAAGGATGAATGACATAACGTAAGATCTACAATCTTCGTAAGATCAAAGCGGCGCGTGTCACTACTAACCCATTTTTTGAAAAAAATATATTTCAGGGAAAACCGAAGAGCTGTAGATGCGCTCGCTTTGGGAACTGAATTGATTCTGACAAGCCCCGGACACAGTAGCTACCAGATAGACTTGGTATTGCAGGTTCCCAAGCCGAACTAAGTCTGAATCGCACCCGTTGACCTTTTCTTATCAGCGAGCTCCCGCCAGAGGCACAAACATCGTGTACCTAGACGACGCTTGACTGGCTTATCGCCACGCCATTCGCAACAGTATGGTGTTCCAAAGTACATTCAGACTTTGAGTAGTCCAGCCTAGGAACTCCAGGCGTGTGAATCACGAACCACGGTATCTGGACAGATCATAATCACATAATCACCAATCACCTGATTAACAATACCTATTGAAATAATTGAACTAATTCGAAAAGAGTGACGAAAGAGTCCAAACTTCAATCCAGCGAATTATTGCGGGGGCGTTCAAGATCCCATTCGGAATCGGGTCGATGTGCTGGTTGCTGCGTCCCAGACATTATTAACCCTCCAATGGAAAAAAACAATGTTTATTAAAATCAATACAATTATTTAAAATGCCTGTGAATTATAAATTGATTTAATTTATTCTTTTCATTTAAATAAATCCATTTCCAAGTTAACTAAAAGGTGGAGGAAAAATAATATAATTTATTTGTTAAACCTCTATTCCAATCAGTTTAAACATTTTAAATAAATGGCTCATAATCAATAGATATATGAGCATGGCAATTTTTCTTATTTTATATATTTGTTCGTTAAGCAATGCTGAGGGTTAATTTTAACTGCTCTTTGTTGTCTGGAGTAGTCTCGGAAATATTTAAAAGGAATGCAGTTATACTAAAGTAAAGTTTTCACAGATTACACCCTGAGAATCATATGGATATATTCGTTAGGGAATTACGGACGTTATCATTTATTAAATAAGGCATATAACTGTACAATATATGTAATCCGATGTATAGTTGCCAGGATGTATAAGCTTACGAAGCTTGTAAAACAATTAAATATTTATATAATTTTGCAAGGAAAACGTATTTTTTTTTAATTATAAATCAGAAAATGTAAACACTTATATTTCTGTGGCCTACTTTTAAGGGCACACTGCAGTCGATTAGCAATGATGAGTAAAATTGTATCGTTTTTTTGGATATAATAATATTGCTGAAGGACTTATTATTTGGCAGGAATTTAATAAATAAAATTATCAATATTATTTTAAAAAATAGCGCCCTCCTCCTCGATTCTCAAAGGTTGCACTTAAGCAGGCCGGAAAACTGATAATATCTTCACTTTTTTGTTTCAAGTTTTGTTGTTAATTCCTTTCTTGTTTTTGTAATGTTTATTGTATCTTTTATAGTTGTTGTTGTATTTTTATATTCTACATTTTTGTTGTTGTAATTTTTTTTTTGTAGTTTTTTTTTGTAATTTTTTTTTGTAATATTTTTTTTGTAATATTTTTTTTTGTAATATTTTTTTTTGTAATATTTTTTTTTGTAATTTTTTTTTGTAATTATTTTTTTGTAATATTTTTTTTGGGAATTTTTTTTAGTAATTTTTTTTTGGGAATTTTTTTTAATAATTTTTTTTGTAATTTTTTTGCCTAATTTAATAGCTTTTTAATTTTTTTATTGTATACTTTACTTGGATAATGATTTTTTGTGGAATTTGTTTTAATAATTTTTTTTTTTTGGAACTCAATTTTTAAGGTGTAAGTTTAAGGACCCTTGTAGATTTTGGTTTTGAGAATTTTTTTGTCTAGGGCACGATCACAGCCGGCATAGGAGGAAATCTGGTGTCGCCCACAATGAAAATGGCCGGACCAAGGAATGGCGACGAAGGCTCGCTGTTGCTCGGGCACGCCTGCAAGGAAGAGTAAGTTACATACAATATCGAAAAAATTATACAACAAAAAGCCTTGAAAATTACTTACAAAGATCACGAGCCAAATGACCCCAAGGTGACTCCTCCGAGAAGGCACCCCCGAGAGAAGGTTACCCATGATGATGATGCCCACCTGGCCAACACCCAACACCCAGTTTACCGCCCCCGTTGGCCGGAATCCAGGCGGCCAAAGACCCATGACGACACGAGCCACGATCTGCTGCTTGGAGCCTCCCAGGAAGATCGTCAGAGGAGACAGCATGGTGATCACGGCGATGGAGAGGATGCCAATTGGCAGGATCCATTTACTGCCAAATTTCTCGGAAAGCTACAGCCAGGATTGTGCGTGACGATGTTACCGGTGAAGAAGGAAGACAGAATCTGGCCCTGCAGGTAAGTGACGTAACGCCGGGAATATTTTTTTTTTATATTTTTTGTGAAATTTTCGGATTTTTTCAAAAACAATGAAAAATGAATGAAAGAACAGCATGGCCCTTTAGGATAGATTTATCTTGACAATATGACCCCTTCCGATAGCGATATCTTGGCCAATTTCCATCCGATTCTTGAGCGGAATACCTTAATCGATTTGTATATCGATTCTTCACCATTCTGCACCAAAATCTAGAATCGAAATATTTTTTAGATTTTTTGTAAAATTTTCTAGGGGGTCCCCTTCAAAATTCTGAAAAAGGCATGGGAGGACAATATGGCCCCTTACGATAGCGATATCTTGGCCAATTTCCATCCGATTCTTGAGCGGAATAGCTTAATCGATTTGTATATAGATTCTTCACCATTCTGCATCAAAATCTAGAAACGAAATATTTTTTAGATTTTTTGTGAAAATTTTCTAGGGGGTCCCCTTCAAAATTCTGAAAAAGGCATTGGAGGACAGTATGGCCCCTTACGATGGCCATATCTTGGCCAATTTCCATCCGATTCTTGAGCGGAATAGCTTAATCGATTTGTATATAGATTCTTCACCATTCTGCATCAAAATCTAGAAACGAAATATTTTTTAAATTTTTTGTAAAATTTTCTAGGGGGTCCCCTTCAAAATTCTGAAAAAGGCATGGGAGGACAATATGGCCCCTTCTGATAGCTATATCTAATAGATATTAATAAAAATAATATATAAATATATAAAATATAAATAATAATATATAAATATTTCAAAGTTATTTTTACTATCCTGTTTTTAAATTTGAATGCATTTAAAATATTTACAGTAATGGTCTCTGTTTCCAAAAGTGGCAAATATTAATCGAGTATTCGATTAACTTTATGGAAAGTGTTGGAAAGAGATCCTAGAGATATCAGTGTTGAAAAGAGCGGCTTGACTATTGGTAATTTTGTTTGTTGCGTGTTTTGTCATTGTTAAGAAAATCCGCGTTTTCTTGCTTGCGTCCATCAGTTTCAATTACAAAATATGTCTAGCTGCTAGTGTATGAATACGAGACTCAGTATGAACTATTACTTTGGTGTTATCTGCCTCGCGGGCGTCCTAAGCTCAGGTTAGTGATCGTTGATTTCAAGCCACACCCAAGGCTCGAACAATGCGAAGTATTTTTATGAATTAATATAAAATAATTTTATAAAATGCAGCACTGGGCCAGTATAATCAATTGGAGCAACGCAACTGTATCATACCGAAGATCCTGCAGGGATCATGGTTCTCTTGGGAAGTAGGTCTGCCCACCCAGACGGTGATAGACGCAACCTCGATGTCCCAGCGCGGCTACTGCATCAACTACGAGCGTCACCACGGAAGCGAATACTCATTTGTGTTCAAGGAGCGGTCTAAGGACTGCTATCATTGCGTCAAGACTATCATCCGTACAGTTAACGTCTTTGATAAGTTCGAAGGACCGTGCGTCGGATTGCCGCCAGGCCAGGAGCCCAGTGTGGAAAATGTCTGCGCCGGCATTAAGGACGATCAGCAGTTAATCACTCTCTTCAACGAAAACTTTGTGCCCATCAACTGTCGGTCATCACTGGAAGGAGTGTGGCACTTTACATATCAGGTCAGTTCGTAAGAATATCTGATATCTTTATTCATATTTTTATTCTTTCTTCATGCAGAATCGCTTCCGATTTACTGGCGTTTGCGACAAACCCGATGCTCGCATCCAATCCTGCCAAACGGCGGGCACCCAGTTCCTCATTCAGAACCAAAAGTTCAACATCACCTACCAGCGGTGCGAAGGCATGGAGGGGACCTTTACCGGAAACGTGGAGTTCAGCTGCCTGGGGGATTGGTTTGTGGGCAAGAACCACTACTTCGCAGTGGCCAATACAAAGGAGTCGCGTAAGGACGAGAAGTACCGCTGCTTCCTAAAGAATCGTGACGATGATCTGTACATGGGTGTGTCCATTACGGCCGAGTGCAATACCTTGAAAACGCCCGAAACGTCACCGGAACGTCTTAAACTCACGCCTGTTAAGGCGGAATTTGTTGAGCCCGGATGTACACTGCCGCAAAACTTCTCCGGCGAATGGGTCAACACGGCCAACATTGATGCGGATGTTTCAATTAGTGAAACGCATATTAACGAAACCTACTATCCGGACAAATCACGGTACCGTAAGACGATTTATGTTTGCCGGGAGCGTCGTGGCAATCGGGTGATGATGGCCCGTCTGACCGTGGATGGTTGCCAGAAGGATTACGTGTGCTTCGATTTCATGCCTCGCCACCACAACATCATCCGGTATCGCAAGGGACTGGCCGTAATTAAGGATGACTTTAGCACGGTTTGCTCTTGGGTACAGTTTCCCAATTCGGATGCGTGGAAGTACGATCTCTTCTTGGCCAGAAATCCTGTTCCTGTTCGGTGTCCTGTCGCGGGTAAATTTAACTTTACGCAGCGAGGAGAACATCCTTTCAAGACGAGGTCTGTAACATACACGTGCTGAATCTTACTTTTCCTAACATATTTCTTTTTTTTTTTTCAATCTTGAAGGATTCTTGGTGGTGTCACGTTGAGTCCTCGCCCAGACATCCACTGCAAGCAGAATATCTCAGATTTATCTGTTTGCGACACTGACCAAAAGGAGCTGGCGGTGGACGAAAACTACTGCCTGTCCGTGGACCATTTGGGCCGACCAGTTGATATCTACAGTGATCCCGATTACCGCATGAAGTGTATTGGCTTCTGGAAGGAAAACCTTAAGTCCTACCTCATCACCTACGACGATCTGGATCCGCTTTCGAAGTACCGCTGCTGGGTTTACCAGCGTGCCGACCTCAACCGGGTGCTTATGTCGCAAGCTGTGGGCGCCTTCTGCAAACTGGAGCAGGATGTAACCTCGTGGAATCATTCGGAGGGCGCGGCTGTTGCCATCGACGCTGTGGAGTACGAACGAGAGCGTGACGACTGTCCCATGTACTTCGACGATGGATTAAACCCATGGAAGCCGTCGGACGCTTCAAACATCGTCTTCGACTGGGACTTTTACCGAGCAGGAGCGGCGAGTCTCGAAGGAAAACTCACCATTATTGCCTTTTCCGCTTACATGGTCCGGCGCTTAGCCGCTCACTAAGTTCAAAGTATTTTTAAGTTAAATCATCCAACGAAATTTATGTAGCCCGTCCAATCGTTCCATGTGAATCTAAGAAGAGTTGTGTGCCTTAAATGCAAATTCTAGAATTTTTTATCAAATGTATATCATAGTTTTTAAGTTGACCAATCGAATTCGAACTTGTAACTATTAACAGCCAATCCGTCCCAAATGACTCAATGTTTATTTTAAATTCAGATAAATAAATATACAATTGCTATTTTAATATGAAGTGGGTCATTTTATTGAATATATTTAAAATATAATGCTAGCATACACGTGCAGTTCGTCACCTACGTGGAGTGCATTCCCAATAGTCGGGCCACTACTGTTTATCGATAACGATTACAAAAGATAGATAGAAGGCGACCCTATGACTAGTGTTGAAAAACTTCAGAGGCATATTATTCCGAACAGCTAAAGTTACATTTTATTTTGAGCCGAAAATTCTCAATTTTAACACATCCAGACATGTCCCTCTCTCTGATCCTGCGTGGCGCTGCCCGTTGCAATGGTAAGGGGTCATCAGACGGTCGATCGTATGAATATTTGGCGAAAAACAGCTCTTATTATATAACCAAACCTTTTGTTGGTATCTGAAATTAGCCGCAAATCTCGTTAAATCGGCCCGTATCACGCCCCTGAAGACATACTCCTCGCTGGTGGCCAATGCTCAGCGCCAGGTTAAGCCGTTGGTCGTGGCCAAGGCAGCAGCAGTGAGTATAATGAAGATATATCTTTTTAATAAACTATTAATTCCTTACCTTCTTTTTAGCCCGTTGTGCGCCGCGAGATCTCTGTGAGTGCTCCCCGCATGGCTGCGGCCGGAGGAAGTCATACCATGTTGTGGACTATTGAGCGCCTGGTGTCAGTCGGTCTGTTAGCTGTTATCCCAGCCGCTTTTATTGCCCCCTCCCAAGTGCTAGATGGCCTTCTGGCCGTTTCGGTTGTCATCCACACCCACTGGTAAGCGATATCCTAACCATTTAGTCATCAAACGTCCAAAAATGTCTAAACAAAACCCACTTTATGCTTCTACAATTTGCAGGGGAGTGGAAGCTATGGTCGTAGACTACATGCGTCCCTCTGTTGTTGGAAACGTGTTGCCCAAGGTGGCCCACATTGCACTGATCATCATATCGGTGGCTACACTGGGAGGGCTCTTCTATTTTATCCAAAACGACGTGGGATTGGCTAATGGCATCAAGCGATTCTGGTCTATTAAGGGAAAGCAGCAGCAGCAGTAAACCCCTAACACCAGTTGTCAAATCACGAAACCCCAGTTATTTATTCATAGTTTTGTCTGGAATGAGGTCCCGCGATTAGCCGTAAATAAACAATTGTATAAAGTAAACCAGCTGCACATTTTTTGTTTAGAAAACTGTATTAACACTTTCGTTAGAGGTTTGTCACAACACAAGATTAACTTCCCTTAATAAGATGGGCAGAAACACCTTTTGTTACGTATGATAATCTACTATAGGCAATAAACAAAGGATTATGGTCACGACCTGGCCTCCACATTGTTTGTGTAGAATAACCTCAGGGCATCCCATTGTTTGGTGTGCAACAGAATATGAGGCCGACACTGACGCATGTGCTCCACCGCCTGGTCTGGGGTCCAGCCGTTTTTCTGCAAATTATCAAATTCGTCGTCAAATAATACAATTTTCGTATGTTTTTTCACTCACCAGCATGAGGTAGCACCCAACAAGTGTGGCACTTCGCGTCCTTCCAGCTTTGCAGTGGACATACACGGAACCAACATTCTCCGGGGATTTTGTTGTGCTGAGGCCGTTGATTCTTTTTGTCAGGGGGAGAAACTGATTGATGAACTCCACGCCTCGATAGAGCTTCTCCTGATTCGGCGATTCAAAAATGTCTGTGGTGGCTAGCTGCAGGAAGTCGATGCCCAGCTTGCGCCACTTCTCCGTGTTGTTGGAGAAGGCGCTCAGTTCATAGTCCTCGTTCATGGAGACCACTGCCTTCATATTCTCCTTCTCAATGAGCTGCAATCGAACCATGGATTATATGGACGTGGTTTTCACATACCCTCTACTTACGTCATTGGCCTGGCTTCGAAAGGGCAGGGCGCCCAGTATGACATTCTCGTCGATACGATCATACCAATTCCTGGCGGAGGCCTTCTCCATAAGGACATTGTACAGGAGGGTGGGGTAGAAGGAGACGCGCGCGAACATAGCAGCCTGGAATGAAGTGGGGGTAAAGTGGGAATCAAGGGCACAGATCAGTGTAATGGCCAAGGGAGTGTGCGCAACAGCTGTAACTTTCACCAGCTGCTCTCTTAGACAGTCTTAAGTACTGATTCGCTTTCTGACTGTCTCGAACGAAGCGCGGATTGGAACTGGTTTCGGTTTTGGCTTTTGCCTGGGTGTCTGGTACGCAAGTCGCTACTTACACTCATCTCCATGCCGGGTGCCCACTGGGTGGCTGACGGGATCGATCGAGACAATGGGTTGTGTGATTCACGGCTCCAAGTGGCCTTCCTCGTATTCTAATTGGTCCGCCGTCGAATTATCACCTCGACTCGCACGTCAAAACCTTTAATTTCCTTCTGCCAAACTTAATCTTTGCGTTCCTTTGCATAACGGAACAACCGGCGGATATCCAGGGACGCCGTAACAGGGGCTACGGAACCATTCACCTAGAACGTCTATTCAACTGAAGTGAATATATAAATAAATAAGTAGGCTATCTTGGACCCGAAATCGAAACAAAATTTAATTCTATTTTTTTACAAGTTCCTAAAACATGAATTTTAAAGATAGGTATTTTTTCCTATAATAAAAGTTAAGCAAAGAATAATTTAATAATTAAGAATAATTTATAATTTCAAAATATGTTAAATCCACAGGCCCCCATTAATTATTTTGGAGCGACGCCTGTTGAAAGGTCTGATTTAATAACTACGCTTTCCAGCACTGCAAACATAATTTTGTGACCGTTAGCAACACTGAGCACTAAAAAACATTGCAACAAAAAAGATTAAAGAATCTTACGTGTGAAAAATTAAGGAAAGCAGTTACGGTAGAGGCCTTTTCCGGTAAGCAACCGCTTCTGGCTAATAATGCTCCAATGATAGGACAGACTAGAATTCCGTGAATAAGCAATCCGTCGAGCATATTGGCCGCCCCGTCCACAAGGAAGAAGTAAATAAATACAACACGTCAGACGAAAGGCAGATAGAACAGACGAGGCAAAGACGAAGCTCTAAATTTTCGGTGTTGACTCTTTCATACTAATCTTTTATAATAAATATACATAGATACGCAAGCATGAAGGCGACCGTTTGGATATGTATGCTCCCTCTCTTCCTGGCCTGCTGCCAGTTGCAGGCGGAGGAGCTGCAAGGCCCAGCCGCCACCACCACTACAGAGCCCTCAGGAACGGGAACAAGCTCAGGCACAGGCACTGCCCCTACCTCAGGTACTGGCACAGCCACCCCCACCACAGGTACTGGCACAGCCACCCCCACCACCGAAGAGGTGACAACAGCGGAACATGACAGCCGTCCTCCCACGGAAAGCAACGAGCGCAAGGCTGCCAAGCCAAAGGACACCGCCGAGTACATAGCTCCGCGGACAAAGGTCATGCCGGCCGCTCTACTCGAAAGGCTGTGGAACGACAGCCTTTTGAGGCAGCAACAGATCAAGGCTGAGATCGAGAAAATTGAAGCCAAACGGCAGCCCACTGAGGTGGTTGAGCAAACGCCCGAGCAGATAGAAGGTATGTTGATGGTATCTATATAGAATATATTCCTTTATACAATGCGGTTACTTTTAGCTCAAACCATGTACGACAACGCCATGGACATGCTGGGGAAACCTCGCACGGATAAGCGTGTGGCCTTCACCCTGCTGAAGAAGGCAGCGGACTTCAATCATCTGAAAGCCAGGGCCGAATTGGCCTGGGCCGTTCTTCTAGGCCACTGGATGGACTTTGATTTCAATCATGCCGCCGATGAGTTCGAAAGTCTGGTCAACGAAGGCGTTCCAGAAGCCCACATGGGTCTGGGATTCCTCTACTCAGCCGGAGTGGGTGGAAAAAATGTTAGCCAGCCGTTGGCTCTGATACACTACTCCCTGGCCGCCCTTGGCGACAATACTCTGGCCCAAATGGCGATGGGTTATCGACATTTGTATGGAATTAATGTGCCAATTAGCTGTGAAAAGGCGCTGATCCACTATAAGCGAGTGGCCAAGAAGGTCGCCTCGAAGATCACATTTGCCAATGGACCGGTTGTGCACCGAGTGCGACTACTGGACGAGCTGGAGAACCCTGGCAGTCATGAGACTGAGATAGTGGACTACTACCAACTGCTGGCCGATAAGGGGGATGTCCAGTCGCAGGTGGGTCTGGGCCAGCTGTACTACCAGGGCGGCAAGGCTATCCAGCAGGATCACCAAAAGGCTCTGGAGTACTTCACACAGGCTGCCAATGCCGGCAATGCAGTCGGATTTGCTTTTCTGGGCAAACTCTATCTGGAGGGAAGTGACCAAATCAAGGCAGATAACGAGACTGCGTTTAAGGTGGGTCTCAGCATGATAAGAGTATTTATATTTGATTTAAAAACAATGATTTAGTACTTCACGAGGGCCTCGGAAATGGGTGACCCAGTGGGCCAAAGCGGACTGGGTCTCATGTACCTGAAGGGCTTGGGTGTGCCCAAGGACACCATCAAAGCCCTGTCCTACTTCACTCAGGCGGCTGATCAAGGTTGGGTGGATGGACAACTGCAGCTCGGCAACATGTACTTCAGTAAGTATGAAATGGATATTTTTAGGAAGATGACTTACTTCCTTTTCTTTTTAGCTGGTAATGGAGTCAAAACGGACTACAAGCTGGCCCTCAAGTACTTCAACCTGGCTACTCAGTCGGGGCATGTCCTTGCCTACTACAATCTCGGTGTGATGCATGCTTACGGCTTGGGAATGCTGCGTTCCTGTCCAGCAGCGGTTGAGGTAACTTCCACACATCTCCCAGTATTTAAATTATTTATTTAGTTTCTTTCTGTATTATTAGTTCTTTAAGACTGTCTCAGAGCGCGGACGCTGGAGCAGCCGCCTGATGCACGCCTATAGCGATTACAAAAAGAATCGCATTGATGAGGCCTACATGCAGTACTCATTGATGGCCGAGGTTGGCTACGAGGTGGCCCAAAGCAACGCAGCCTATCTGCTCGACCGCGAGGAGGTCCATGTCTTCAACGATCGCCACGAGGACTTGATTCGTGCCTTCTACTACTGGAAGCGGGCTGCTGGCCAGGGCTATTCAGCGGCGCAAGTGAAACTGGGCGATTACTACTATTACGGCTGGGGCACTGCCACAGATTTCGAGACAGCAGCATCGCTCTACAGGTGGGGTTAATTTTCTTCTACAATGATTCCACTTATCAACCTTGCTGTAATTTTCAGGAAAGCGTCGGAGCAGCAGTACAATGCCCAGGCCATGTTCAACCTCGGTTATATGCATGAGCAGGGATTGGGAATGAAGAAAGATTGGCATTTGGCCAAAAGACTGTACGACCTGGCGGCCGAGACCAATTCGGATGCCAAAGTTCCAGTGGCCATTGCTCTCTTCAAGCTGCAAATGCTGGCCAAGATAGAATCCATTAAGGAGGTAGGTTGCCGGTTCATAAAAATGTAAAGCCTTCCCTCTAATGAAGTTTCTCCTCAGTCGCCGTACAGGTTCATCTTCTATATGGATGAAAGTATCGCTGCCAATTGGGATCTGTACATGATAACCGTTTTAACGCTTCTGTTGGGCATTATCATGTACATGAGGAGACCTTTCCTCCAACCGGATCAACCCGCCCAGCAGCCACCAGCGGATGATGTGGCTGCTGCGCCAGTCAATGTTCCTCCGGTGGCTGGTGTTGCGGTTGGGGCTGCCGCTGATGAGGCTGCATTGGGAGCAGGTGCTGGAGCAGAAGCAGGAACAGTCACCGCCGCTGCTACTTCCAATGCAGCAGCGAGTGCAGCTGTTGCGCCCTCATCCTCGACGTCGAATTCTCAAAACGAAAGAACGCCGGGGCACAGCAGTTCATCGTCAGGGGCGCCAGACGGCGCCGATACACTTGATCCCACTGATTAGTGATAGTGAATTGGTTAATCATCTTCCTAGGTTAATTAGTATGCGTGTAAATAATTATCATCTAATTTCGCCGATTTAATAATTTTTATTAATTCTAAAGCAGACCTTTTTAGATATTTAAAAAATGTCGTACTCAGAATGAATGTTGTACTGATAAACCGATCGTCATTTGATATCAAATTGTATTCCTTTTGGGATGGATTTGTGGTCATGAACCAACTCATTAGTTACTTCCTGAAGTTCTAAAACTCAAACTGCTAACAAAATCGATAATTTGATATTAAATTTTCATGGTTTATTATAGAAGCGGGCAATGTGGAGTTAAACTGCAAATTTTTTTTTTTTCCTAAGCATAGTAGTTAAGATTAGCTTTCTTCTTCGCTTGCACCTCCATGATAGCATCCATGAAGTCCTCGTGCGTCACCGAGGTGGCCGAGCGGCGCAGAGCGATCATTCCGGCCTCGACGCAGACAGCCTTGCACTGGGCGCCATTGAAATCGTCCGTCGACCGGGAGAGCTCCTCGAAGTTGACATCGGTGCTGACATTCATTTTGCGAGAATGGATCTGCATAATGCGGGCACGGGCTTCCTCATTGGGATGTGGGAACTCGATCTTGCGATCCAGACGTCCGGAACGCAGCAGTGCGGGATCAAGAATATCCACACGATTGGTGGCTGCAATGACCTTGATGTCTGCCGTGGAGCTGAAGCCATCCAGTTGGTTCAACAGCTCCAACATGGTGCGCTGCACTTCACGGTCACCGGCCTTTTCGGAATCGAAACGTTTGGTGCCAATGGCGTCCAACTCGTCAATGAATATGATAGCGGGTGCCTTTTCCTTGGCCAGAGCAAAGGCATCGCGCACCAATTTGGCACCATCGCCAATGAACATCTGCACCAGCTGCGGGCCGGCCAGCTTGAGGAAAGTTGACTTCGTTTGGGCAGCGCAGGCACGAGCCAGTAGAGTCTTTCCGGTTCCGGGTGGGCCGTAGAGTAAAACGCCTATAAGTAAAGAGTTATCATATTGTGTTAAAGGGCTGTCTGGTCGCATCTAACCTTTGGGTGGATGGATGCCAAGGTTCTTGAACTTCTCCTTGTGCGTCATTGGCAGTACCACTGCCTCGATCAGCTCCTGGATCTGCTTGTCGAGGCCACCGATATCAGAGTACTGTTCTGTGGGTCGCTCGTCCACCTCCATGGCCTTGACACGGGCATCGTACTCAGCCGGTAGAGTCTCGAGGATCAAGTAAGAGTCCTTGTTGACACCCACAAGGTCTCCGGGCTTCAGTTTCTCCGCATCTACGAGGCCAATGACGGGCAGGAAGTAGGCCTGACGCGTGGATGTTTTAATGACGGCGCACTTGCCCTTGCGCTGGTTGTCCAAAACCGTAACTGATCCGTCATCTTCCTCCTCCTGTGGGTCCACGTCCAGCAGCTCTATAACATTGGACACCAGGTAGGGCAGCGTCTTGTTAACCTGCAAGGGATTCAAAGAAGTTTTAGAAGTGAGATTCTCCAGCTTGCGAGCTCTTACCTTAATCTTTTCGGTGTTATCCTTGATCTTCTCGTTCTGGGCCTGGATCTCATGTGTGATTCGCATCACCTCGCTTTTCATGATCTTGATCTCGTTGTCCATCAGGCGAGTCCTGCTCACAATCTCATCGGTGGACATACGCATCACCTCCTCACCCAGCGACTCCTCTCCATCCTCCCATATCGACTTGTCCTCCAAAGTCTGTGCCATGTCTATTTAGTTCTCCGGCTCTTTTTTAACTTGTACTTCTTTGTTTAAATCACTAAATTGCCGATCTTTTCGCGAATACTTTTGTCGATGACTTGTAAATTTTCTTGTTTTTTTCTGAGCCAAGTTGACAGCCCGGCCAGTGTTGAGCAACTATGGCGGGTGCAAGCGGCGCGCGAGACTATCGGTAGTGGCGATAGTGCAGCGATAGTCGCCGTAGTATTTACCCACACTGGCTTGGCCTTTGCAGAGAACGCTCTTTTTCGGGAAAAGATTTGGCAATTTATATTTACAAATTGCAGATAAGAACCTCCACTTCTTTGCGATGTCTGAAAATAATGGTAAGTTCTTCACATACAACTGATGAAAGGTTGTAGCTTCGATATAACCAAGAAACGATGTTCTAGTTTCGGCTGCCTCTTAAAACAGAATCTTGTTTTTTTTTTTTTTGCTTGTCAGAAGCGTCAGTCGAAAGTAACTGTTTCCGAGGTGGCTTCACGTTGAAGGCCTCACGTCTGGGCGGCGCCGTTCTTCGTCCGGCTGTGCTGGCTAATAGTAGCGGCTCCAACAACAGCTCCACATCGCCGACCCGCCATGGTGAAAAGCCAGAGGACGATGGCCTCCAGAACAATCCGTTTCTGCGGGAAGCCAAGGACGAGGATGAAGAAGAGGATACCGCCCCGGTGGCCGAGTCCTCCAGCGAAAAGGCAGGCGATAAAGAAAAGGAAGAAGAGATGGACGAGCGGCCGGATCCGCTGACCAAGTTGCGAAGCAACGGCATTGAGCGTTCAAGCATGTTTGGGGCAGCTAAGACCAACATGCCCCACGTACAGAGCAGTGGCTATGTTTTTGGCCAAAACGTGCATGAGCGCGTGGTGGCTCCACTTCCGGAACAGGCCACCATTGAGCCACCGAAGGAGGCAGAGGCAGCCGCTTCCTCGTCTTCCTCCGCCGTTTCCCTCTTTTCGAGTGTCATCCAGAATGCCGCACAAACCACAGATTCCAGTGAGGCCGCTGCCTCATCCTCCAGCTGCAACAGCAGCAACAACAATAAAGAGTCTGCCGAGGCCAAGAGCCTGAACGATGTGGCCCGCGAGTACGAGGAGAGTCGCGCCCAGAAACGAAAGTACGAGGAAGTGGAGACGTTCACCGGCGAGGAGGATGAGAGCAACATTGTCGACGTGAGTTGCAAGCTATTTGCCTTTGTTAACAGCAACTGGGAGGAGCGCGGCCGAGGTAGCCTGCGCCTCAACGATTCCAAGAACGGGCGCGGTAACTCTCGCGTTGTCTTTCGCACTTCCGGTAATCTGCGCCTGCTGCTCAACACCAAAGTCTGGGCTGCCATGGTGGCGGAGCGAGCCAGTCAGAAGTCCCTGCGACTCACAGCCATCGATAATTCGGGTGCCGTAAAGATCTTCCTGGCGATGGGCCGTCCCGCAGACATCGCCCAGCTACACAAGGCGCTCAGTGAGAGGATTGCGCAGCGTAAGATATCGCATCCCGAGGAGTGCTCCATGGAAGAGACGAAAAACGGTGTGGGCTCCGATTCATCCGCCAGCCTGCAGCCAGAGTCTACGACCCACGACGACGAGGACGAGGAGGGTGGTGGTGGTGCTGCAGCAGCAGCAGCCGCAGCAGGTGCAGGGCCGTCGAGAACCATCGCCGCTGAGGCGGACAGCAACGAGCCGAGCCCCAAGAAAGCACTTGTTCAGCCAGACAGCAGTGCCGACGTTCAAGTGCCTAGGATGGGACAGGGAGAGGAGGAGAATGAGGAGGTGGACGCCAATGCCGAGGCCGAGGCCAAGGAGTCCCTGGATCAGAATTAACCGCCGCTTGCTCTTGTTTTTTTTATATAATGATTCTTACTTGAAAATCAACCCACAACACAACCGATAATGATTAAAACGAGCCGTGAATTATTATAAATTAATTATAATAATTTATTAATAATTATCATTATTAAAAGTAAAATAAATGAAGTGCTGATTTGTAAACCCGTGAGCAGCGTCTACAAAAGACATTTATCCATTACGTTTTGTGTTTATAATTTTTGTTAACAAACGAAAACAGAAGTTAAGATATCGATATCGTAATCGCCCTAATTAAATGTTTTAATTTAGTTACTATACAAACCCTATGTACTACTTTTCGCTTAGGAATTACTTTATACAAGTTCTCATCGCTTGCACTAGTCCTGGTCCTGGATCATAGCTATATATTGACTGAATCCTGGAGCTCTTTTCGCTCCTGGATCCTCTTCTGTCTAAGGTTGGCATTAAAAAAAAAAAGTGATCGTTGCGACGAGCGTAGATACAATCTAAGTGGAAGTAGCAGTAACTGTGGAGATAATCGAGTGCGTCCCATCCTGGTGGACACTGCAGTTCTTTTCTGTTCTGTTCCTTGGCCTGGCCAATCAAGTTATTTATGAAGCAATTCGTAAAACATTCAACTACAAGGTAACGCCTAAGTAAATCAGTTGCAACACCTGGCCTGCCTGGTTACAGGATCTATATACAAAAGGGATGAAGGCGGTTGGGGGCCCCGACGACGCCCGATCTTAGCTAATGGTGCTGCAGCTGGACACGGTCACGTTCAGGGGATTGTTGGCGCCACTCACAGCAATGGAGGACCTGTCGAGTAAAGGTATTCCTTAGTTATTGGACTCCGATACATGTTCTGTCAGCTGAACACTCACCTATTGTGTCTCATGTGACTCTTGACTAGATCGCTATTGACCAGCGCTGCCATCAGGCTCAATTCACCCGCCATGACTGTGGCGCACACGATCTGCGCCAGCTTTTTGGCATTGTCTCCCGGCCGGGTGGCGTGCGCTCCTCGAACGCCGAGCATTTCCAGACAGGCACTCTGGCCGGGCAATCCCGTGCCACCGCCCACCGTGCCCACTTCCAGGGAGGGCATTGTGCAGGTCATGTAGAGGTCATCGTTGTTCTCCACCCAGCACTCCATGGCCGTGGAGCAGTTGCTGGAGGTAACATTCTGGGCGGGATCCTGTCCGGTGGCCAGGAAGACGGCCGTCACCATGTTCGCCGCGTGCGCATTGTTGCCACCAATGCTGCCAGCCATGGCGCTGCCGCCCATGTTCTTCAGCTTGTTGCATTCGACAAGTGTCTTGGCATCAGTCTTCAGCACGGATCGCAGCGTCGCCGCCGAAATGGTGCACTCGGTGACCACCCGCTTGCCTCGTCCCTTGATCCAGTTGATGGCCGCCGGTTTCTTGTCGCAGCAGAAGTTGCCGCTGAGGGAAATGATCTGCATATCGGGAAACTGGCGCTTAATCCTTCGCAGCGCCATTTCAGCTCCCTTGGACACCATGTTCATGCCCATGGCATCGCCGGTGGTAGCCACAAATCGGATATACAACTGCGGTCCGTCCATAGCAATGTGGCAGTCCTTCAGGCGACCAAATCGAGATGTGGAGTCGAATTCCGTCTTCACTTGCTGGTAGTTTGTTTCGTTCTCGATCCACGACTTGGCCTCTGCGGCTCGGGCCACGCTGGGGAATCGGACACAGGGCGCTCGGGTCATGCCCACGTCCTCCACCACTGAGCGAACGCCGCGAACTGACAGCGCCTTGCAGCCACGGTTCGTTGAGGCCACCAGAGCACCCTCCGTGGTGGCCATAGGCACGTAGTAGGTTTCCCCGTCCAAGAGCAGGGGGCCGGCATAGCCCACCGGAATGGGCACGTAGCCGAGCACGTTTTCGCAGCAGGCGTTGAGAACCTTACGGTAGTCGAAGTGCTCATAGGGCAAGACCCTCAGGCGCTCCACTGGCATCTTGGCCCGCCCGGCGATTATCTGCCGGCGGATGCGAACTCCCCTCTCTGCGTCGTCGAGCACCGACTCGATCTTGTAGAGCGGGCAGTGTGGACCACCGGCCTGGACAATGGCAACGATCTCCTCATCACTCAAGGCAGCTGGGCCACTGCCATCCTCCGTGGAGTTGAGGATCTCCAGGCACTCTGGCAGCGGGCGGGGAGGACGCACGGGCAGGACCATTCGCTGGCGGAGGGGAAGCAGTTCCGTCTGGGTGGAAGCGTTCACCGAACTCTGCTCTTCAATGGTGAAGAGTGGAGTCCGCACTGCAACTGGAATAATCTCCGTCTGGTGCTGCTCTTGCGTCTTCGGTTCCTCCACGATGTCCTGCTCCTCAATGGGCGTTGTCTGCGAGGCCTTGGCCGCAATGGCCACAGATCCGGACTGGTGGCGCATCTGGTCCGTGAGGGGATCGCGGTTGTCGAAGCATATGAACTTGATCACCAGAGCAATGAGGACAATTGAGATGACGATGTGATCGGCGCTCATGGTCAGCCATCTGGAAGAGCAGAATAGTCTTTGTTATTGGAAGCAATTAATCAGAAAGATATAGTAGATCGGTAGCTAACTTTTCTGCAACAACTTACGGAATAATGTCGTTTACTTAAATACTTTTATAAGCTTTTTGTAACCATTTCCCGACACAGATGGTGTTACGTGGTTTTAGTTTCAGATTTTTTATTTTTTAGCATTTAAGCAAAAGCTATTAAAAGAATATAAAAATAATAGTTTTCCTCTTAAAACTTACTTGATGATGATATCCGTAATCTCGCCAGACTCCGTGCGGTTGTTGCTCACATTGAGGCTGAGGGTGGGCGTGAGGGTCTTGTCCACGGCATCGTAATCGCTCCCGGAGAAGGCCACACGGCTGTAGATGTGGACGGCCATCAGCCCGGTGGTCATTATGAGCTTGACACGCTGCAGCACCGGATTGGCCTTCTGCTCCTCCTCGGTGAGGGACTTCAGCAACAGCGAGCCCTTGGCCTTCTCCCTGACGACGGCCATGTCCACGCCGGAGCGGGACAGATCGAAGATCAGGGATAGGCAGGCGGGGTAGAAGGTCATGAAGACCACATAGTTGACCAAAACGGAGAGCACGGCGAACATGCAGAGCACCTCCAGCCGTTGGACACCCGACAGTGTGCCCACACCCACCAGCAGTACCTCCACAATCGTGTCCAGCGAAATGGCCGGGCCAAGGAGCTCCAGACCCCGGGCGATGTTCTGGGTGACCTCGGCCTGGTTGCTACCCGACAGCGCCAGCTGGGCGAGGCGGCCGGAGTTGGACAGGTCGATGACCAGCAGCAGGAAGAACAGGGCGTCCCTGGGAGTGAGTAGAAAGAGAATTTGATTGTAAAACAAATTAGCACACTGGCCCACAATTGTTAATATTAGAGGCCATCTCATGAATTCCAGCTGGAAGCTGGAAAATTTTCAACCAGTACCAGGCACTCTCTGGGCCTAAATGGTCACAAATCATGGGATTCATACTCACTTGAGGTCCGAGATGTCGCTGCCCAGGAACTTGATGATGGCCGTCGTAAAAATGAAGCTGGAGAAGACCGTGAAGAGGCCGGCTATGCCTGGAATGGAGAGAAGGGAATCAACCATGAGATGGACGCGTCTGCCGGCGGAGGTCGAATCGTTTAGAGCGCACGTGAGAAATGCCAGGGAGCAGTTGGGGAGCTACCTGCTGCCCCACCTCTAAAAACTTGACCAAACATTCCAGTCTTGTGTGGATTTTGTGTTTCTATCTTTTTTTTTTTTTTTTTGCCCCCCAAAATAGTTTGGGGTGGAGACTAGCAATGCCAGCCCGGCATTCTAACCACTTGGGTCAACACACGTGCCCCACAGCGAATCTGGCGCAGTGATGTAATCCGGCCAGGGGATAAGGAGAAGGAGAAGGAGGAGGAACACTCACCTAGTACGTATTTGGAGCCCATCCGGTGGAGGCTGCAGAACTGGTAGTAGCAGTAGAGGACGGCGGTGCAGCGGACGATGGTCATCAGGATCACATCAGCGGCATTGTACTCCGCTTCCAGACCATCGCAGGATTGGCTCCAGCCGTGGCAGGGTCTGTGCCGGCTGGACGTGGCTGATCCGCCCACAACAGGGGGCGGAATGTTGGCTCCACTAGCACCTGCAGCCGTTGCTGCGGCGGCGGAAGCTGCCCCCAAGCCATTGCTGCTCGCATCCAGGGTGTTGTTCTTGTCCACCGTCAGCATGCAGGCGGTGATGGTGAGGAGGGCCACGATTACCTCCCAGGGATGGGAGGCGCAGAACTCGCCGTGAGCGCGAAACAAACGTCCAATCATGACTGCGATGAGTCGTCCGATGGTTCCCGTCCAGATCTGGCCAATCTTGGCTGGCTGTGGAAACAGAAATGAAATGGGGAAATCCGCTTGTCAGTTAATGCAACACTTCTCGGTTATTTTTTCCCATTTCCTGCCATCGAATGGCCAAGGACGATTGGGTTCAGGATGCGGGCCAGGCCAGTCACCTCGGCTGGGGAGGGGGAAGGGCTAAGCGGGGAATTAACCAAGTCAACTGGGAGCGAGAACATATCGATTTAACCGTTGACACATTCACAGGGCCCCTGCCTCCAGCGATAACGAGGCCTACTCGCCAAGGAACACGTTATTGAACTAAGCGGATTTGCGAGCGTCCAGGGCCAGCGTCCTTGAGCCCCGGCATCGGTAACTACTCCACCCCCCTCTCGGGGCAATGCAAATCCATGATTGATGGCTTAAGCCGGCCAGCAAGTTCCGCATATTTACGGCTGCTGCTCGACTTCGAGTCCATTCCCGTTTAATTAAGCCATCGGTTGGAGGCTCTACTAGCCACCAATCTCGCTTGACGATCGCTCGCCCACCACGTGCCCGGCATGTATAACTACAGACTATAGTATAGCCATCTAGCTGTGGCTCATCTATCCTGGTGCCGCTACTGCCGCCTCCTCCCAGTTAGACAACAACGCGCCATAAATATTCAAAAACAGTCCCGCCTTTTAGCTGCGCCGGCGCACCACCTCGACTATCTGGTGTCCATAAACAATGTTTTCCATTTTGTTGTAAAAAGAGCAACAGAAACAAAAAAAAAAACCCAACAAATATATATGTTAAATAAATCAAATGACACTTTGGCGCGCCAAGGAGACGACGTCAGATTCCGGGGGATTTACGAGTGCTGGAGTATCAAAGTGGTGGACATTGTGTAATCCGAAGCCTTTGGGGCCCATAAACCATTCGAGGAGCACTCAAGGAGTTGGCATCCTTTTAAATGTTTATGGGACTAGTCGGGGGTAGTGGGGACTATCCTCTTCAGACACATTCCAATTGAAAGTTTCAAACCAAACTGACAATATCAATTACCAGAAAAAAGGGCCCTCATTTTCCGCTGCCATGCCACTGCAATTCCCCAATAAAACTCCATTTTATTGGACTACGTTCCGTTGGGGCCAGTGGCAGCCACCAACTGAGGCGGCCAGGCACGATCGTCAAAAGAGCGAAACATAAACAATCTCCTTCAAATATTCAAAACAACAAGAAATTAATGTTCCTTTCGCCCATTGGATGTGGATGTTATTTTCGGCAGATGGATGGATGTTTTATGGCAAACCCCGGCGGAGCCGTGGAGCTCCAAAGGCCAGGGCTGGGGCTGGGGCTGGGCGGGCACTAGATCAAGATCATTTTCTGGGGAAAATGAACTGCAAAGTGCATAAAGCGCTTGTGGAGAGTGATCTTCGCCCCATCCTCGTTTATTTTGCTTACTTGGGCGAATGGAAATTCCGTTTGGATTCCCACTAAGCGCCAATTTCACAGAATTGTGGCTCCAACTTGGGAAGCACGTACTTTGCAAAATGAATAAAATAAACAAATATTGTCAAATGCCTGACATGTTTCGGATTTTGTTGATTTTCGTTTGGGGATTCGACCTGAGATGGTCTGCTTTGTGGATTATTTCCTTGTTTTTCCTTCCATTTTCTAATTTTCTTCAATTTCCGGCAATGGATTGTCTCGCAAACTCATTGAAAACAATTGAGCTGATGATGTGGATTGTACTCCCAACTGGTTGTCCCAGTTGCGGTTGTTTGCTATTAAAAGTCCATCAAATCGGTGTGAATGGAAGCCACCTCTGATCTTTGGGCTATGGAGCGATTGCTTTTAGAGTGAAGCAGCTCCGGCTCCGGCTCCGTCTCCGTGTTGCCAAATCCATGGAGAACGAACAACAAAACATTAGACACATTTTTCATTTCCATTCAAATGTTTATTTCCAAAGTGTTGTTGTAGAATAACGAGGGCGCCCGCCGCTAATATCTCTTGAATGGCGAAATGTTTAAATATAGCCCGAAAACTAAACTGAAACTAAAATCTGGAAAGAAGTGCTCCGCTCATCGTGGTGTTGTTTTTGGAAGGAAGTCCCCTTCGGTCGGGGGGCCGGAGCTAGGCCGGAAGGCCAATAATGGGGCGGTGCGACGGGTTAAGACCTGGCGAGAGGAAGTAAGTGTGTGTGTTTCTGGGGATGCATTGTTTTGCAAACTTTTTTCGTTTACATTTGAAAGCACTCGCCGAACGGATGTTGCGGCCGACCTCAACCTTATGGCCAAACACAAAAGCAAAGGGCTGCGGCAGGGGGCGGCTGGGTCTTGAGGAGTAGGGGACTAACAACTAAAATAAATACAAGTATACATACCAGTACTATATGTACTACATGTACATATGTATATGTATTAAAGAAACTTATTCAAACACGGAGCCCAACTCCACAGAGAGGCGGGAGATACCCAAAGTCAACACAAGACACCAAAGTTAAGAGACTCTTGAATGAAAGATATACCCTTAAAAGTGGCTTAAATGTTCTGAAACTTAATTATTTCTTGTATTATAATTGGGAACTTAGTTTAAAGTCTTTCAAACTAAAGCTTTTACATGTCTTGTCTCTCATTTCCAATCCAATGTTCTTAAATCTTGAGATCCCAAGTCTCCTGAGCGAAAGATATTCCCTTAAAAATGGTTAAAATGTTCTGAAACTTTATTATTTCTTGTATTATAATCTAAACTTTATCATAAACTTTCTAAAAATAATATTTTTGCCTGTCTTGTTACTCACTTCACCCAAAGTTCTCAAATCTTAAGTTCCTAAGTCTCTTGAAAAAAAGATATTCCCTTAAAAAATGGTTAAAATGGAAGTCTAAAACTTTATTATTTCATGTATTATAGTCATAACTTTATGATAAACCTTTTAAAAATAAAACTTGTACAAGTCTTATTACTCATTTCATCAAAAGTTCTTAAATCTTGAGATCCTAAGTCTCTTGAAAGAAAGATATAACTAACAAAAATGGTTAAAATGTGCTGAAAATTTATTATTTCTTGTATTATAATCTAAACTTTATCATAAACTTTCTAAAAATAATAATTTTGCCTGTCTTGTTACTCACTTCACCGAAAGTTCTCAAATCTTAAGTTCCTAATGGTCGAAAAATCTTGAAATGTGTGAAAAGTATTTATTTCTGAAACCTTAAAAAATGGTTAAAGAATGGAAGTCTAAAACTTTATTATTTCATGTATTATAGTCATAACTTTATGATAAACCTTTTAAAAATAAATCTTGTTCACGTCTTATTACTCATTTCATCAAAAGTTCTTAAATCTTGAGATCCTAAGTCTCTTGAAAGAAAGATATAAGTTAAAAAATAGTTAAAATGTGCTGAAACTTATATATTTCTTGTATTATAATCTAAAATT
Organism: Drosophila monieri; assembly: GCA_035047585.1. Taxonomy (NCBI): domain Eukaryota; kingdom Metazoa; phylum Arthropoda; class Insecta; order Diptera; family Drosophilidae; genus Drosophila; species Drosophila monieri. The sequence continues at coordinate 328,584 of JAWNPJ010000037.1, forward strand.
TATGATAAATCTTTTAAAAATAAAACCTTTCCATATCTTGTTACTCATTTCATCAAAAGTTCTTAAATCTTAAGTTCTTAAGTGGCATAATTGTTTATAATTACCCCGAGGGGATATACATTACACCCGGATACTGTCAAGTGTCCTCTTTGTACTTCTTGAGAAATCGACAGGGCAAGCCCCAGTTGCCATTGTTTGTTGTCCCCAGTTGAGTGTTGGGACCCCCTCGAAACGAAATTCCGCGAAAATTTCGAGCTACGCGTGCAGCATTTGCATTTCCCAAATTGGACTGCCGCCGCCCGGCCCTCCTCTTTCCCAATTAATATGTATGTGCCATGGGAGGGTCCAATTGGTCAGGCATCTCCTCATGCGTCATCATCAGTCTTCGTCTTCTGGGAGTGCGATGGGAGTGGGTGCGATGGGTTTTCCTGGAATCCTCACGCTTTTATTTATGGCCACGGTGATTTTCCATACAATTCGGTATTGTTTTTTACCCAATTTTAGCCGCCAATTAGCACACGGGAATTAGCACAACGCTGCTAAGATACAAAGCACAACAAACCGTGATCGAGTTGATTCGATCGACCTCTCTTCGGATTAAAATAAAATACAACAGCCCTTGTTCCCGGCCGGAAAAGCGGAAAGTGTTATGGCTTTTCCCGACAAGCACTACAATTGTTTTCGGGCCAAGAAACACGTATTCTGCATTATTATTATTTGAAGTATGGAATTTGCAAAATATTTTCCCCTTTTTCGATGGCTGCGCAATCAAATTTTGGCAATTAACGCCTCCGATTTAGGATGGTTTGTTGTGCTCCAAAATAATCAAAAGATTGGACTTTGATTTACGAAATTCAAGGTATACCAGTACACAGTATAGCTATGGGTATAGGTATTCATCAAAATAAATAAATATTGTACTTTCCCACAGCATTCGATTCAGTGGACTAGGCCGATGATTCGCGCGTCAGTCACATTTGTTTATGAGACTGGCCCAAGTGCTGGGCATTTAATGGCCTCAGTTGGGTTGGTTTATTCCATCTTCCATCTTTTGTTTAGGCAATGAGGCAAACAGGAGAAATAAATGTGCCAAAATTATAGCTGAAGTTAAACCATCGGGGACAGGGTGATTTATGGGGTTTGAGGAAACAAATTTTCAAGCGAAACGGCAGGTTGCTTTCAGGGAGAAATGGCCATCATCCCTGGGTCCTGCGTGGCCATGCATTAATTAAATGTATTTAATTAATGTTTTATGGATCAAGTTATTTGTTTATTTTTTGTGAAAATGTAGCTCAGTTTCCAGTTCCAACACTTAAACCGGATGAGGTCGGCCAATCTTGATTCTTGCAACAGGCCTTCGCCAAGTTCTTCCTCAGTTCTTCCCCAAACGACTTAACTTTTCTAGTCTAGACTGCAATAATCCAGCATGACTCATAGAGCCACTTGCTCTACTTCAGGGCTAATGGAGGCTAGGTGACTCATCCAAACAGAAGTTCCTCTTTAAACAAAAATTCGCGTGGGATTGGGGACAACTAATTAATGTAACAACGATAGCAAGATTGATAGAGTGTTTTGGGAAAGTGAGGAACGCTAAGTGGGTTAAGCGGGATTGATGGCAAGTGCTTTCGAAAGCGGCGATTAGATAGTACACAAGGTTATGCCCCACAACCTGCTATGGAAGAGTTGTATTCCTATCAGATATTATAGATTTGCCGGCAAATAGTGCGATATGAATAGGTCAGGCTGTGATTATGAAGAGAATGGTTATCTGCCTCTGCAACTGCCAAATTCTAATCGCTGGTAATTACAAACACTTGCCACGAAAACAAACGCCAGGCACTGGACTTTGAAGCCAACTTTTCGGGCAGAGAGAAAAGAAATAAATCTGAAACAGTTTTGTTTGCTTTTTTTTGTGTAATTTACAAGTCGCCAAACAAAAAGTAAAAGTTGTCGTGTGGGGCACAAATAAATAAATTAATAAAACGCCACAACACTCCACACCACGACGGGACAAGAAGAAAAAACAGTCTTACTTTCTACCAAAAATAAAGAAATAAAAACTGCCAATGCTGCTAATTTGTATGCAGCCAGGGCGGGCCCCGAAAAAAAGCTTCCAGTTTTTTAACAAAAAAGTTAAGCCAAAACCCACAGACGAAAAATAAATAAAAGTTTCCAACAAGAAAAAGTTTTTCAAGATTTTGGATTTTAATTTAAAAGTGAATGAGATAGGCTGGCTGATGATTCCCTCGACTGATGTGTGTCAGTATCCGTCAGGTTAATCGGGTGCTCCAGCATCGTCTCATCCTCTTGCTGGACCGCTGGCCGGCACTTGACATTGACCCACTTGGCTCTTTGGCCATCGCCGTTGACCACAAAGCCGTTAACCGATTCAAAGAGCAATCAAATACCAAAAACTGTCAGAGGGAAAAACCGGAACCGAAACCGAAACCGAAACCGTTTGCAATGAAATAGAAAGTTTTTTATTTTTTTTTTGGGCAACGTTGATTGAAACTTTTGAGACTTTTGGGGATTGATTAGAAATCTCAAGTGGCAGAATTTAATGGCCGCTTTCTTTACAATCTCAGGGAGTGGAAATGCTTTGAATAAATTAAGTAGCTGTTACCTTTAGAAGCCAGACAATGAAAACTCCTTGATGGGGATTGAGTTCTCCCACCATTGTAGCCCCCCCATTTAGGCCTTTGATTTGTCCTTAGGCTAAAAATATTTCCCAGCCTTCCCAGCCTCCTCAAGTCATCATCGGAGAGTAGAGGGTTGTGTTGGCAATCTATTTCATATTCAATGTATGCTAATAGCCAGCTTGTCTGCTTGTTTCTCCATGAAAACAGAAACAGAAACAGCCCAGTCCCATCCCCATCCCCATCTCATTTGCGTGCTGGCATCTTTCGTGGCTTGTTAATCGACATTTTCGGTGCGGCACGTGCAGCTCCATGGAGCTTCATGGCATTACATTTTGTTATAAATATATGGTTTGCATTATAAATAGTATTAAGTATTTCGGTGCTGGCTAATTGGCGGAGCGATCCGGTTAATTGCCCATTAACATGGCTCTGACAGTGACTGCCACTGCGACTGCGACTACCTTTGTTAACAAATTAAGCAATCAAAGCTATTATTAAATAATTCATAATTGAAATGCACCGCCATAGACGATGCTTTGGCCAAGGTTTTGTTATTTGTTTGCCAACGCAACTAGTCGGCTAGTCGGAGCTTCCTCAGTTTGTAGTTTTTTTTTGAATTATTTGCAAAGACTATGACTCGCAATCACGCTAAGTAAAGCTGCCTTCATGCTCGGTTTGCCATTTGGCCAAAACCAACAAGCAATTCTAATCGCTGCCACCCACCCACCACTGCACACACATCATCATTAGCCTTATCCGAATCGGAGCCTGTCATCTGCAACACAAGCGGCCGTAAAGCGGCCAACCTGGTTGCCTGCCTCGCCATTCCTGGCAGCTTGTTGCAAATTTGAATTTTAATTCGCCAGAAAGGGAAAAGCTGTCTGCCGACTGCCGGATGCAATTTCAATTTCCAATCACAGTCATATTACACGGCTTCATGGATTACAGGCAGGGCTGGCAGGGCAGGAAGGGACGTAGGGAGCCTTATCCTTCAGCTCATTTCCTCATCATTTCCCAAGTATCTCATGCCGCCCCGCCGCTTCCCACACATCCTGCTGCCTTCAACAGAAATTGATTCGAAATGCGTGTGTCTGTCGGCTGGAGGACCTACATGCGGGTCGTTCTGCATGGAAGGAGCTCTTAGTCCTTATCGGTTCGAGTACTATATGGGCTGGCTGTATCTCCGGCCGATGATTGCCCAAATTAATTTTCAACTAATTCTGCTGAAACCCCGCTGATTAATGGGAAATATTTCCCACTTAGACGATTGCATAAGCATGTGTGAGTGATTCCGAGTGATTCATTTTCCACAAATTGAAATTATTTCCACCAAAGTGTCATTGATGGCTAGGGATGCCTGGTAAGAAGGCAAATCTTGTTTTAATTTCGCTTAGCACACACATCATTCCCTTCGATAAGCCATTTATAATCTGATTAATGGCAGACTCCCTCCCATGTCAGGTGGCAAGTGCTCCGAAGCCATCATGTTTGTTTTCCCAACCTTATCTGTGCTGTATCCGTCGGCATAGGAGCTCCTCCTGCCCCGACCTTGTTGCCTTCAGTATCCCACCACTGCCGGTATTATGGGAATTAATTAAATCGCGGCATAAATATTTTTCCTGCTCGGCTGAGACCTCCACCAACAGCCAGCAATATTGGTTTGACTTTGAAGTTTGATTATATAGCCAGTGCGAGGGTCATCCGATGGCTTCTTCACAGCCAGAACTGGCTCGAGCAAACACACATTGGCCGTTTGTGCAATATTTGTCGGCTGGAGACCTTTCGGCTGGAGAGGTCTTTCAACAAGAGACGCTCATAGAATAAGCTGCCAGGTTTGATATAATTATGCAAGTGCAGGGAGGCACTCGTCTGCAGTCTAGCTTCTGCATTGTTCAAATATTTGTAGCCACTGCCTGTCTAAAGTTTGTTTGCCCGTCGCACATAAACATGGCCAGGCCTAGACCCAAGCCCAGCCATGGCTGGTGGCTGTTGGTAATAAAAATCACGACATAAACAACCCAACCATGATACCACAGGGAGAAAAGTCTATCCAGAAATAGTTTCATTACTGGGACTAGAATAGGTTTAATGTTTCAACTAAATAGATTTAATGGAGATGGAATCCTCTCTTGGTTTCGGGACTACTGCTGCTGCCGAGTCGGTGGCCGCCATTAAAAGCCATCAGCATTCAAGGCGGCCAGCTACGATTTTCAGAGTGCCAATTGCTTACGTGCCTGGCCAAACGGGTTGACTTTTCGGGCCAAAAATCGGGCCTGAACCCCTCCAGTGGCAATTGCAACGACGGTTTACCTGCTGGCACTGCTGAACCCTGAACATGAAAACGTTGACAGGTTTTTCTTCTTTCGGTTGGTCTCTTCGGTAAGGCGACCTCATTTTACAACAACAGCTCGACAACAAAAAAAAAAAAAAAAAGAAAAGTTGCTGTCGCTCCATCGGGGAGGGAGTTGTTATGCAAAAGCCTCTCTTGGCATTCGCCTTTAATATTTCCTTTATGATTTATTGGCGATTCTCGAATCATAAACAAGATCTGATCTGAAACTCAATTATATTTAAGAGACATCTGGATATATCTTTTTAATTAAATCAGTCATTAAGAGGAGTCTTGTGGTGGCCTCTTGGAGATGCTGCAACTTCTTTGAACTGTTTGCCTTCGGACGACAGCCATGCGGGCCCCATAACCATCAACTTTGATATGTTTATGCCAGCGATGCTGGCTTATTTGTGTTTGCATTTGATGGCAATGTTTGCATTCGCGTTTGAGTCGGGCCTATTTGCATTATAAAGTGAGTTTACAAGGCAGCCCAGGCCTCCTAAGCCTCCTCCGGCTGCCCCTGGTGGACTAATTCATGCCGATTGAACATCGATTTTATCGTCTGTCGTTTTATTTTTTTATTTTTTTATAGCAGCAGCAGCGGCAACAAAGGGTTCGCATCTGGCCTTCACTGGAAGTTGGCCTAAAGCGGCGGAAATGTGTTGCCATCAATGCAATATGTGGATGGCTTGGCAATAGCTATGGCCCGAAGGTGATTTTCAAGCGATTTCCAGGCGATTTCCAAAGTCATGCTCTCAATTCCAGAAAATCTGAAATATGTATCTATGTAGGAGGTGTGGGAGGGCCTCCATGTATCTGATTTTTGTGTGTAATTTACCAGAAATAACAATAATTGTATGCTTTTTGCGACGATGATGACGAAATTGCAGCCCCAACATAGCACGCGTTTTGCATGCGACTCTGCCTAATCGCGCAATCTTAGACAGACATATGGACACACACACGTACTCTGCGGCACATGACCAATTTCTGTTGCCAACCAGGAGGGGGGGGCTATGGAGTGGAGATAAGCCGGCAGAGTGGGTTGTGAGCTGCGCATGCGTGCTGTTTAAATCGCGCGTAAGTCGCGCGCGCTCTCCAATCCGGGCAGGTGGTGGAGAAAGTTTACATTGAAATCACTTTTTTTTCGGTGGGTTTCTGCCTTATTGTTGCTACACATATAAAGAGAAAATATCAAAAAGAGAAGAAGCCACCCGGCGATAAATGAAAATAAATTTGTTTAAAAAACGAACTCGAACCGAAGTTGGGCAAAGCCAGCAGCGGCGGTGAGAGCAAAAGTTATGAAATCGCCGTCAATGGAATTCCATTTCAAGCTGAATTCGATCAGTGCTGCCGCTGCCACAATGGAGGTCAGCAACAGAGTATCTCAGCTGAAAAACTAAAAATCCATAAAATAAATCATAGTTTTTGAGTAAAAAAAAGACAAATACTTCCGTGAAATATTTCATAGCCAGTTACACCTCGTTGTTTAAATATTTTAATGAGCTAGTCTCGTGACCATAGCTGTGTTGCTTTTTTTTTAAGCAGAGCTTGGCACAAAAAATAAATATATACATTTGTGGATATGGTAAGTAAATGAAACCTCTTTCGCAACTCACAAGACGAACGCATTGACGCGGAGGCCTGGGGCAACTGGATTGGCTTGTAATTGAATAATATTTCTACTCGGCTTGCCACATAACGATCGCCTTCCAGCCAGCCAGCAACCAAAGTGCAACAACTAAAAAATAAACTAAAAAAACAACTAAAAAAAAAAAAGTAGGAAGCGGCAATGCACTTGACAAAGCTGCTGCACTCGTTGCGGCTGCTGGTTGCTGGCTTGCCTGGTTTTTAATTTTTTGTTACTTCAGTGGCGCGGCGGAGACTGTGTGGCATTTTTCACTTTTGCTTTTAATAGCCAGATGCTGCATGCCGCCTGCCGCCTGCCGCCTGCCACCCGTCGAGGGAGATGAAGTCGTCATCTGACGGCGTTTGTTTCGGAATTTATTTTGGATTTTTGAAATTGCTGCTCTTGACATAACCGTTGAGCCTGTTTTTATAGAGCATCCGTATCGGTATCTGACAGACATCTGTATCTGTATCTGAGTGTGACTGTGCGTATCTGTCGCAGCCAGATGCTGCCCATCTTCCAGTAAACTGGGGAAACCACCAAGGAAATCAACTGACTGCCAACTAGAGACTGAAGAGACCTTGACAGGGCAGTCCTTTTAATCCTAGTCCAGTCCATAGCTAATCCTCATAGATTATCTTAAAGTGTACATATTCTATTAATAAAAGACCAAATGTTTTCAATAAATACAATTTATTTTGTTACTTTTTTGGGTTAATAACTCAAGTGGCCGAGTTTGCCTTTCAAGAGCAGGGAGGGGGGAAAAGAGAAAGTTGTCCAACATATGTTTCCGCTGCAGGCCAAGAACTCACGGCAGACGCCGACGTTCTGCCAGACATTGTGATAAGATTGGGCAGGGAGCCCAATTGCATAACTGGCGGCTAACCAAACCCATTTGGTGGGCGATTTTGGGGCGCATGCAGTAAGTAGATCGTAGTCCGAGGGGCATTCCCATTGGAATGTTGGAGTTCGGCGGGGAGCCTGGTTGGAGTTTGTGATAAGGGCCCCAACCCGCAGCTACAACTAAGCATTACTAACCTTTCTTTTCGGAGAGAATCTGGGGAGAGGATCGGCTGGGCAGATCGGATGGGTCGCGGCCAATGGGTGTCACACTCCAAAATGTCCACAAAAGAAATGGTAATGAGCTGGCTCCGTCTTCGTCTCCGGGCGACTGGTCTGGGCGCTTAACGGCGCGGCAACCAACTCTAGTTTCGGCCAATTGCCAATCACAGCCTCGGGTGCGTGCTAGTTCTCTTCGATTTGTGAACTTTTCGCAAACAAATCCACATATTATTGGGTTCGCGGCGGTCTGTTTGATTTACATTTATATAACCACTAATTGCGGCACTTTCGTTCGCCAACTTCGCGACTATTCGCGACCAAATCCGTTTTCGATTTCTATTTTGTTTAACTAAAAAATTGTTAAAACGAACACTTGGTCTCTTTGTTGTTATTGATGTTGCGCGCACCCTCGGTTCGAGGCTGGTGGTTTTTGGGGCAATTGCTGTTCGATTGGCACTCTGATCGGAACGTATCAACTGACTGGGTCCGCTACCCAGGAGCTATTAGATTGAAAACTAAACCAAAACAGGTAATTTGGTGCGTTTAGCTCTTCCGCGTACAGATGGACAACATATTGTGGTTGTCACCATATCGAAATATCAATAAATATCGTTAAGTATTCGATAGTCAGCTGATTTGTCATGGTTTGGGTCTTCGCTTAAAGTATAGAGCTTGTGTGACCATAAAACCGTAAAAAAATGTATATTTTTAAAATTAATTTAAATTTATGGAATAATAGAAATTATTATTTAAATTTTATTAATATATTATATTTATAAAACAACATTTTAAAATTAAAACGGCAGGAAAACCAAAAAATACCAGAATCATGTTAAAACCAGTGCTGTTAACGCATTAATGTTCGGGTTCTGTCAATTTGACAGCTGCGTCGGCGATTGTGATTTGCAATTTTTGTAGTTTGGAATTATATTTTACAACAAAATCGGAATTTACTCAGGATATAGCACAGATACGAACGCAGTTGCAATGTCCAACCCACAGGCAACAATTACCGCCTACCTGGCGGCCCAGAAGAAGACCACAAACAAAGACCTCGCCGCCGAGTGGACGCTCATCGAGGAGCTCTACAACGAAAAGTGAGATTAAACAGGCAAAAAGTTCCTCAACCAGTACAATATAAACTTTTTTAGGTTGTGGAACGAGCTGACCATCAAACTGATCACCTTTGTGCGCCACGAAACCCTCCAAGATGAGACGGCGTTGCTGCAGCTTTACCAGAACTTCCTGTCCACCTTCGAAACAAAGTGAGTCGGCGTCTCCCGATGACTCTGCAATATTGAACGTATTTTTCTTTAGAATCAATCCCTACGGCCTGATCCAGATCCTGGAGGTAGTGGTGGACAACATTAGCGACAAGAAGGAGGCCATCGATTTCCTCGAAAAGATGAAGGACAAGGTTAAGATCTGCGATGAGGCCGTTTGGTATCTTCAGGTGATGCAGGGCAACCTTTATCTCAGCCACCTCAACGACCTGAATGCCACCAAGAAAATCATCGAGGAACTGCGCGACGTTCTCGAGGAAGCGGGCAACGTGACCCCCGTCCATGGAAAGTACTACATGCTGGCATCCCAGTACTACCGGCGTGTCGGAAAGCACAGCGACTACTACCGGTGCGGTCTGCAGTTCCTCGGCTGCTCGCTGGAGGACTATCCGCGCGATCAGTGGCCCCAGCAGGCCTTCTTCCTTGGCTTGGCTGCCCTGCTCGGCGATGGCGTCTACAACATTGGGGAACTGCTGGCGCATCCCATTCTAGAGTCGCTGAAGGGCACAGACAATGAGTGGCTGATGGAGCTTCTGAAGGCCTTCAATTCGGGTGACATTAACAAGTGAGTACCACTTCCTCCACTTTGGGAATAAGTGACTTATTCATTCCCTTTCCTTACAGGTTTAATGACATGAAGAAAATCTGGTCCAAGATCCCCGACTTGGCTGCCCAGGAAGTCAAGCTGCGCCAAAAGATCTCCCTGCTCTGCCTCATGGAGATGACCTTCAAGCGATCGGCTATCGAGCGGGCCATTTCCTTCGCGGACATTGCCCAGGAGACAAAACTGCCGGCCAAGGAGGTGGAACTCCTGATCATGAAGGCCCTGGCCTTGGACTTGGTGCGCGGTGAGATCGATCAAGTAGCTGGAGTAGTTAACATGTCGTGGGTGCAACCCCGCGTCCTCAACCGCAACCAGATAGCCGGCATGGCCAGCACTCTGGACACCTGGATGGGCGCCATAACGAACATGGAGAAACTGATGGAGAATCGTGCCGCCGAAATTCTCACCAATTAGTCATAGGTTTCAGTAAGAGTTTCGCTTGATCTTGAGGGTCCCCTAATAATTTCCATTTGCGCGACAGCTTTTCTATTTAATTAAAATTTCAAAAATCAAAACAATGCCTTAGTTATGTTATTTTGTTTTGGCTTTAATTTAGCTCCCTGACTGTTTCAAGTATAAAAATTGTATCGTGCTTACTGTCTAGCTCTTAGTCTAGCTTAGTGGCTAAATCAGATCACTTATCGAGGATTTTCTTACGGCTGCTTACTGGCTAGCTCTAGGGTTATGTACAAATTAAAATACATCAAATTTGGCGATAGACTCCTCAGGTTCTCTAAAAAGCTAAAATGTCGATCATAAATTTGGAATTTGCTGTAGCAATGAACGCGGCTCGGATATCACTTGCTGCTGCTTTTTCGGATTCTGTTGATTCTGGATTATGATCCGGATGGTCAAAAGGCCACCTACAGTCCAACGATCAAATGTTGAGGCAGCGCAGCTTCGTTTCCGGCACACGGGAGGTGAACTCGAAGGACGGCGGGCGGCGGATATCTTCGTGGGAGTCGCGGCGTATCCGATCCGGATTGCGGCCCATCACAGACGAGAGAGGTATTTCGCGGCGGTAGAGCTCTTGCAGGACTAGACGCTCCAGCTGGAAGAGGTGCTCATCCCACACGCCGGGAATCTCGTCGTGCATGAACATGGCCAGACGCAACAGGTATTCGGCATTGTGGCCACTAGGTCCCTGGCAAGAGGCAATTTGTGCGGCGATCTCCTCCACTGGAGACTCACCCAACCAATGACAATTCTCCGGAGTGGCCACATAGACTAGCACCTCCACGGCTTCTCCACTAAACGGTGTGTCCTGGGATGCGACTCGGGGAAAGAACTTGGTATCGATGGTCGCATAGCCTCCTGTTTTAATAGTTTTTTGTTAATTTCAATCACTGGAAGTACTATTTCTGACTTACCCAGAGTGCACTCGCGTTGCTTCAGGTAGTCCAGAGCCGTTCTTCCTGTTATTCTATACGCACATCCCCAAGTTATTCCCTGCAATGCAGAATAATAATTTTAATTATTAAATTTTATCCAAAAAAAACCTAAACAGATGTTAAACATAAACGTAAAAATAGCTCGCGCGCCCTGGGATTTGAACTCGTGCGAGTGGTTGTGCTATTCTTATCGTTTGCCGCCTCTTATAATTCTCAACCGCGAATTCATCGACTGGTAGCGTATAAATAACGTGTTGGGCGAGTAGCCCCTCGTGCGCTTCGAGTTTTTCATGCTTGTCTCTCGGGGCTACAAACGAGTTCCTGGTAACTCTATGAATCGTGCCCTGGGTAAAGTCCCCGGGTCTAGGATAGAAAGTATCAAGGTGTAAAATGTGCGTTTTAGTGCGCATTCGCCTATATTTCGCGGAACCTCGCCAGGCGTTGTGATGAAGAAAGGATATCCGAAAGGATCTCCCGAATCCTTGCGTCCGGTTGTCTGCGGAAATCTGCCAGAGTTTTTTCACCTCAGATATGGACGAGTTGGTAGGACCTTCCCCTATAACTCCTCGGAGTGGGGGAGATACCGCCTACACGGAATGGGGCTTACGTTGAGAAATTTGAACAGCACATTTTTTTTTTACAAGCCAGCTCCTCCCCCCACTCTGAAAGTGTAAATATTTTGCGTTCACTTACCTCTTTGTCCTCAACCAGCGTTGCAACACGTCCAGGCTGCAACAAAGAATGAAAGCACACATTAGTACTCAAGTATAATTTATATATTCGCATTTATGGCGATTATTTATCGCGCCCACAAAGGCAGAGGGATGATAGGTGAGCTCCAATGGCCGCCTGCACTCTCAGCCATCTGATTGTTTACCTTCTGGTGTATATGTATATAGGCCTTATATATTTTATTTATACTTGGATCGGCGGACTTATTTCGACATTGTTGCCTTTGGTCGTGTAATCGGAAATGTATTCAGATTGCGGAGTAATAGGAATGAGCTAATTCTCGCTACTAATATTAGTCAAAGGGTAAAACATGAACTGGTTTCCACACACTAAGATGGTATGGCATGAGACCTTTCCTTAGGGGCCTGTCCTGGACTCGTTTCTCCGGCAAGCTAACCGACAAGCTAACCAGCTATGTTAATTGAGACGCAATCTGTATCTTAATTGGGAGTCGCTCTATATGGTGCTGAAATGCTAATTTCACTTGTTTTGCACGAGCTGATAAGACCGGCGACAAGTAGATAACGCGTGCCAGGCCAGGCACACACCTAAAGACAACTGGCGACGCCTCGGACGCGAAAACATTTATTATTAAATGATACTGCGGCGATAAATCAATAACCAGATGACTGCTGCTAGACGGAATGTAAATATCAGAGTTCCAGACGGCGACCAGACTGATCTCTCTGCTTAGACAACCACACCCCGTTTGGAGGGCTAATCAAACTCACCTTTTCTTCACAGCCCCGGTGGGTAGCGTTTCCCTGCCAGAATCGGCGAACATATCCGCGAATATAGCCAGTAATACACTTGCTGTAGGTGAAGCCGGGATACCAGCACAATGATCCGTATCCAAAGACCCAGCAGGAGATATCCGACTGCCCGTTGTTGTTGTCATTGTTAATGGGCCGGTTTTCCTGTTCGTTGTTGTCGCCGGGATTGTTATTATCCTCGGCGGCTCCCAACTGTCCGTTGGTGAAGAGATTTTTGAAATGGGCCGGCACCTCTGTCGGCGGGCGATGTCCACTAAAGTGCGCCATTATCCTGAGCCAGCACTCTCTGCTATCAGTTTTTAGAAAATACTTTTGGGGTAGAACGGAGGGAATTTTTGTGTGGTCTATCTATTGCTGGTCTAGGCAACTGCTCCAGGTCGAGATCGGTAATCGTATCCTGTGCGCTAATATCAGTGCATGTTGACAGCGGCTGGATCCGTATCCTCTTTTTTACATTTCCCGCCAGACAACGTCTCGACCTGTCCAGCGGCGGTGCGATGGTGAGATTCTATGGGTGGTGGCCAAAAGTAGAGCGATTTGTTACATAAAAATTTAATTTTTGTATCCCTAGTTCCTAGTTCAGCAGTTAAAAGTGACAAGTGCTGCTTGTAGACGAATGACAGCCCCGGGCTTACTTGTGTGGGGATTGTTTGGGGGCGTGCTTGCTCAGTTGGGTTACGAGTGTGATGTTGTTTTGGACTTCTAGTCTTGGCGAAAAAAATTGCGCGAATGCGACTAAATAGTTCCGCGAGCGGCCGGGAACTAAAATGCCTGAAGCGAAAACCGAAAACATTTCCAACGTCAGGCGGCAGGCGGCTGGCGGCAAAGAGGAAAAGCGCCAGAGCCGCCAGAGAAGCAAAATACAAATGCAAAAAAAAATAAAAAATAAAAATGTAAAATAAATATTTATGACGCTCTGTCTGACTTATCTATAGCTCTGTGGCTGACTGGGGCGAACGAGTATTTAAATTGGTGACGCTCTCTCTCTCTCTTTTTAGTTCGCCCCCTCTCACTTCCACTTCCCCACCCACCACCCACTTCCACTCTCTCCCCCAGTTCCCACAACTGGGTCCACTATCAGAAGCGAGAACTAAGCCAACATCTTTGGGGCCTTGTATGAAGGTAAAGGTGACTTGCTGACCAGCCAACAATTAAATAAACTTAAATATTTATACACGTTATAAACGCTAAATAATACCCGATCATATAATGACCAGGCTGGAAAAAAAGCTACGCACTTAAATAAACCCTTGAACTGAAGAATCGGCCGTAAATCGGCCGAGCTATTTAATAATTATAAATATATAAATGCCTTAAATGGGGGTTTGATTAAGGATTTTATAGGAATTGATTTTGGAAATTGCCAATCACGGCCCATAAAGATTCTTATCGAATTAATATTTACCAGCCAGACAGGGAAAGTGGCTAAAAACAAATTCAATTTACTGATAAACTGGGCTTTAGGTTTTCCCATTCGCAACTCATCTATAACTCATCCCTGCCTGGTAACAAGGTGTTCTTTAATCAATTGTAACTATTACAGAGATTAGATCTACATCCACCTCACTATGTGATAAGATTGTAGCTAAAATAGTAGGAGCAATGATTTATAGTTCTTTTGTCGATTTTGTGAAGAAAAAAGCTAGCCTGCAGTCTAGTGATGTGGTAAGGGTTTCCGAGTACAAAGTCTCAGTTTATCTACCCACTTCTTCTTGAAGTTTTATCATAAAGTATATTTATATACAAATACTATGTACACTGTTAGCTCTCTTAAGGTCACTGGACTTGAAGACCTATACTATTTCACAGCCTTTTTAGGCCTATAGAGATATAGATCCTATAGAGTACCCCCAGTTCGACCTCAAACATTTCATGTTTTCTCATTTTTACTTTCGCAAGTTCAAGGCGGGGAGGGAGAGCGACCCGTGCTTGTGGTTTATTAAATATATGTCCTCCTCAAAAGCAAATAATTTCAAATGGCCAACCGTACGTATACTTGATTTTGACGCTCCTACAATAGAGAAGCGCTTGGCATGCGAGGCGACTGACACACCATCGTATCGTGATTGGGGCCATTAAAGAGGCATGCTCGATATACACTTTGTAGACATTTGTTTGTATTTTTAGCTATTTTATTTCTATGTATATTTATGCATAAACTTAAACATTTTGCACACTTTGTTTTGCTTGGCGTTTTTCGAAAAATGGAAAGGGAATTCGTGCTCGAGTATTTGTGAGCTTTTTGTTTTTATACTCTGTTTCTAAATACCAGTATTTTTTGCTTCTTTTTTATTTATAATTTTCTTATCGGGCGTCGTTTTATATTTTGCATAAATATACAAGTATTGACCCAAAAATAGGCTCGACGGTGGAAAATTCCCAGAAAAAAAACGAGTTCAAAAACCTTTTACGCACATCCGCACACACACACACACTCCCAAAGCAGGCATCCCAAATCCTCACATACCACCACACTCACATGGCTCACATACGCTTTTCTTTTGCTTCTGCCTTGCCAGTCGGTTACGTATACGCAGCGTTGGCCACTGCTGCTCGTTGGCAAATGAAAATCGTACCGATAGCCGCTGGCTAAACTTTCTGGGTCCTTGATACTGAACTTTTTTCATTGTGAAAGTTTTTTGCCAACGGTTCAAGGTTAGCAATTTTTCTCACTTTGTTTATATAGAATTAATAGTTTTTATCGAATGCGGATGCGGGGGCGAAGGTGGACCCCCAAATCATTGAGTAAATCAACTTGTTTTTTGGGGCCTGCTTCGGTAACAGGCGCAGACCCCTAAAATTCTGTGCTCCGTTTTCTACTGCTCCGTGTGTACATAACAAAGCCTTAGGTACGTTGATATCTCAGGCACATGAGTGTATGTATTGGATGGATGTTCAAACATGAGGGCATAAAAGTATCTTGGCTGGGCTGGGGGGACGACTTAAATTCGTTAAAAGCTACAAAGCACACGAACCCATTGAAAGACACGAATACTTCATGGCCCAGCGGCTGTTTTTCATGATTTGGGTTGTAGGTTGG
This sequence comes from Drosophila monieri, assembly GCA_035047585.1. Taxonomy (NCBI): domain Eukaryota; kingdom Metazoa; phylum Arthropoda; class Insecta; order Diptera; family Drosophilidae; genus Drosophila; species Drosophila monieri. Next base: position 344,070 of record JAWNPJ010000037.1, read on the forward strand.
CTTTGGGGCTTTACGTGCAGCTGTCTAAATTACTGTCTAGCTTATCTCATTTGCCGTTCCAGCGTTTAACTTTCATCGCGCGACGACTACTGCTGATCTCAATTGAGATAGACAGAGTGCTAAATGATTTAAATTGAGGCAACTCTCTATCGCCTGGGGAGCTCGATCCCACGGTTCATAGAAAGAAAAATGCATTAATCAAAATAATAGACACGTAGCCGAATAAATATTATTTTTTGAAGTGATAGACTACTTTTTTTGTGAGAGCCACAATCATAACTCCATAATAACCAATCCTAAGAAATTATACAATTATTTTGTTGAGAGCACTTGAGAATAAAATAATACTAGCCTACTTGGAGTTTCCTTGATTATTTAACAATTAAATATATATTTTATTTTATTGGACAACATTTATGGCCACCATCTCCTACGTGGCAATCAAATGCCTTTCCTCTCGGCCCCATCAAGATCGTTTAGGCCATATGTTGTTGATAAATTGGCAAGCAGGCCGACGAAAAATTCAAGTTTGTAATTTACAGTCGCCCGCTATCGGCCTATTATTTTGCTAATATGATAAGAGTTTGTTATGGCTGCGTCTGCCAGCGGCTCTTGGAGACGAAATACGTACCAGTCTACGAGTATATAAGATTACCCCCTCGAATCGAATGATAAGAATTGTGAACTACAGAAACCGGCTGATAAAAAGAGTTCGCCAGACAGTCCGGTTGGACAATAGCGCCAAAGGTAAACAATATTTCGCTTCTCCCTATACACACACATCATTTAACACATCTGGCCTAATTTATCGAGTTTATATAATGAATTCGACCCACCAACCCCCGGAATTTGTATTTTGCGCATTTTTATTTCCCAGCCGAGTTAGTTGGCCCCCACGTGGGGCTCTCTCATCCGCCGAATTTTCTTCTCGGCCTCCCCCACGATGTTGATTTAAGACCAAAGACTATTTTTAAAATCACGGTTTATATTTAACTTTATTGATGTTTGCCGAAAGCATATTCCCATAAATTGCTTGAGGAAGTTTGCTCTCCATCCGAAAGGTAAATGTTTAATTAGTTAAGCCCCAAAAGCTGGATCTTGGCTGTTGATGTTTGTATTTGTATCTGAGAAGCTATTTTATGACTTTTTTTTAAATACTTTTTACTCTTTTTAGCTTCTTGTGAGTGAATAAAACACCTTGAGGCTGAGTTATTTAAATGGGTTAACTGCCTGTCACGCATTCAAAAAATAACCCTGCAAAGGCTGCAATAAAATGTAAATAATTTGAATATTTGAAACTTTGGAATGCACCTGGCACGTGCCGAAAAATGAGACCCGGAGTGACTCGCTGATAATGTCTCAATTAATATTTTTTTGAAAAATATTACCATAATAGTTGTCAATACGTAGGCGTTCGTGGGGTCGGGTGACCTTGGGAATGTGGCACTGCGACAAAGATGCTGGTCTGGGACTCAGTAATCCCAGCTTTTAGACACCCTATAGAGCTGGTATAAAAAATGTTATAAAAAAAGTTTCAAAACAAATCTATAATAAAATATAAAAAAAAAAAATAATAGATTTAGTTTCTATTTCAAGTGTAGTTTTTTCGAAAAATATACAGATAGTATTTGAAAAAAGAAAACAAGTCAACTATTTTCAGGGCCTGGGACATTGCATCAACCACTCGTTGCATGCTCAGTGACTTGGCAATAAATTAAAATAAATTAGACTATTAAAAGGCCTGCAAGCACGCAGATACAAAAACAATGTAAAAATAATTTAAAATCTGTTTTGATGTACCGTAAGAGAGCGAAAGGGGGAGAGAGAGCCTGCGCAAAGACACAAACAAAATCCACCAACACACGCACCACAACACTGATAAGCGCAATTACAGCAACAACAACATGCTGTGAGACAAGAGAGCAACGTAAATAAAATCACAAGTGCACCTGTGCGTGTGTGTATGCACGTGTTGACACTGAAAGCTCTTCTGGCACACTGACACACATTCTGGTATCCCCCCGATCTGACAGCGTGCCACAACTGGATGCAGCAACAGCTAATTACCTGAGCATTTGTGGCAGCTTTCCCAGGTAACTGTTAAATACAGTACGATCGCTTGTTTTTCGCCCCCCAAGCAGCTTATCAGTTTCCGTTCAACTTTTGCACTACACTTTGGCTTGTTTATTGTATTTCACTTCCGTTTTTATCAGCATTTTCTATTCCGTTGCGACATGCTTCTCCGCAATTACAAATACAATGCGCACTTTGTATTTAAGCAATGAAAACAATAACAATGGCACTCGCTTTCTCGACTGAGAAGGCAGATGCGAGGAGCACTTCACAGTGAGACGTCCGTCTTCACTGACGGCTTTAATGTAAATGCGTGAATTGCGCTGTTTTTTCCCGCTCAAATAACGCTACCAAGTCTCCCCAGTTTCGCCAGCAACCCATCATACAGGGAAAAAAATGCTCTATATTTTTATTTATTTATTTTTGCGCTTAATTGCTTTCACAGGCAGTAGTATAAGTATAAAAAAACATAAGCATACATTTTTAGTATTACATCATTATATTTGGAAATGGTATAATTTTTTTCTGAGTGCACTCTCACCGTTGCTCTCTGCTGTCTCTCTTGCTGAGCGAGCATAAATATTGTAAAAATACTTTTCATTACAAACCTGTACCGGCATACATATTTACAAACATGAGCAGAGCGAGTGATTATTTTCAGTTTACTGACTGTTTTGAGTCAGAGTTTTAACAAAGCTTGTAAAAACAAAGGACACAAAAACCAGTTGTGATTATAAAGCTTCAAGGATGTGGGGGATGCCCTCCCAATCACTCACTCTGCCTCTCTTTGCGCATCTCTTTTACAGCTCTCTTTCGAGCCATATATTCATTGGCTGACGTAATTCATACGCACCGTTGCCGCATGCAACTTGCTTTTATGAATGGAAAGCAGAAAGGCCCCCAAAAGCAACAACTACATCATCAATTGCCTCCTAGCAACAGGAAAAGAACAACAGGTTTCTTGCATTAAGTACAGCATTGATATGTTGCTCTTGGATTATGAGACAATTAGTAGACATGGCTGCCTGTTTGATGGGTAATTGCTTTAATTGGAAAGTGATGTGCCCCGTGTTCGATTCCGAAGCGGCTGGCTGATGACATTGCCATCAGACCAACCTTCAATGGAGTTCGGTTCAGATACACATTGTTTCTAGTTGGGTAAAAATAAACAAAAACACAAAACTGATAGCGTCTGCACAAAGATTGTCAAAAATTACATCATTTATGTTTAGGCAACTAAATTTTAAAATTTTTTGTTTGTATCTTAGTGGATTATTAAAAATTAACATTAAAATGTAAAAAAAATTAGCGCTAACTATTTAATTCAGATAAAATTTAAACTCAACTCTACCAATAAACATTATCTTGCACTCTTTCGTATTATTGAATTTTAATACGAAAAATCAATTAAAAATTAACACTAAAATAAAAATAGGAATAAAAGTAAATATAAAAAATTTAAATTTTGACTTTAAGTGATGCCAGTATATTAAAAAAAGAGCTACCAAATGTATTGAAAATGTTTGAATCTTTTCTGCAGGTTTTTGTCGAATCAAAGCGTGACCACCAGATGGCGCTCAAAATCGAAGTGTAGAATTGGAGTATATTATGTTTCTTCAATTGCATTTTTAGAAAATCTTTAAAAATTTTGAAAAATAATAAGCAAAGTGAGACCTCTTCCCAGGAAAATGGCTCCTCCTCCACTTTAAAATTTATATTTTACCATAATGTAACAAATTAATTTGTAAACAGACGAAAAATAATATGACAAGTTGATTAAAAAGATTTGCGACATTTTTATTATTTTTAATAACTTTAAACATAATTTATGATACAAATCTTTTATAATCGATTTTTTAGAGTGTTGTATATATCTATTTATATATTTTCAGACTCTTTCGTCCTGATGTTTGTCCTGCTGAGCGTCTGGAATTCTAGAAATATAAGGATGTATAATTCTTAAGTATTTATTGATAAGGATGTTTTTTTCATAAGAATTTTATTCTCTTAGAAGGAAGGATGTCATTTCCCTGGAACTGAAACGCATACCTAATAATATACACTGTAAAAATACCATTAATAGAACTGAAAATATTTATAATCCATAATAGGTATTCCAAGCATGAACTGGAAAATGCATTTTTTGGCGTACTTGTCCGCCTAAGTCCCTAGAATCCACTTAATATCAGACCAAGGAAGCGAGACAGGCGACAATTATTAAATTTACAATTGGGATTATCGTGTGGCACAACAAATAGGCTCCGCCACCAAAATACCATCAGACCGAATCAAAACAAAACATCCATCAAAGTAGGAAGAGAAAACAAAAGTGAGGAAAGCGTCGCCAGAAAATCAAAATAAAATGGAAGGCAGGGAATGGAAAAATTAAAATGGGAAATGCTCGGTGAAAAACCACGGGCCTAAGACAAAAGATTTACAATATCGTTGGGGAAGATTTAAAGGTGATTTCCAAAGATATATATTGTGCTTGAGCAGCGATAAATAAACGGCCACTTTTTGACTATTTTTATTTTTTTTTGTGGGTCTCTCTTATTTTATTTTTTTGCTCAATTTGATTTGGTCTTGAGGAGTAGATGGTTGGGTCGCTGGGTGGGTGGAGGGGGTGGAAGTGAAAGAAATTGGGTGCCGGAGACAATTGGTGGGTGGGTTGGGTTATACAAATCCCCACTAAAAGTGTCACATTAACGAATTGCTCTGCTCCCCCACACAGTTAATTTATGCCCAGCACTAATCGCTAGGCAGGTAGGATCGAATTTATTTGATTCCTCTCCGGCAATAAATAAGCAAAAATAAGCCTTTCAAAAACATGCTTTTCATTGAGCGGAAAATCCGCATGGCCACTCGTAAATACTTAACAGCAAACGGGAGGCGTGGCCTGCGACAGCGTCCTTCTGTCTTAGGAACCCGCCAATGTTGTCTAATGGCGGTGCGGGTTTAAAAATAACATTTTTGAAAACCACTCGAGAGTACGGACCCCATCAGCCACTCAAAAAGCAGCACGATCGGAGCGGATCGTGAGCACATCTGGGGGCCCCGAGTAGGATCCGTTCTTGAAGTGCTCATCTCCCGGCAGTGTCACCAAATGTGTTGCGTTTGCAGCGGATGTCGGTTCGTAGGCTCATCGATTCGGAAATCGGAAATCGAACAGAATCAAAGTCGGGAGTTACTAGTTAAAAACTTGAGATAATCGATCGTTAACAAAATCTTGTTTCAAAGTGTTCAAAGTTACACGATATAGTTTTCAAAATACCTTCAAGGTTTTAAAGAAATACATATTTTTGAAAACCTTTCAAAACCCAAAGTGCAAAGCAAAACAAAGTCAAAATGACCAAATATAATGGTGCCTCAAGTGAAATGCCTGCCACACACAACATCAAGCAGGAGTACAATAATAGCTACCACCAGCAATCTCATCCAGGATACGGATACCACAACTATCACCTCCAGTCGCAGTCCCAGTCTCTGCACCCCAGCCAGAATCCCCATCAGACACTGCAGAATTTCTTCAGCCGCTTCAATGCCGTCGGTGATGCAGGAGCTAATGGCTCCACGTCCCTTTCCGCCACAGGATCTGCGTCGTCCTGCAACTTCAGCCATGGGAATCATCCGCCGGAGATGGACAAGCAAATGACAATGAATATGACGCCATCGCCGATTTACACCACCGATTATGATGACGAGAACAGCAGCCTCAGTTCCGAGGAGCATGTCCTGGCACCACTCGTCTGCGCCTCGGCCCAATCCTCCCGACCCTGTCTCACCTGGGCCTGCAAGGCGTGCAAGAAGAAAAGTGTCACCGTGGACCGACGGAAGGCGGCCACCATGAGAGAACGCCGAAGACTGAGGAAGGTGAGAGTTTATCACAAATTCTTAATTTTAAATTAAAAAAAGGTGTGTAAATATAGGCTTTGATTTATTTTTAAAAGGTATTTTTTACTTTCCTCGTAATACTTTTAAATATTGTATATTGATTTTCACAAATATACAAAGTAAACCTTTTCATAATTTGGTTATCATTTTGTTTCTTTATAAGACTTTTATAAAACTATTAATGTTTCTAAATATTTCAATAAATTCAAGTAGAAAGTAAGACATACATAAAATAAATATTTAGGATAGGTAAGCCCCATAGATGGTTATTTACAAACAATATTCTGCAAAGGAATCTAAAATAATTACTTTAAATAGATAATTAATATTCAAGATCAAGTAACTTGAAGTTGTTGCTTCTTATGATTATGTCCTTTATATAATCTTCTATGTAAGATATCTTTTATTTAAGATAATCCTTAAAATATACCAAAGATAATTGTCTTATTTGTTATAATCTTCATCACAACTATTATTGTCAGAAACTTAAAATAGATAACTCTAATCTTGGCAAATTTCATGCTATTAATGGGGAGATACTTTGTTGCAATATCTACAGCACAGCCCCGTCACACAAATTAACACATTGGCACTTGCCTCCGGGAACCTCCCACCACCAGGAAGGATCTGGTGCCATTAAGAACTGAAGGGGAAACCACCCAACAAGCCTAAAACATAAAGATTTGCCAAGACCAAGAGTTAAACAGCGGCATTTATGAGTTCGACAATCGTAAAAGTTTTGGATGAACCACACGTATTTATAGCTCCACATGGAGACATTAACGGGGCGATGCCGGGAGAGTCCGGTGGGCGAAAGGGGGCTCTAACACTTGGAGCTGTCATAAAGAGACAGACGACAGACGAACGGTTTAATTGTTGAAAATTTTATGCTCTATTTAGTTTAAAATATGTTTTATTAAAGAGCCACTTAAAGAGGAACACGCCTGGGGCTGTGTGTTTTTACGATGCGCCTAATGGATATCCATAATTTCTACGATCGCTATTAATTGATGTATCTTTCTATACATTCTAGGTTAACGAGGCCTTTGAGATTCTGAAGCGACGCACATCGTCCAATCCCAACCAGCGTCTGCCCAAGGTCGAAATCTTGCGCAATGCCATCGAGTACATTGAGAGCCTGGAGGATCTCCTGCAGGTATGTTCCACTATATCCCCCATTCATTATAGTCTATATATTAGATTGTCATACTGATTTTGTGGCTTTGTAGGAATCCACGCCCACTCGCGACACCGACAACCTGGCGCCGAGTTTAAGCGGCAAAAGCTGCCAGTCCGATTATCTGGTAAGTTTTTCACTGAACGCCAATTAATATTAAGAGTTTGAGGGCCGGGGAGCTCGTTCCGCAATTATTTTCTCGTAAAATTCTCATGCATGAGCAACGCTTTCATACATTTTTCTTTGGCGACGCGCACATTCATCAAAATCTCAGGGTCTGGCCGCTTTCTGGTCGAAACATGAAAATAGAATATATAAGGGGCGGACATCGGCAAAGAAGATCCCCAAACGGGGCTACCATCCCATCCGATATCTAAGTATTTCTGTTGTAGTATCTACTGACCAGAATTTATGCCTTCGCTGACGTGCGACTTAATAAGCTACCGAGCAACCACCCCACCCATTCAAGAAAATGAAATTCTCCTCCTGAGATTCCCCGATTACGGTGCATCAAGAATTATGAATTATGGGATAGTTGTAGGAGTCTCGCCTCCATCTGGCTAAGAAAACGAGGACAAATAGACAAAGGGTCGTTGCCTGCATTTAGTGGAGTGCAATAAATAAATTTTCTTTTTATAAGGCCTCCCCTTTTTGGCTATAAATGTAAATGGAAATCGTGTTGTAAATTAATTACAACAAATTCGTTTGTCGGAGGAGTTCTCCTTTTCGGTTGTGCCCGATTTTCCATGTTCGGGGGATTGAAGCGATCACTTTTCTGTTTCATAATAGTTTCCCGTTCGCCGGGGGGAAACAAAAGGAAAATGTGTCAGTTGACAAATTGCACAGGAAAAACATGACAAGATCTTGGGGTGTTCTGTTGCTTCGAAAGGTGTTGCAAGACATGGCTCGAAGTGGGACGAGACGGCGGGCCGGGGGTCCTGACAGCCCAACAAATTGTGAACAATTATGCAAACATTTTTGCCATCTTCATACATATGGCGAATGGGGGTACGGAGCCTGAAGTCCCCCCACTCTCTAGCCGGCCTGTGCTGAATAATTTCCATGCAGTTTGTTGAAGTTTTTCGCATTTTTAATGTACAAATTTGTTAATTTACCATAAAACTTTGCATATTTGTTTGCTGCAAGTACACCAGTGGTGAGTGCCCCTCCTCCACATTGGCAGATATTAATGTGCGGCCATAGTTTGATTAAAAACTGGCATCCCGCCAAACGTGCAGACATTCAAATGCATCTCAGACTCTGGCAATCCATCCATCTCATCCCGTATCCATCCATTCATTTTCTCGCTTCTTTGGAGCTTGTGTATTTATAAATCTCAACTGTTGATATCCCCGCATCACAGATTTAAGTGGAAGGCTCTCCTCTAGAACTGTTTCCCAGTCTTCAATGTGGTCTATAAACTGTGGATTTTTCCCTGAATACGATTATACTCTTATCGTCGCCAATAAAATTTTGCACTCAAGCCATTTGGCGTCTAGCGTGGCTGCAATCAAAAAATGCCAAACCGTCTATCAGGTGAATATCAGCGTACCAGGAACCCTAATCAATCGACACGTCGAACAGCATGTGACTCATATAAAGATGCGGGTATCTTGGGTGCAAACAATCCATTGATAATGTACCCAGGAGTGACTCAGGTACTCATAGGGTTCCCTTCAATTAAACTTATTACGACACTGGAATTCTTATACATACAAGTTCGTGGATAGATATGCTTTCTTATCATTGTTTGGAGTTAAAAGCACAATCATTTATTGACATTGATAGTAAAATTTCTGTTGAACTATAAATCGGTTCATTATTTGGAAAAAAGAATTAAGGTTTTTGGGCCTAGGTACTTTTTTTTCTAAATCTATAAATAATAATTATTGCCTTTCCTTCCTCAAATATTCCAAAATATTTCCCCCAATATAACCTTGCCAACTTTGGCAACAAATTGTAATATTTTCCCGCACGGATTTTCAGGGATTATCAAAGTGGCCGCCTCGTACATGAGAACATGGCCATATTTCCAAAGAGGGTTTAGGCCTTCATAAGCATATTTCATGGGAAAAAATTCATGTGGCTTGCTCTTAACAAATCGCATAATGCCGCATATCCGTTACATGCAACGACTCAGATCGGTGGCAAGTAGAAAATAAAATAAAACTTCTAAGAGGAACGCGCCAAAAAGCGGCTTATGATCTTTACGCAACCCATGGGACGAAGACGACGACGAAATGCTCAAGTGATAAGTGGCATTTCATTCAGATACAAAAAGCGCATGATATATGCCCGGGATGCCCGGGGAGAGAAAAAAAGAAAGAAATACACCGAAATTCCATATAATAATGCCCGAGCAAAAGATACAGATACAGATGCAGATACAGATACAAGTTGTCGCATATCGAGCGCATGCTGTCACTAAACGCTTGAAAATGATAAATCGCTTTATAAAAGTGCAGTGTGAGTTGTTGTGTTCCCGTTCAGCTTAGTTCAGTTCACTTGGGTTGAACGTTGTTCTGTTGTTCGGCCTCCTCGTACTTTGTTGTTCTCTAAAATGTATAAATAAACACTGCCACTATGGATTGCTCTGTATTTGTTTCTTGGCTTTCCCCCGATCCTTGCAGACGAAGTGACGGCATTGCTTTAGGAGGGAAACCCACCCAGAAGTGGCAATTATAATTTGCTTAGCATCGGCGTTAAAGCAAATTTTTCTAATGAAATCTCGAGCGCATCTCCGTCTCCGGATGCCTTGTCGTCTGCGTATGCCCAGCAAAAATATTGCATCAAATTAATTTAATTGCTAATAAGTGTGTGCTGTGCCTCACCAGGCAGCAGCAGACAATGCCCCACAGACAATGCACCCCTGCCAGCCACTTCTGGTTCAATGCATTTTAATTGGCCAGCGGAATCTTTTACTTGCTCCGCCACGGTGGCTGACATAAATTTTGGCTTAATCTCGTCATTAGACTGCATTTCGTATGGCATTAGTTGGCCAAAATGACAGGCCCCGGAAAGCTAGAGAGCCGCTTTGACGTTGTCATTTCGCCCGACGACACATTTCTGTAATTTATCGTTTTCCCAATTTCATTGGAGGCCAACTAAAAGTATCCACTTTGTTTCGTTTTTTTACAGAGCTCATATGCCGGTGCCTATCTCGAGGATAAACTCAATTTCTACAACAAGCATATGGAGAAGTATGGACAGTTTGCAGGTGAGTGATAAGTGATATCTAAAACAATATATTTCTATTTATTAATAATACTTCGGTTTTTTCAGGAGACTTTGATGGAAATGCCAATGGGTCGAGTTTGGACTGCCTCAACCTCATTGTTCAGAGCATTAACAAGAGCACAACGAGTCCTATTCAGAACAAGACCATGGCCACATCCGTGGATTCCAAAACGCCGCCCCCGACTACAGGATCTGCTGCCACAGGACCCACGTCCCTGAACTCGAACTTCAAGCGAAAATGCAGCACTTAGGTCTTCGAAAATGTTCCCAATTAGAAAATTGTAATGATATATTGTTTAAGAGGATACACGAGATACCCAGTGACCCGGAATAGGCCTTAAATTATTTTTATAGCATTAGCACTTAATTAAATGGTAATCCAAACGAATAGAGTCTTTGATTTAGTCCAGCTCCAGTTTGCGGAAGGATCCACTCATTCCGTCCAGTTCTCCGTTGGCCCAGGCACTGGCCAATCCCACTCGAAGCTTTTCATTGGTTCCGTGCTGGGCGTCCTTTGCCAGATAGTCCTTGTACTCCTGCAGCTTCTGGCGCCAAAAGTCTATAGCCTCCGCCTGGTAGCCATTGGTGCCTCCGTACTCGATGGTCATGGCATCTCTGGGCAGATGATCGTACAGCTCCTCTGATTTTTTGTGGATCACAAACTAGGAGGAATATATGTTTTAAGTAAAAAGTCTAAGTTGAATATATAAAACCTTACCTTAAATGGCAGCTTCGAGGGCAGGAATTTGGTCACAAAGTTGAATATACTTTGACCTTCTTTCCGCATATTGATCATATGAATCTCCACAAATTTCAACGGCAAACATTGCTCCACCAAGGCGAATGATTTTTTCAGCAGGAAAGGATCGTACTGCAACATTTGCTCCATGGTCACATCCCGGCAATCAACCACCCAGATCAGACCGGAAATCGAGGCATTGTCGCACTCCAAAGCAAGGATTTCCAGCAATATGAACACTAGTTTGAAGGCCTCTCGGGGACTGGACTTCTTGGGATCAATATTCCGGAACTGGGATATGATCACCCTCGCTCCCTGGGGACTAACAGGTCGTGAGGGTATCACATGGATGCTGAAGATGAAATTTTGAGTTCAAAATTATTGTGAAATTAGCTCACTGTATACAACACTTATGGGGTCTAGCCGTCTAGGGTCTAGATTCATTATTTTTGGTAACTAGCCCGATAAACTGGTAACCAAAATACTTGCGTACTCTTGACAGCACTGATAAGACAAGCGAATTTAAATTGATATCCGGAAGCACAAAACACTGTCATCGTATTAAATTAAGTTGATTTAATTAGAGGCGAAACCCACCTTCTCTGGAGCTGGGTCAGCAGGGCTTCGTCCACCTGCCTGCATCCCAAGACCTCGGGGAACACGGCACGAAGGGAATAGTAGTTGTCGAAACGTCTCTTGGCCTCCTCCTGGCTGAAGCGACAGCGTCGTAGGAAGGCCAGGATCAATCGCTCATCGGTGGGTGCCTTGAGATGGGGGGACTTGGTAATCCATGTCTTGATGGAGGCTACAATCTCCGCGCGCTGGGCCTGCTCCTCGTTGCATTCGGTTTTGGCCAAAGCGGCCAGTTGGGGGTCGAGAGGTCTCAGTTTAGTCGCCATTCCGGCGGTGGTTCAAATGCTAACTGAATGCCGGAGTGCCTGGCGCACCCTCTAAGTGGACGCGTTGGGTGTCGCGGTGGCGCTATCTAATCAGCCCAACACCTTGTAAACCAGCTAGCCGAATCCCGAAACCCAAACCCGACGGCAACCAGATACATATATAGATAGATACAAATACACGAGTGCATGAATTGCCGATACGCGTGCGTTATCTTTAATTGATCGACTTTACAGCAGTGCTTGGAATGTTTATGTGGGAATATAAAAATAAATGGGGCAACAGAGTGTATCATATTTGCATTTACTTCCGGGCTTAGTCCCAGTTGAGCCTGCGGAAGGATCCGCTGGCGCCGAACTCCGCCTCATAGATGGCTATCTCTCCCTGGCGGAGTTCCTCAATCGTCCCATAGTTGCAGTCCTGCTCGAAGTATCCTCTGTAGCTGTTCAGCAGGTCCTCCATGTAGGCGATGCATTCGCCGATGTGGCCATTGGTGCCGCCATACTCCTCCGGCAGTGAGTCCTTGCCAATGTGCTCTATCAACTCCTCGGTGTTCTTAAGGACTCTTATCTGAAACAAGGGATTAAAGATACATTACTTCACAAATTCCAAAAAGAATTAATATTAAATATCACCCACCGGATGATCGACTTGCATACTCAGCAAATTGTATAGAAACATGATGGTACCCTGTATATCCTTGGGCATGTTAATAATATACATTTCCTTGACCTTTAGGGGACTGCATGCGTAGAGCCAGTTCCACCACTTGCGGAAGAGCACTCGATCGAAACGGCGCATCTTGTCCGAATTAACGCCCTCCAGGTCGATAATCTCACAAATCCCCGCCAAGGAGGCATAGTCGTTTTCCAGAGAAATCACCTCCATGGCCATTGAGGAAAAGTGGTAGATCTCACGCAGCATATACAGATTGGGGTCGAAATGGCCAAAACGGGCTATAAACATGGCTGTGCGACTGTCGCCCTTGGGCATGTCAGGATATAGGCAGACTCTGGAAGATGGATAAGCCTTTAATCGCTTCGATAATAAATCAGAAGGAGCTTACCCCAAACGATTGATGTCCAGCAAGCGTTGCGTCACACATCGGTTGTTCATTATCTCCGGAAAGAGGTTGTAGTGCGTGAAGTACCTATCTATCCGACGCTTGGTCTCCTCCAGACTGTATCGACACCTTCGCAGGAAGGAAATCAGGAAGTCGACATCGGTGCGGGCACGCAGATGCGGTTGCTGGCGTATCCAGACACGCAGAATGATGATGTCCTGCTGGATGCGGTCGGGCGTTTCGTTGACCTCCTTTTCGGCCAACTTGGCCAGAGTCGGCGAGAGTGGACGTCGCATTTTGGTGGCAGCTACGCGGTGTTTGATCGCCCGGAATCAATGATAGTTGGCCAATTTACCCATTTCCCTCCCGATTTGGACCTGTGGGTGGGCCATAATCTAATCTTATCGTTCTGGGGAATCGCATTCGGGGAAAAGTCAAACACACACAACTCCAGTTTGGTATCTACACGCTTTTCCAGCTTGCACATTTCTTCATCTCTGGGACTGGGATTAGGATTGGGGTTTTGGGATGGAAACATGGCACTATGGGACATGAACAGGGCCAGCTCCATAATAGCTAACATCCGGCGCCTGTCTGCACAACTCACTTAAGTGCCCTTCTTTAGTACATTTGGGAAATGGAAACCACTACACTGAGAATAATGTTTCTGGCTTGCTTTCGGTCTAAATAGCTAATAGATCTCTCCAAAAGTGTAATATGTTTCCCGCAGTGTTCTCGGCTTTGTCTGTAATGCGATCTGCGTTTAATGCCCGAAATAAATCTAACGCTAAATAGTATCCACTTTGCTGTGTTGTGAGCATTCAATTTGAGTGGCTGTCCGAAGGCATTACACCGACAAGCGATCCCAGATCCCACATCCCAGACTGCTCTTCAAATTGACGTGGAACACCTACGGCCTACGGCCTACGGCAAATTGCTGTGACATGACGCTGTCAGCTGCTGACAAGCCAGGAAACGGATCAGCTTGCCACTGGAATGACTGCTCCTCCGACATCACCCACTACTCCTCCTCCCTGGAATAACTCATAACACATTATGACCATGGGACTTCTGGGAGTGCAGGGCCTGCTGGGTCTCCGCTTTGATCTTCCTGATGACAGTGCAGCGCGTGTAAATTCCCTTCGCAGCCTTCGCGCTCATTGCTCATGACACAAACATATCGTTGCCATATTAATAATGAGGCTCATTAACAGTTTTGCCGCACTGCCACCACCACTGCCACATCCCACTACTCTCAACACTCGACACATTGCCCGATGTTGGCACTTTCTTGGACGGATCTCTTGGGGGCAAAGGGTTGGGGGCGATGTTGCTATGCAATTGACACGCTCATTGCTGATAAGTGTATTTTGTTGTAAGCACTTGAGATATGCTCGCGAACCCTTGGAATGCCTAGTGCAGCATGCCTGCCCCGGAGGAGTATGGATGCTTCGGCCATGAAAAACGGCTGGAACTTCAACTTCACGGCTGTATATAGGAAATATTTACATGAGACCTTATTCAAGGACATCTTTTCAGAAATATTTGAATAAAAAATATTCTTAACTTAACAATTTTCTTTATTAAAAAAATAGGATTCTACAACAAATATTGTAACTAAAAAGCTTAAATAGTTTAATTAAATTCTAACTATTCGAGTTAGATTCTTTTTTTTGGGGAAGGATAAAAGGAAGTCTAAAAACTATTATCTAAAGTTGTATATATTTTCCTACATTATTATATGATATGCATTATAAAACTTTAATAAAACGCAACCACTAGTCATATGGATTTATAAACGTTTCATGCTTTAATTTATAGACTTTCATAAAACGCCCCATTTTGTGCGCCAAGTGCGGCAAGGAGCTGCGGGAAATGGGACTGGGAAATGGGGAAAATGCATTTGCTTGGCGCTCAATTGACAATCATATTTATAGAGCATATTGAACAAATAGACTACGGCTAGCCCAAAGATAATATTCAGGCGAGAGATGTTTTTCGGTTGGCCGTCGTTGCCGCTCGACTGGCAGTTGTCACTCAACGTGATCCGAGATATGTTCCTACTTCGTCTACTATATAGTACATGCCGGTCGTTTGTACTCTGCCGTCCGTCCCCTCCGGCTCTCGAGAATAAGTAAGGCATTAAACGGCAAATGAAATTTCATTGTAAACAGACGCGTTCCGGCAAATTGAGCAGCTTAGACAAATTTCCGCTGGGATACTCCAAGTATCTATATCTGTATCTGAATCTGACTCTCACTCTGAACCTCTATCTGTAGCGTTACATCCTTAAATTTCCATCCTGTTGAGGGCAATTTATTGGCTTCCGTTTTACTTTTGTTGTCTTGTTGTCACTTGAGCCTCAATTGGTCCTTTGGGCAGAGGATATGGAATTAAAACGGCAGCTGGACCCTTTGGCTTAACTATAACTACATATATGTTTATATTCCAGGAACCAGATCACTTGTAGAGCACCGTGTGCCAGGATCGCGGTGGCAGGCGTAGGTTGATTGCCCCACGTTGGCTATCATTGAGGGCCACATCCACCGGCAGATTTTGCCTGAAAGATTTCAGAAGACGGAGCTCCCATTAGAGGCATTCATAAAACGAATCGTTGTCGGCAATTAAGTTGACGCACTTAAGCGGCACCATCGCAGATGCAAACGAAAATAGCAACCAAGCACTTGAAAAATATTGCTTCACTTTACTTTAAATGTGACTAGTAGTTCGCTTAGTTTAGAAAAAGGATATTAATAGCTTTTCTTGGCTCAGAACTCTTATTTTTCCCAGTGCACTTACCCATTGTAGATGATCAACGCTACACTGCCGTCTGGACGCTGGAAGCCCACCACACTCAGCTGGGTGAAGAGATTGGTCTGATTCTCCAGTATCGTCTCGATGCGCACCGATTCCTCTGGCAGAAACTTGGAGAAGTGCCCTATGGCATAGTAAATCGGCTGTTTATAAAACTCATTTCGACTGGAGGCATTCACAATGATGGGAGCGTCTACAAAGTTGTTGATATAGTTGGGTCCGCCCTGTTCATCCAGCACCAAGTTCCAGTCCAGCCAGCCATTGAAATTGTATCGAAAGTCCTGGGTATAGGCCCTCATATAGCTCTCGCCCCGCTGCCAGCTGCCCAGTTCCGGGCCATGGGTCTGCCAGGGCTTATCTCCAATGCAGGACTCTGTGTTCAAAAGCATTTTGTTTGGCATTTCCGCGTGGGCCTGCTCGATAGTTTGGGGTCCAATCAGCTCGTCCCAGTACCAGTGGACAGCCAGGCCATCCAAATAGGACAGGGAATTGCCGCGAGAAGATCGCATCTGGAAATGTATGAGGTATTTGTATAAAACTATAAGTACTTCATAAGAAATGCCACCTTTCTGAACCACGAGGGATAGGTGTAGCGCTGGTCGTCATTCCCAAAAATGAGCACTTGGCTGTGCGCCGAGTTCCTGATGGTCGGGCCCAGATTGTCGTTCAGCCAAATAGCCTGGCCAGAAATGAAATGTGCATAGAGATGGTTAATAGCCAGAATCGTGATCGAACGGCTGTCGAGGCTCCTACCTGCTGCCAGGGCGTCCAGCCCATGCTCATGAAATGCACAAAGAAGAAGCCGATGACGCCGTTTAGCGGCTCATTGCCAGTGGATATGGCCCAAATCGGCATATTCTTGGCCTGCATGAGTTCGAGAAATCTGCCATAAATAAATAGAATCCGTAAGAGCTCATCTACATTCTCGTCACAGCACTCACTTGAGGTGGTAGTTGGCCCAGGTCTGGTAGTATTCAGATCGCAGTGTTCCGAATCCTGTCCAGCGCTCGTTGCTCTTCATCCAGGTCGGTGCACTCCATGCCGCGGCCATTATTTTCAGCTTGTCCATATTGGCCACCGTTTTAAGGCGTTTCATCTGCTCAATTTTCTGCAGATCCCTGGGATCCAGAGCTGTAAAGTTACTCAGTTCTTTGTCATTTCGGGGTAGCTCGTTGTAGGCCCAAGGCTCCAGATCAAAGTCACAGCCGCCGATTGACGTGCGAATGGTGTTATAGGCAATGCCATCTGGATGAAAATAGGATCTGCCAAAGACTTGGAGTATAGTTCTTTAAGAATCGTTGTTAGATTTCTTACTTGTAGATGTGATCCTGTAGCTCTGTGGGCAGTTTCTTCAGCAAGTGGGAGACAGTCCCCGTAAAGGCTCCTCCAAAAACAGATACATTCTGAAACCGCTTCTCCCTCTTCACAGAAATCCGTGCGGTGCTCACGGCTGAGTTAATGACTGAAATAGTATGATTTAAATTATAATTAAATTTTCACTTGGTTTTTGGTAAATTAGTTACAAAGCCTTTGCGATATATTGCTCAACTGCAGCCAGGCTCTGTTTTCGTCGACGACTATGGCATCGGCCTTAAAGTTCTCATCCGTAAACTGTTGGTCCTCCACTACTATGGGTTTTCCAAAGGATAAATCTCCCACAGTTTGCTTGAAGCGCAAGCCATCCTTTAATTAATTTCAATATTATATATTATATTCCAGTATTATTCAATTGACCGCAATTGTGGCCAGATAATCCGGCTGACTCACCTTGCTGGAGCTAATCACCACAATTTTGGAATTATCAGTCAGCTCGGGCTGCCCCAAGTAATCGCAATAGGTGCTGTTGCAAACACACACACTCCCATGGCTGGTTTCCCGCAGATTGCATGGTATCTCTACCTGTACCGTTTGTGATGCCACCACACCTGCAATAAAATCGAATAAATGGAATATTTTGTAGGTCAGATGACCAGGTAGCCGGCAGATAGTATTGTTTTCCTCTCACCTGCAATCAATGCGAAAAGAAAGCACTGCAAAATTTCTTTCATGCTTTTTGTGTGGAGTGCACCGGCAACGACACTGCCCGCTCGAAGGCCCGTCCAAAACTGAGCCCGAACCGGAGCTGAATCGTGGTTTTCACTCTCCGGATCGCAAGCGGTTCTCTAATCAACTGAATTTCGCTCAAATTTGCCTTATAGCTGTGGCTGTTTATGTTTTTCGAGTGCCACTTGACCCAGGGCCCAGTTTGCCGCTGATTTGATAAAGCCACCTAGCCGGCAGACGTCGACAGTCCCACTTGGAAATCGGCTCACGCAATCGGAAAGTAAAAGTTATGCAAAGTCAGTAGAGGAGTGGGAGCCAAAGCAAGGGGTAACAGAGTTCAAAGTCATATATTTAAATGATAAATATTTAAAGTCATATTTCAGCCACTAGAAGCTGTAGCTGGAAGCTTGTAAGACAATTTTCCACAAAAAGACTTTAAAATACTTCCAATTCCTTTTATTTAAACCTTTGAAGTCTCTCTTAAATCATTTTGTTGCCAAACAGTTAAAAAAACAAACTCATTATTTTAAAAAAAAACATTCTTCAGTTGTAGAGTAATGTGTGAATGGATCTGGCGGGAACATTGACAACGAACTTGCCCCTCACACTGTCCACCACCGTAATATCGAGATCAGCACGTCCGCTGTTGAACAAGACTGCGGCTATTTTGTTGTCCGGGCGGAGGAAAGCAACGGTGTTCAGGTTTACGTTACTAGCATTGGCATCAATGCGTATAGAGCCCTCGGGAACCAGTTTCGAAAAGTGTCCGATGGCATAGAACATGGGCTGCTTGTAGAATTCCTCAAAGGCTAAAATTTATGAAAATTGCAATAAAATTTTTATGAATCGAAATCTTGAAATATAAACTTACTTGTGGTATTGGCAACCACCGGGGCATCTACCGTGTTATCCACATAGTTGGGACCGCCCACCTCATCCAAGATTATGTTCCAGTCGATCCAACCATGGTATCCCAATTTAATGTTGGCCAAGTAACCCCGGGCGTACTTCTCGGCCCGCTCCCAACTGCCCAGAAGAGGAGCAGACACATGCCACGGCTTCTCGCCAATACAGGACTCGGAAACGATCAAGATCTTATCGGGGGCATACTCGGTGGTCTTTTCGATAAAGCTGCTGCCAAATATTGGATCCCAATACCAGTGCACCGATAATCCGTCCAGATAATCAACCGAGTTTGGGCGGGTCTTGTTCATCTATAGATAAGATTGATTAAATTATTGAACTTTGATTGGGAATTACTGGACTTACCCACTGGAACCACCAAGGGAAGGTGAAGCGCTGATCGTCGTTGCCAAAAATGACAATGTCCTTGAACTCAGAGTTTCGGATGGTAGGACCTAGATAGTCATTTAGCCAAATAGCCTGTGTCCATGGAGTCCAGCCCAAGCTCATGAACTTTACAAAGACCATGAAGAGGATCCCATTGAGGGGCTCGTTTCCGGTGGAGATGGCCCAGATGGGCAGTCCATTGTCCTCCATCAGCTTCAACCAGCGAAGGTGGTAGTCCGCCCAGGTCTGGTAGTAGTCCCGCTTTAGGCGACCGAATCCTGTCCACCTATTGTTCGTCTTCATCCATGGCGGGGAGCTCCAGGCGGCTCCTTTGATCAAAAGATTCTTCACCCCGGAGACCTCGACGAGGCGCTTAATCTGGGCAACTCGCTCCACATCCCGCTCGTCCAGTTGATCCATGTCGGAGAGCAGAGTGTCGCCCTCCTCCTCGGCATAGGACCAAGCTTCCAGATCGAAGTCACAGCCGCCAATGGAAACGCGCATGAGGTTGAAGCCGATACCGTCCTCGGCGTAGAAGGACTTGTAGAGATGATCGGCGAGCTTGGAATCCTTGAAGTTTTCCACCAGATAGGTCACGGCACCGGTGTAACTGCCGCCGAAACCCACCATCTTCTGGTGGGTCTTGCTACGGTCCAGCTGCAGGGTAACCGACCGGGTGATGGAGCTCTCCCGGGTCTCAAGGGTGAAGGCACGGGCCACCACCCGATCCACCAGACGGGACAGGACAGTTTCATTCACAGCCTCTGGCGTGGGCTCCACATAATCCTCCACGGTGTACACCTCTTCAGTGCCGAACTTTCCACTGGATGTGGCGAACCGAAGTCCCTGCTTCGAGCTGGAAATCAAGGCGAAGTCGGAGTCCTCGGCTATCGTGGGATTCTCCAGGTAATCGCAGTAGTCCGCCGTGCAAACACACACCTTGCCATGTTCCGTGTCCCTCAGTTTGCAGGGGACCGACTCGAAATTCCCACCTGCGTGCCAAATATAGATTATGTTTTGGTTTCATTTATTAGCCATAGCCAGTTTATAGCCACTTACCAATTGCTGATAGCAGCAGGAATCCAATCACCAGAGATCCTCTGGTGGCCAACATTTTTCCGGTTAACTCGACCACTGACTCCAAAAGTTTCCAGCCGACTGAAGTCGTTGGCCAAAATGAAGGTACCAACTAGATTCGTTTCGGCCATTATCAGATCACTTGGGACCAGCTTGTCCCACAAGTGGCCAGCTCCAGGAAGTTCGAACGATAAGGTCGATTACGATTACCTTCTGAAGTAACTCCCAACTGATCGTCAGAGGGTATATCAGGCAGGTAGGATCAAGTAGGCTTTGGATTATAATTCGGCATCAAATGTAGGCTGGTGGGGTTTGCTTCCAAAACACCTCATTCCTTTCGAGAGCTCCGTTCGGCAAACAACTCCTGGGAGTTTCAAAATTTCTAAAATTATAAAATTTTTTTTATATAAAAATCCAAAAAAGTTTACCTTAATTTTCAACTAATAAAATATGTCTTGCAGAAAATCTTTCGGTAAGTTTTTTTAAATATTTGTCTATCAGATTTAAAAGAAATAAATATTTTAAAGGACCCGGACCTGGGGCGTACAATATTCCCTCAACCTTTGGCTACAAAAACAGCGACGCCAGAATGGAGAGAAGTCCCGGGTTTTCCTTCGGAAAACGTACGCGGTCTTGCAACAATCCCAATCGGACGAAAACCGCTGGACCTGGACCTGCCGACTACTTCCCCACCAAGGTCTCGCGATATGGAAGGGTAACGGATCGGGAGTTCTCAGTTTTCAGTCCGCACAGTAGCCATTGGGTGTCCCGTCGGTAGAAATGATTTGTTTTCTGAATAGACATATGTGAGGTAACATTCTCTTCTAGTTTTACTGGGCTGGGTGGCACTTCTCCAAATCTAATCGGGATTTGGCAAAAGCTTCTTAGTCTAATCGCTTGCAGATTAGGGCATTACTGGGCAGGAACAGGTGTCTTGGTGGCTTATCAGTCTGCCACCTGTATCTGTGGGAATTGAATTGCCAATCGACAGTCTTCCCGGATCATCTGGCTCCAAGAAAATGGTTATTTATAGCTGCTCTTCAATAAAAATAGGTCATGGGCTCGCAAGGTGCCTGCTGTCATTAAAAGAAAATCAATTCTCAGTACCAATCTGTCACAGACTTTTCCGGACTAAATTTAAACGGTGAAAAATTCAATGAAACGGAAAATGCGACAAAGGCTGAAAGTCCATAGCCTGCTTATCGGGGCCAAGACAAACACTCGCTCCGGCTGGCCTTTAAGGCCGCGCTTTAATCCACCCCCTCTGCAGAGAGGGGGGTATGGTGCTAATAATACAGGCGCCCATGACATCGCAAAAGCTTTAAAGTCGACCATGTGGGACATGGCAGCTTGGTGTTAACAAAAAAAATGCTCACGGGTTTAATAGAAAAACTAAAAATGAATTTCAATGTAAAGAACTATGAATGCTCTATTAATAAAATAAAATAAAATATTCAATTATAATTTCAATATTAAATGAGATTAATTTCCCATAAGATCTTTTTGGATTAAGGATAAAAGATAGAGTAGTTCCAACACGATTCAAAAAGGTCTTTACCCTCCAAAGGTGATTATTAGAGCCATGTTCGACACGACCGGAGTAAACTGGCCCGGAATGGATCCCAGATGAGATGGCTGCCATCCGCCTGGTTGTTAACTGCTTTCACTCTTTGGGGCATCCACTCGGGACTTTGGCCGAATGTGGCACTCGGCTCGGCTCGCGTGCCTGTCAATAAAATACAACGGCAACTTGTCGCTGCCTTTCAATATTCGCACATACGTCGTTGTGGCAGCACCACCACCTGTTGCTCAGTCCGTTGCGAGTGTGGGTGTGAGTGTGAGTGTATCGGTTTTGTAGCACACTTTTGTGGCGCGAATCCAGAGACACGAAACTTTTTAGCCATATGGCAGCCTAAGCTGGCAATATCAGTGTGTTCAATTAGCTCGCCATGTCGGAGAAGTCAAATGCAGGCGGTCACCAAGCGGTGGCCCACTCCCAGTCTGATGTCCCAACCCAGACCCAGGCAGCTGCCCAGCTTAATGCCTCCAGCAGACGGAGGTCCACCCCGCCATCCCACGGCCCCTCCAATCGTTGCCTGATTGCCGTGATTGTCTACCTGGCCCTACTGCTAGATAACATGCTGCTAACCGTAATTGGTAAATGACCAAATCAATTGACGATAAGGGCGCTAATATGCCATAATTATCGTTTATTTCCAGTGCCCATTTTGCCCGATTACCTGGCCAGCCTGGAGCTGGATCCGATGTCCACGGAGATTGTCAGTCTGGATGATATCCATCCATCCACGAGACTGGCATACAGAGGTAGTGATTTTCCGTTGCCAGGAGGGCATCCGCAGCTACACATCGCCAAGCATCCGATTCCTGGCAAATCGATGGTCAATTTTACCCTGTTCCAGCTGGCTACCGAAGCAGCCGCAACGACCACCACCACTACCACCACCAGGTCTGTAACCACATTAGCGCCCAATTCCACCTCCACGCCATCGACTGTGAGACTGGCCGATAGCCAGTCGCCTGGAAGTAATTTGACTGGGAACCGAAACAGGAAGCTTGCCTCCGGAAATGCACCCACACACAGAAGCAGCAATAGCAAGAGCAACAGGGACCTGACCTTGTCAAGGGAGAACGGATCCATCGGACTGCTTTTGGCCATGAAGGCTCTGGTTCAATTAATTTTCAATCCGATTGTCGGCAACGCATCCACCAAGTTTGGTTACCGCCTACCCATTGTGGTTGGCACCTTCTTCCTGTTGGTCTCATCCCTAGGTGAGTGACTGATCACAAGGACATTGATGTCGCACTTTTCAAATCCAATATAGAAATTTCAAAGTTATTTTTATTCAATTATGAAAACATTTTTAAAAAGTTATGGCTCTCATTTTTACTTTCACCTTTTTCCCATTAATTTAGTTTTCACAGTGGGCGAGTCCTACTGGTCCTTGTTGCTAGCCCGGGCCATTCAGGGAGTGGGTTCCGCCTGCATCAACATCTGCGGCATGAGTCTGGTGGCCCAACACTATCCGGAGGAGGCACGTCGCTCCAAGGTGATGGGCATTATTCTGGGCAGTATCGCACTTGGCGTACTGCTGGGTTATCCCTTCGGAGGAATCCTTTACGATCTGATGGGCAAGTCGGCGCCATTCATTATACTGTCAACACTGACGTTCCTCAGCCTGGGCCTCCAACTACTGACGATGGATCTGTCCGTGCAGCCGGAGGTGGCGATGGAGGAGACCCCGAAGTGGCGACCGTTGCTTGAGTGTAAAATGATTCTGGCCATTGTGTTGGCCATTTGGTTCTCCACCTCCACCATGGCCATGCTGGAGCCTTGTCTTCCAATTTGGCTGATTCAGTATCTGAAGCCTAACAAGTGGCAGCTGGGAACGGTCTTCATACCGGACTCGGTGGGCTACTTTGTGGGCACGAACTTCTTTGGCAGCATCGCCTACCGCTACGGCCAGGTGAAGGTGTCCTGCATAAGCCTCTTGCTGGTGGGAATCGCCTCCATTCTGGTGGGTAAACATTAGATGTACCATTTGGACCTAGTTTAGATTATTGTCCCTCCATAGATCCCCAGTGCCACAACAGTGGCCCAATTGTTGCTACCCCACTTTGCTCTGGGTCTGGGCATTGGCGTTATTGATGCTGCTCTGGTTCCACTGCTGGCCACCTTTGTGGATGCCACCCTCGCCCAGGAGGATCAAAGCGAAGCCAGCACCTCCATGTCCAGCTACGGAACTGTCTATGCCATCCAACAGACCTCTGTCAGTCTGGCCTACTGCTTGGGTAAAGTGTCCTTTTGGTCTTCATATTCAAGCCATAAGATTGTTGTTTTTTTCGACTTACAGCTCCCTTGATTGGCGGAGAGTTGGCCCAGACTTTTGGCTTTGCCTGGCTCATGCGCATCGTGGGCATCTTCAATATGATCTATGGCCCCATTCTGGTCTACCTCCATCAGAAATACGATCCCAAGGTAAGCTATCGTCCTTACTGGCTATAAAAATGTTGTTTAAATGAAATTTATCCAAAGGCCCTGAGGGAACAGCACAATGACATGCTGCTCCAAAGCAGCGGGCGAGGATCCCGATACAAGCAGCTATACAATTCCATGGACGTGGAGTAAACTTACCAGATAACCTCAAGCAATGCCCATGGAAGAGTCCCCATTAAGATGTTCCCCCGTTTGGCTCCTTTTAAGCAATATCTTGGAACTGACTTTCGGAAACCCAGCTGTTATTTCGAATCTCTTTAAATGAAAAACACTTTGTAACTTTCCTATTTAAATTATGATACCTAAATTAATTAATAATGATTTGAAACATGTGTTGGAGAAAGTAAAATATTTCGAATCAAGTAGGCCTGGCTTTCCATTTGTCATGAGGTGGGTGAGCTCGGGTCCGGTAGAGCCTCATTCTATGCTTAGGATCCGTTCGGCTAACAACTCATTTTTGAGTTTCCAAATTTCAGTAAAAAGTATTTTTTCTAATATTGCACAAATAACTAACTAAAAATGACGGCGGTGCGACCTTTGGGTAAGTAAATTGTTTTATTTTCATTTAGGCATAGGTGGAATAATTTAATCCTGTTCAGGACCTGGACCTGGCGCGTATTTGCTGCCACCCACCTATGGCTATGACAAGCACGACAACCGTAAGCAGCGGATGCCCCAGTATTCCTTCGGGATGCGGACCAAAATGGTCGGGAGTGAGCTGGGTCCCGGTCCCGGTGCCTACAAGGTCGACAAGTTGACGCGGTATGGCCCAAGCAAGGGTCTGGAGTACTCCATGTCGCCAAGGACGGACATACCTGGTAAGCAACTCTTACAGCCATAAGGTTGGCAGATTTTCAAAGGGGATTCCGGCTTTTCAGACAAGACAGTTGGTCCCGGTCCCGGCGCGCACGATGTCCATCTGAAGCCATTCTTTACGGGCGTCAATGCCCCGGCCTATTCCATGGGCCTGAGAACGGATATAAACTTCAAGAAAGAAGGACCTGGACCCATTTATAAGTACGAAATGAACTCTGTCCGCCCAAGGATGCCCGCCTACAGCATGTAAGTATCCTTAAATCACATACAAGATCATGAATGTCCTACTAAATGTCTACCATTACCTACCAGGGGTCTCCAAACCAAGGTTCTGGACAAGACGAACTCCCCAGGACCCGCGGCTTATGGTCCTGGCGACATCAACGTCAAACTGAATCGTGCTCCCCAGTACTCCATGGCTCCGCGCACGAACATGAAGGGAGAGAATGTCGGACCCGGTCCGAACTACTACGACCTGATGTACTACCGCCCCGGAAAGAGTGGACCTGGCTACTCCTTCGGTGTAAGACACTCACAGTTCGCTCCGCCCATGATAGTTAGATGTGATAACATGTAGAAGTGCAATATTAGAACAAATATGTGCAAAATTTTGGTGATAATAAATGATTATGGTTTTGGAATACGAATAATAATTTTTTATATTAATGGTATGATTGGGAAAATGGCTTTCAAAAATGCATTAAAGCGAATTGAATGAATCTTGCCACGGTTTTGTTTTCTTTTGATTGGACTTCTTGATAATCTTGACAGTCGGCCATTTTGACATCCTAAATAACGGTAATTTGCTAAGCGAAAAGTAGGCCATTTTTGAAAAGTATACCGTTTTTTGAAAAGTAGGCCATATTTAGAAAGTACGCCATCTTTGAAGAGTAGGCGTTTAATGAGACATTTCATTGTTACTAAATGACAGATCATTGTGTAATACAGCCGAAAAGGAAAGACGCAAAGCAAATCGTAGTGCCCGTTTGATTTCTAGTTTTGTCAAACATCGTTCAACGTTTCATTTTATACTCGAAAGACAAAGTAAAACATAAAATTTCTGTGAAGAATTCTGAAAACCATTTTTCATTTCATATTGTTATCCAGATCTTTTGTACAAAACGGTGAGTTTACAATTCTACACTACAACAATATAGCTGCGCGCCTGTTTTTAAATTGAAAGATATTCCTGACTTTGTTTTTGGCAAAATGTATTTCTGCATAATTGGGACAATAGTTTTTACATTAATCATGCTACTTTGCCTGGCGGTTTTAATTCTGGCTTCGATAAAATCATGGAAAATTAAGAAATTCCATTGTGAAGAGAAAATTTAAATTAATTTCTGTTGACCTGGCCAACTAAAATTTAAATTTTTCGTTTTATCGGAATATCGAAGTTGCGCCACCTACTTATACGTTATTAGCTTACGTTTTAGTTTGAACCGGGTATGTACAAACACAGCTGATTGAGAAGCTGATTGAGAAATTTAATTAATAATAATTTCCTTTTATATTAGAAACTAATAGCATAGGGACTGAGAAAAGATGTCAGGAAATAGCCCAAAATTTACGATTTATTAGTTGTAACTCTGTAATAGTTAAAAAAAGGAAACTAGAACAGATAAAATAGCAAATACAGAGCTCATAATTTAAACGTAACGTCATATTTGGCTTGAAAATGGCCAAGTTGACCACACTGTCCATATTACGATACGTTTTGGATAACGTTTTGCTCTGCTAGCCATACACCAAATCAGGTTGGTCATGTACGAATCGGTTTGCGAACCGGTTACGAACCAGAATATGATCAAACATGTTGGACAGCTCTCACACCAACCAGCTCTACGTTTTGTTACGTGTTACGTTTTAGTTTACGTTTGTTGTTGTCTTCGCCGAGTTATTGTCAGAAGAAGAAAAAAAAAAAGAATAAATTATTAGGCGGCAGGCGTAATGTAACAGATTGTAAATGTAACAGTGCTAGTAGGCGTTCCGCCCTTAGTCTGAGTTTGTCGTTTTGTTGTTGTAGATTTTGGCTGTTTTATTTAATAATTTTTGTAAAGGAGTTGGCAAAATTAACCAATTAAATTAGGATATCGGCGCAGCGTATAAATTAAATCCAGCCCCAGAGAAGCCGCTTCAGGGATTGTAGTTAGTAGCCCAAGGAAAGGTACATACATACATACATAGATAGTGAGGTGACAGGTGCTAGTAGAGTGTCAGCCAGAACGCGGAGAACTCGCATGCCACGCAAATTTAAGCTACAGCTTCGCAGCTTCTAGAGCGCACTCTGATTTCGCTTTCCATGTGCACAGTTCACCATTGGTAACATGTCAAGTCAAGTGGTGGGTGCTGCCCTGGGTGGCGCCCCAGAAGACCGGCTGTCCTCCGAGGACGAAGGTCCACAGGAGCAACAACAGAAGGAAACCGAAAAGGAGGAGGTGGTGGTGGTGCCCGTGGAAATGCCGATGATGGTGACCATCGAGGAGTCGGAGCCGGAGCCTGGGGTGACAGTGCCGGTGACGGTGACGGTGCCGTCCAAGGACCCTCGCCCAACGAACACCGCCCGTCGAACTGGTGGCGGCCAGGTCCCGTCCAAGAGCCAATCTGGGAACAACGAGTGCCAGTTCTTCTTCGAGGACGAGGTCTTTCGCATCGATCGCCGTGGACGAGTCCATTTTGGGGTGATAACCGAGACAGCCGAGTCCTATTCCTCCGACGAGGACGAGGAGGTGGACGAGGTTCTGTCCAAGGGCGAGGTGCGCGTGGCCTTCTACCCCGATGGCAAGGAGATGGTGCACACGGAACAATCGGTGAGTAAGCTTCTCCTCCTCCTCCCTCCTCCCCACTCCATCCCAGTTGAGGTTATGTAATGCCCCTCGAATAACAGTTAACCGTCCTATTTGGACAACTGTTTTCCGTTTGTTTGTGCCGTTTGTTTCGATTGGTTTTTTTTTTTTTCTTCAATTTCGGCAATAACACGTGTTTGTTTGTTCTTGGATGTTGCTGGAAACTGCTGCTTGGGACAGATCGGCCTTGCTGATAGAACTCTGATGCCAGGGGATGTCGTGAGGCGACGCCTGCCAGGACAAAAGGATCTCATCGGCCAAGCCGGTTATGTTCGGGATGTTAACGTTTGCGCCGATGTCAAGGTTTTGGGCTCCAAGTTCGTCATCAAGAACGTTCCTGCTGAGCGGCTGCGTCCCATCTCCGAGTGGACCAGGGATGTGCCTGTGTGCCTGGGCACCTGGATAGGCACCACCATCAATGTCGACGAGTGCGCCGTGCTGAAGTAAGTTGGACTATGCCACTTATTTTAATTATTTTGTTAAAATCTTGGATATTTTGCAGATCTGTTAATGGTGCCCGGCTGGAAATCAGCTCAAACGACTTCCACAAGTTCAAGGATGCAGTGTCGCCGTGTGCTCGCGAAGTCTTCAATCCGAATGTCTACTATCCGGGCAACGTGGTGGTGGGTCGCCTTCCGCCACAGGACCGCCTGAAGAACCTCACTCCAGATATTCCCTTGCCAGCCAATCGTAAAGCACGGGCTGTGGTACGACTAGTCTTCTTCTGTCACCTTAACTCTTAGTATAATTGATTGTCCTTTGTAGTACACTGTGGAATCTATCCGCACCACGTCCGTCAATGTGGCCTGGACCTGTCGCGCCATTTCCCAGCTTGACAATGGCGCGGAGATTGATCCACTTAAGCAGCCCAAGACGACCATCAAGGGCGAGGACCTGGACAGCGTTAAGCGCCTTAACATATACGAATCCTACATGCTGCAAATTCACGATCGATTCTACCTCAAATATTCAAAATGTGATACATTAGTTAAACACATGGACTGGGAAGATGAGCAAGGTATAGACAGTCACTCCATCTACCTAAAGATTACTAAGAATATGATTTACTTTCAGCGGAAAAGTACATTACCATTTTCCACCGCCAACATAGGGTGGGGAAGATCAATAAGAGCCCCTCGGCCAGCAGTACGGGAGCCTCGAGCAGCTCGAATGCCCGCAACTTGCCAAAGTTCCGCCGCTTGGGGACCAAGCTCAGCGGCACGAAGTTGCCCCGCCCTGACACGGATCCAGAGCCCAATTCCAATGTCTCCTTAAAGCTGATTTACTCACAGTCTGCGTCGAAAATTCGCTCGGGTGGCAATGAGGAGACCTGGGAATCTGGTGACGATGAGGAGGAGGAAGAGGAAGTTCCAGAAACACTGGAACCTGCTGCGGGTCCCGAAAAAGTATCGGGTGGTGCCGATGTAGCAGAATCTCCATCAGCCGCCTCCACGGCCGCCTCTGGCACGCCTCAAGCTCCAAGAATGCCTATGCGGTATGCCAAGCCAAGGCGTCACATGAAGAAAAAAATTCGCAGCGTGAAGAAGCTGATAGCTTCGCCATTCGCTAAGAAGGAGATGGACCCCAAGGACGGCGATGAGATTGTTGTGGAGACGTTGGTCGTCTACAGTTCGGTCACGGTGGTGTGGCAGGATGGCACTGTGGAGACGGGCATCCACTCCACCCAGCTGTACCCCATCCATCACCTCGATAACCACGAGTTTTTCCCCGGCGACTTTGTTAACAAAGCGAACGAAAACAGCACTGGAGCCACCGACTACGGGGTGATCCAATGCGTAGACCATGACGAGCGCATTGCCAAGGTCAAGTGGTTTAACATTTACTCAAAAGCGGATAATCCTGTGTGAGTATTTAGTTGGACTTTGGAAGAGTAGCCAAGTGATAGCCACTAATCGATTGGTTTTCTTTGCAGGCCTACATGCCGGGAGTCGGAAGAACTAAGCGTCTATGACCTGAAGGATCACTCTGACTACCAATACCGTCCCGGCACCATGGTGATTCGGGTGTCAAACTTCACGGGCGATGATGTCAACTCAACTGCTGGTCAGGTGATTGACAACTATCCGGATGGCCGGGTTCGGGTTTGGTGGGCAAAGGGTCACATCACGATGAGCTATCCGCAAGATCTTTTCGAGATAAACCACACCGATCAGGAGCAAGACGCGTATGACTCGGACCTCTCGGAGGACTCGTGGGAGACTCAGTCGGACAACAGTCGCATCAATATGAGCCTCACGTCGCTGGACAGCGAGGAGCACATTCTCAAGGGTGTGGACCTGGCCAAGGAGGCGATGAAGCGTCTGGAGAGGAACTACCGCGCATTGCCCGCTTGCCGCAAGGCGGAGGTGCTCAACGACCTGCTGTCCGTGTATAAGAACTGTGTATTCCTGGACGGGCTGATCAACACCAACTTCTTCCACGAAGACCACTTTCAAGGCATTGTCCGACGCAAACGATCCAAAAAAGAGGCCCAGTGTGCCGACTGCGCCATCTGTGGCCAAGCATCCAGGTCAGGCGCAGTGTCGCCGGAAGCTTCTGTCCAGATTTTGACGGATGTCACAGCGGCCCTCGCCGGCCACTCCAACCAGACGCCCACAAAGAGGAAATCCTCCACCGAGGTCGATGAAGTCCAGTGCAAAAAGACCACTGCTGATGCCGTCAACGAGGACTATGAGGAGGAGGAGGAAGAGGAGGAGGATGACTCCTTGTCGGAACTAAAACTTACCGAGAGCGAAGCGAAGCTCAGCCGCGAGGAACTCATATCCAAGCTACACAGCGAGTTTTCCGAAATGTTTAAAGAGGCCCAGGAGAGCATCAACAAGGCGTTCGAAATACACATGAAGGTATGCTAACCAACAGGATAAAATGTATAATTAACGACAAACCCATTTGCAGAACGATTCCGGTGTCCACTCGCGAGGGGAAAACGCTGGCGAGGAAACCAACGAATGTAAAAGTAAATCGCTGAACGACATCAGTGTGGAACTGATTGCCAGGCGAGACGCCGACGTGTGCGAAGTGTTTTGCTTCCTGATGAAGGAGCAGATGACCAAATGCCGCAAGCTCATCATCGAGACGTTCAACAAGGCGAAGACCGAAAAGACCGAGGAGGAGGAGGAGGAGGTGGTGAGCGAGGCGGAAGATGCCCTAGAGGCTGATTACGCAACGAAGGCTGAAAATGAGGCCATGGACCAGCCCCTCAACCTTAACGGCCTGTCCGAGTCCCTTCCGCCAATTGCCAGCCCCATTGCCTGTTCGTCGCCATCATCCCTACCCCTAGACCCAGAAACGCCGCCGGTGGTTGACAATTGCTTTCAGGTGCTGCCAAATGCTCCGGCGGCCCATCACTTTATTGGAAATTCCATTACGCCGGCCAACAAGTCACAGTACCAGAGGGCGGTGCAGCGCGAGTACCGGATGCTGCAAGCCTCCCTGCCGGCCGGGGTGATTGTGCGAGCCTATGAGGATCGCATGGACCTCATATCGGTCATGATGGTTGGCCCCAAGCGTACTCCCTACCAGAACGCCCTATTCTTCTTTGACTTCCAAATGGGACGCGAATATCCGAAGAATCCGCCCGTGTGCCACTACATCAGCTACTGCACGGAGCGACTCAATCCGAACTTGTACGAGGAGGGTAAGGTGTGCGTCTCGCTGCTGGGCACCTGGACAGGTCGCGACACCGAAGTGTGGTCCTCTGCCAGCACCATGCTGCAGGTTCTCGTCTCCATACAGGGCCTCATCCTGGTCGATGAGCCCTACTACAACGAGGCTGGCTACGAGAAGCAAAGAGGTGAGATTGAGTGACTGACTTTTATCGAAAAAATGGACTAACGTAGTGACGTTTCAGGCACACAATTGGGTAATGAAAACTCTCGTGTGTACAACGAGATGGCCATCATTAAGATCGCCCATTCAACGGTCAAGCAGTTGAAGAATCCTCCTCTGATTTTCCGCAACGAGCTGATTGAGCACTTCAAGGAGTTTGGTGCAGAGTTGCATGGTCGCATGCAGGCCTGGTCGGAGTACTCGCTGCAAGCACAAAGTCAGCGTATAACCTGCATCAAGGGTATGTCGTAAATGAAGTTATAAATCAATGATGTTGACCCTAACCATAACCCTAACCCACTTTCTAGACATGCCCGAGGACTATACGGCGCCATGTGACATGCCAGAGTTCCCCCTGTTGCCCTGCAGTCGTGGCTTTTGCATTGCGGTCAAGGGTGTTTTGGCTCAACTTCAAAACGAGCTGACTGCCCTGGGGGCTGGTCCGGCGGCGGCGGCGTCGGTCAAGGGGGAACGTGGTGGCAATGAAGGTTCAACGGGTGCCGGAACAGCACCTCGTGCTGCCCCCGAGGAGGTCTAACTACCAGCATATACAGTGCCCCCTGCCGAGCCCTTGCCTGTGAAATTGGTGCCTCAAATGCGAATCACAAGACTTCTGCCGCCTGTGTTCGGGATTCAAGTCTGGCCTATGGCAATGGGCTATGTTTTATATACACACACAATCGAATCTCGAATTTTTTCTCCACTCGAATTGCTGGCAATCTGCCTTTTAGTTAACATGAATTTCCTAAATTTATTGCTAATATTATTATTTTTCCACAACAGAAAAACACAAAAATAATGGGAAAAACTTAATGATAAGCTCAAGTACATATATACATATATAGCACTTAGCTAAACTAGAATGTACATGGCTATGCCTCCACATGTAATGTCAATTTTATTAATTTTTAGTTGTGGGCATTAATGCGCCATTAACGAGTTGCGTTGATGGCGTTGTGTTAGGTGTATCGTTTGGAGCATCATTTTGTCCTGGTTTGGTCAATACGAATCTTTGTTAATATCCGCGCTGCGTTATAGTTGGAATTCCACTAAAGCTTAGCTTAGTTAGTCTCTCATCCCAGCCCCCAAACGCGCATCCTGTTCGTTAATATTGTAAGCTAGCCAATGCAAGAAATGTGAATAAATTAGCAATTTTATTTATTATGCCTCCAAGTTCTGCTGTATCCAATCGACATAGGGCCCGATGCGAGTATAGACTCCGGGCCATCCCTTAAAGCCACAGGATTCGGGACCGAACGAGGTGACACCAGCTGCGTAGAAGATATCCCTGGGTCCTGAGTTCAGTGTCACCATTAGTGGTCCGCCGGAGTCACCGCTGCAGGTGTCCACCCGATGCTCACCACCGGCGCACATCTGGGTCTCGTTCAGCTGAATCTTGAAAATTGTGTACTTTTCCTGGCAGCTGGTCAGGTTCCAGACATCCACGCTGATCTTCAGCTTGATGGGACTAGGCAGATTGGTCTCCGTTAGACCCCACCCGGCTGCATCCATGGAGTAGCCTGTGAAGAGATTCTTGCGCACCTGCTCAGTGCTGGGCAAGCAAATGGGTCGCACATAGTCGGTGTACCTAACGATAAATGGAAAGATTATGCATATTTGAATACTAAACTCTAATTAGTTTACTTACGTCACACTCTGCTTTAGTCGCACCAGAGCAATGTCGTTCCTTTGGTCCACCGAGTTGGGCACATACTTATCATGGATAATGGTCTTCTCCACTCCGATGTCTATGTGCATGGGGGCGCAGACCATCTGGCCGTTCATCAGCTTCACGCAATCCGGACTAAATCGTGTATCCCACTCCCCCAGACGAATGCTGTGCAACGAGGACTTCGATTCATCCAGTTTCCGGCTGGCCAGGCAGTGTCCGGCGGTCAAGACGTACCGGGAGTTGATCAACGATCCGCCGCAGTTGAAACTAAGAGAGTCCGAAGAATCTGCAACCAATATTTAATTATTTTTTAATTTTCTTTTAAATTATTTCAATATATTATATAGAGAAAATCGAGGACACTTATACGTTAAAGTTGATAGGGAGTGGACTTTGTGTTATTTTTTATTGATTTACTGATTAAAAAATAAATGTTTTTTTTAGTATTAGCTAATAGAAGACACTTAGAAGAACAAATTATGCTGTGCTTGATAGCCTACAGCCTTTTGATAGCCTTTTTAGACTCACGTTTTTTATACTGCAGCATCGCCATCCAGGGGAATTCCCAGAGACTTGTGTTTTGCCCACCAATGATGCGATCAGCGAACAAAAAACCGCAGGTGTCGTCTCCGGGTAGAACGTTGCCCGGCAGTTGCCCATCGTCGCCCGGAGTAGTTTGAATCGCTGTGTTGCCGCTACGTTTGCTTTGGGGACAGCATACCAGAATCCTTTCCACGACCGGTTGATTATTCTTTCGGTTGTCGAGGCCACACTGGCTGTTCTTGAGGAGAGTCCGCTGGGCGGGCGTAGTCCCGGCCGTTTTCAGGATATTGGCCAAATACGGGCAGCTGGCTATGTGGACGCACTGGCCAGCCTCCTCGCCCTCCTGGGGCCTGCAACTGCCGAAGCTGATTTGCGCCGCATCTGGAAGAATGGAGCATGGCGTATTAGAGCACTGCGAATTGCGATGCAATTGAACGGAACGGCAGAGGTCAAACCGGTTTCCCCCGCCACCTTCTCGGAGTCCCATGGACAGGCAACCCACCTAGTCCAGCTCGCAAAGTGCCGAGCAGCAGTAGAGCTAGCGGTAGCAGTTTCTGATCCGTCACCATCTCGTCGTATCGACTTCCAAGCGGAGACTAGCCGCGCTCTCCGCCAGTCGGGCTTAGTTAAGACCGAGCGTAATCTCTGGATGCGATTGGAGTAGATCAAAGGTAATCTAGATTGGCTATTGGCCATTATTATTTCTGGGGCAAACCCAGTACCCCATTGATACAGATTTATAGATTAGCCCTTTTAGTCATGTTGCGGGCACTACTCTATATGGGGTTTCTCTTAACCGGTTCCCTACTTCTCGGAACATTCACCATATCTCATTGATATTTTTATTTCTCACATCTGTAAAGATCTGGGAACCACTATTTTAAGCTGTTTAAGTTCTAAATTTTATTAAATCTGGTAATTTCTCTATATTATTTCTCCCAAAACTAAAAGACATTCGGGCACGATTGATCCAATTCAAAAAATGTATTTAGATGAGTGTGGCAGGCACCTGAAACCTTTCATCAAAAGCTCTCTATATGATAGCTTCTCGAGAGCTCCGATTTTGCGTTTCGTCACCCACATGGACATCCATCCAAAGTGAAAACAGGATTAAAAATATGATTATTTTGACATCACTGAAACTTGGAATATGACTGACTGGCCACAGAGTGATGCTAAACGGCAACTTCATCCACGCCTTTATGAATAAGCTCTAACAAAAATCTTACCAAGGCAATCATTTTATAAACACTTGAGTAAAATTATTCATAAATATTTCTAATCAAATCTTTCGTAATTCATGTTTATTAAATCAATGCAATGTTTTACAAAACAATAAAATTATTTACACATTAGGTGGATATTTAAATATTTCTGAAATATTTTTTTAATGTTTCTGAAAGGTTTCTGCCGGTGGGTCTACATTTATGATTTTCATGATTTCCATATTTTCATTAAACATCAGCACTCGGGTAAAGTCTGGCCGAGCTGAGTGGCTGTGGATGGACATTCAGTGAATGTCCCTATGATTCTGCGAAGCCTCTTCATGACAGAATGTAGTGGTGGTAACTGGAGTTTGAGGATCATCCTTTTGATTTTTGGATGTGTATGTTAGAACCATATTGAATATGATTTAAGAACATCAATAACAATAAAAAGAGTTTATTATAAACAATACCATATTGGCAAAAAGAATAATGCACTTTAAATAAATCCAGTTTCAATTGAATTCTAATACATGTGCTGTGGATAAACGTGGATACGTTTTGGTGTGGTTTGGGATTGTCTGGGGGTGGATATTCATCTTATATTATATATGTATTTATTTTATACCCTCATTTTATCTTTAATCCAATTATAATATGGCGCTATCCTTGTGTATAATCCTGGGAAAGCTCCACATTCTGTTGCACCATAGGAAACTATTCCAAGTAAATAGACCCTACCTCTTAGCTGGGACATCAATGGGCCACCGGAGTCTCCCACACAGGCATCAGATCCGTTGTTGCCGCCAGCACAGATATAGTTTTTATTCATGCTCCCGTAAAGTTTTGAGCAGCTAGATAATGGTAATCCCTTAAGATGAGCTTTATTGAGTATTGAACTGAAATATAGATTCGAGGATTTGGTCTTGCCCCAGCCGGCTATAGTCATATCTGAGCCCACAAATGCGGTTGTTATATTTTTCGACATAGTATAGGACTTTGTCAAACAAATGGGACTGATGGATTT
This sequence comes from Drosophila monieri, assembly GCA_035047585.1. Taxonomy (NCBI): domain Eukaryota; kingdom Metazoa; phylum Arthropoda; class Insecta; order Diptera; family Drosophilidae; genus Drosophila; species Drosophila monieri. The sequence goes on from JAWNPJ010000037.1 coordinate 380,344, forward strand.
CGTAAATCTAAAACGAAAAAAAAAAAAGTTATAAAACAAATGTATTACTTATCTATAGAACATTTGTCCAAAGAAGAACGAATTATTCTGAGAAATCGAATCCCATTAGGGCGGTTTATATATATATTACGTAATGATGGTTTTAATGATTCAGAGCACCCCCCAAAATCTTTCCTATGACAGCTATATGATATAGTTGTCCAAACTTTAATCTAAAAAATGTTCAAACTTTAAATACAAAATGTAGGATAAAGTTCTATAAAAATTCTTATAAAAATTCCTTATAAAAATTCTTATGAAAGGATTACGTAATCATCGTCTTAAATAATGAAACTAATTCAACTTGCCCTTCCCCTTATGGGATTAAGAGAAAATTATATTAAGATATAATCCCCTAAGCCCCTAATAAATGTATTCATGAATATGAAGGGATGGATGAATATTGGCAATGACTCACCTCACTGGCAGACGAAGTCGCAACAGAGCAATATCGTGGACAAACTTCCTTTCTTCCTGATAGAAGCCAGGATGTATAATCGTGTCTTCCACCATAATATCGAGGTGAGGGCGTTCGCATTCATTTACTTCATACAATTCTTTAGGACAATCACTTGTGTTCCATTCACCCAGCCGCACTCGAACGATGCTAGTGACCGGAAATTCCTCACTGTGCACGCAGTGGGCAGCGGTTAGGACGTATCGAGAATTAATTAAAGCTCCCCCGCAATAAAAATTTGAAACATTGAATTGTGATATTCTCTCGTAATTGACCAGAGCCATCCAGGGATATTCTTTATAAGCTGTTGGCTTTCCACCATCGATGCGTTTTATCTTCGGAATATATCCACAGTCGTCCCCATAGGGAAGCTTGTTTGCGGCAGTTGGACAGCACACTAAAATATTATCCTGCGCCCGAGGTCCTTTACTTGTATCGTATCCGCACTGGGTATTACGCACGATAGGTATTTTTTCGGTATGCAATTTTTTATAGATATTGTCACATTTTCCGATTTCGACGCATTTTTGTCCGAAAACGCATTCTTCGAATGCATTTTTCGCCACTATTTCGATTAAACAAATTTTAGATTAATTAAAATTGTTATTTGATTGTGAATAATTCTTAGAATATTAAGATCATCCAAATATAATTAAAATGCGAATATTTAATTGTTTCCCTTAAAAATTTCCAATTCTATTAATAAGATAATTACCAGCCGGTTCCAAGGAAATATTAATTAGAAGCACTATTATCAATTTCATCCACAAGAGCATGTTGAGCCTTTGAAGTTTCGACTACGACTGCCCTGAAACGTTATTTTGATCTCCAAATTATACCCGCTTTAATCTGTCTGTGATTCAACCAACAATTCAATTTAAATTCAGAATAAAAAGTAATCAGAAACATTTTTTTTTTTCACCCCCTGCGGTTTACTAGGAATTAGCTGGCTACAATTCAAATACAAAGGCTTAAAGCTAAGGCCTAGAAGAGGGCTTTTTCTTCCAAAGGACATCAAGTATGATTCTGTTTAGCGGCTGGGGCGGCGTTGGCCAAAATCTGGAAGTTTGTGCTGGAGTAGGTAGGGATGGGGGCGTGGCGTCTAAATCTTGTTGCCGTTGTTCGCGTAGTTGTAGACCTGCTGGAATCCCTCGCCGTCGTCACCCTCGCCATCGTCTGAATCATCGGAGTCGAATGTGTTGTCGGGTATGTCGTACAAACGGATGATCGGCTTGTTGGGGTCCTTCATTATCAGATACTTGCCGTCCTTTTGCTTCATCACTAAATCGATAATGCACCGCAGGATGCCCCAAGCATTGTCCATGCTGAGATTGATCTGGGTGGCAAACTCGTGCGGCTTGAACTGCTGCGTGCCCAGAATGACATGACGGGAGTGATCCCTTGGGTTGATACGCGACACATAACCCAGTTTCAGCTGATCGGATCCGGCAAGCACGGCCTGAACGGTCCACTTGGCCAGCTTGCAGGCGTTATTCCTCAATTCGTTGGCCAACACAGCGCCACGTTGTGTGTCTAACTTCTGGCGCCACTCCACTCCGTTAGCCAGCTTGGAGTCCCATTCATTAAGCGCCTTGATAGACATGAACTGCGGCTCGCCGCTGGGAGTCTGTAGAACACCATCGTGCTCACAACGGGCCACCAAAACCTAAAGTAAAGGAGATATGGGTAAGTTTCATTCATTCTGAGGCTTACACTGCCCTTTTAATGCAAAGGATTACTTACAATGTCGCTTCCCAACTCCCACTTCTTGTAGCGGTAGCCCACACTAGCCACCTGGATGTCCTCGTCCTCACTGATGAAGGGATTGCTCTCCTGGAACTTGAACTTGGCTTCCTGGTCACCGGTCTTGAGCACCTGCTGGCTGAAGTTGTGGTTAATAAAGGTGGCTTCGATGGCCAGGTTGCGGGGCGAGTTGCAAGAGCTATCATCATCAGTTGGAGGCTCCACGCTGGTCTCATTCACGGTCAGTAGGTCGAATTCCGTATGGTCTCGCTTGTCCATGAAGATCTTTTCGCCTGGCGAGAATTATAATTTATTAAATACACATTTTTTTTTTAAATAATGGCATAAAATAACTAACCGACTTTCTCGATGACAATATCCCACGAGTAGTTCGAGCGCGTCGAGCACATAATGGTGGCCAGGATGGCGTCGGTGGCAAAGACGTTGCCGATGGTCTTGGACAATCGCCGAATCACTGGATCGTCGGTGGTGGTGACCGTGTGCACAATTCGATCGATCTTCTGCAGCGGCTTCTCGTTCTTCACGTTAATGCGATCGTAGGTCTTGTCGTAGTATTCCAGCGTTCCGCAAGTGACGATGTCCACGCCCTCCTTGATGTTTGGTAGCGAAAGCTTAATCAATCGCGGGAAGTCCATCTCCTCGATGGAGGCCCAATCGGCGCGCACGGCTACCGAGGATTCGCGCATCTTTGGTGGCGGACCACGGTTTCCGAATTTCTTGCCCATGCCGCGACGGGGATCGCGTGCCTTCACGTTCTTGCCACTGAGCGTTGTCATGCCGTGAGTGTTGATGCCACCACGGGCGTTCCTGCCCCTACCCGAGCGCGAGTTGCGCATGTTGCGGAATCGTCCGCGCTGGTGCGGCGGCTTCTGGACACGGGCGGTGTCCACCAGGTGGAAGGTGGTCTCATCCTCCTCATGGTAGTACGAGTACTGGTTGCCGGTGCCGAAGGTGGACGCGTACTTATCTGCAAGACATCGATAGAAGCATATTAGGGTAAAAATCATCCAGACAGCTGCCACGACACAGGCACATAACCTCACTTTTCGGTAAGTTAGTTAAGTGTTCCATGCCCGAATCAACTCACTTTGGTACTTCTTGTCGTTGTTCGAGGTGCTGGTCCAGTCGCAGATCTTGCCAAGACGATCGTTCTTGCTGAACGGCTGGTATGGAACATCCTTAAAAGTATCCGGCAGTTCGCATGGTCCCCATCCCTTTTCGTTGAATTGAACCGTCGGTTTCTCGAACGTCGGAAACTGCGACGCGGTGTTTATGGTCTCGCTCATTTCGCGCTTTGCACGGGGTCGCTCTTCACTCTGGTATTTGGGTTTCTGATTCAGCAATCAAACACAAAATACAGAGAATTAGGAAACAATTGTTTCGGTCGCGAGTTGCAAAAAAGAAGGAAAGGTAAGTGCTGCCATATCGCTAAACTTGCAAATTATGGTCACACTTACAAAAAATATCTGGCAAGTAGGCAAGAAAGAGCATTGCCACTTAAGTTTCCCAGTGGATAAATTAGTTATCGATAATTTTATTTTTGATAAGTTAACGGCAATTTAAATTTCCACAAAAAGCAAGAAATTCAATTCCATGCAACTACATTTTTATGGATGGAAAATCGCTATACAAATTGATTATGGGATTCCGTTTCAGATTCTGATGAATAGTGGCAAAGATTTTTCATAATTTTTTCGATTTGAAAAAAATTGTATTAAATAATAAATTTTGTTTACAGATTTTGATGCAGATTAAGAGAGAATCATTCGAATCGAATCATTTAAGGTATTCCGCTCAAGGATCAGATAAATATTGGCCGAGATATGGCTTTCCCAAGAGCCAAAAATATCATCCCCATGCATTTTCCACGTTTCGAAGGGGACACCCCACAAAATTTTAGAAAAAATCGAAAAAATATTTCGTTTCCAGATTTTGATGCAGATTGGTGGAGAATCAATCTATAAATTGTTTAAGGTATTCCGCTCAAGGATCAGATAAATATTGGCCGAGATATGGCTTTCCCAAGAGCCAAAAATATCATCCCCATGCATTTTCCACGTTTCGAAGGGGACACCCCAGAAAATTTGACAAAAAATCGAAAAAATATTTCGTTTCCAGATTTTGATGCAGATTGGTGGAGAATCGATCTACAAATCGTTTAAGGTATACCGCTCAAGAATCGGATAAATATTGACTAAGATATGGCTTTCGTAAGGGGCAAAAATATCATCCCCATGCATTTTCCACATTTCGAAGGGGACACCCCAGAAACTTTGACAAAAAATCAAAAAATATCCCGGTCAAGAATCGGATAAAGATTGGTTTAAATATGGTCGTGATACGATAAAATGTCACATTTTTTCATTTGGTTTAAAGCTTCTGAAGCTTTACATTATTAAGGGTATACAAATTCAGCCTTTTATACATTCACATACGCAGATCATCTTTTTAAATACTGGTAGTCCTATAATTTGCTAAAACTCCAGGGACAGGATTAAAGTTTCCATTAACTGAATGTCATATTTCACGTCATTTGTGTACCAGCTTTGCACCAGGATGTTTGTTTTGTTCCGAAAAACAAGTGCCTCCAAAGTGTCAGGATTAATCCTTCTTGTTCTGTTTTACTACGCAAGGATACTTGGCGTCGTATTCTTTAAACCTAATAAATCAAAACATGGATTCTTTGAGATGAGCTGCCTGCGTCCTTTATGGAAATGGACAATTTTCATTTGCCAACTAATCCTGCTTACTTTCTACATTTACAAATACATTATGTGGACTCTGGATAGACTCGATTGGCTCGACCAGGTGCAAAACTATAAAACCCTACTGCTTTCCATTTGGTGCTTTTTGGGACTGATCGGAGTGAAAATCTTTCATGGATCAAAGGTTATAAAATTAGTCAACAGATATCTGCGCGTTTTCCAGCGAGTTAGAGCTCTACCCCTACAGAAGAAAATTGGATTCGGAAACAGTAGCGACTTTTTACTGATACTTTTAACACTGTGCTGTCAATGCCACGAGTTCATCTTCTATTCGGAAACATTACTATATAATCATACTTTGGTGGACATTTTGGATTGGTTTTCCTATGTCTACGTGGTTATTGTCAATCATATTATGATGCGGATTCATTTTTTCTGGTATCTCAGTGTGGGAGTTTTATATTCTGAACTAAACGAATACGTCCATAGCGAGGTAAAGAACTTAAGGTTTCCTCAAGGAAACCAGAGAAAAACTCTACGCCGATTGGAGGAATGTCTCATAATTTACGAGGAAATTGCTTCCATTACCAGCAGTTTCCAGGATATATTCAATTTTCATCTCTTGTTGACTCTGATGCAGATATTTTTCTACGTCTCTGTTTACTCCTACGACATGATCCAATTTTTGGATTTTCATGACATTTGGAGGTGGGGATTTTTTCTAAAAATCATAATGGATTTTCTCCTATTAAGTGTGGCTATCCATCGAGCCGTAAACCAATTCAAGGGCATTCGCGATCTCCATTTTGAAATGTGTGGCTTTGGCGGTTGCCAGGAGTGGCAAAAAATGGTGAGTGGATTCAAATAACTGAAACTGAAATGTATTTGGTTTTTCCAGGTAGAAGTCTTTCTCAGTCATCTAAATCAGTTCGAGCTTAGAGTTTCCATTTTGGGTCTCTTTGACGTTTCTATGGAATTTTATCTCGAGATTGCATCTGGTATTGTGACTTATTTAATTTTTGTCATACAAACTGTTATGCAGTTGGAAAATGAAGAGGAAACTGTTCAGGACATTAATAAAGGTTAAAAGGTTTTTATTCGATTGAGATTGAGATAGCTTGTCATCGTTTATTGTGTATTTAATTGTGTAAACTCTTCAAACTGAGATGGCATCAAAGTTTAGGAAAATTACTTAATGCAATTACTCAATGCACGTTGCCTTACCAATTTTAAGGTCATTCGAGTCCGAGTCTTACCCAAAATGAGTGCGTACAAAGTTACCTCGGTTATCCTGATCGGATGGTTCTACTATGAAAGATTCGTGGGCCTTCTCTTCTACCGCCTCAACAAATCAATCGACGGAGTTTTAGAAATAGAAGAAACTCCCTGCATTTCTTGTTGGTGGAAAAGAATAATTACAGTGATTTGCCGCTTACTTGCAATTTGTTACCATGTGCATTACATTTTCGTAACATCTGTAGGGGACCCTTTGTATTTAATAATGCACTGGACTCAAGCTACACTTAATATTCTATGCTATTTGGGATTAACTTTCTTGGAAAAGTTCCACAGTCCAGAGGTAATCAAATTGGTCAACATGTTTTTCAAACTGCGCAGACGTGTAGCTGATTTGCAAAAAGGCCCTCGATTGGGATCTGACAACGCAGAATTTTGTTTAATTTTCTTGGCACTAGGTTGTACGATTCATGAAATATTTTCATTTCTCTATTTAATAAACATAAATATTCATTGGGCTTTTCATAATTATATTTTTATTGTGAGTCACATAGTCTTAAGGATTAAGTTTTTCTGGTACCTCAGTGTGAGCATTCTGTATTTCGAAATTAATGAATATATGTCAACGTTTCGGCAAAGAACCATAAAAGAAATAGAGCTGGCTCTTACGCTTCACAAAGAGCTATCGATTTTGAATGGCAGATTTCAAACCATTTTTAATTCATTTTTATTCTGGAGTATGTTAAACGACACACTTTTCTTTGGTAATTTCTTAAATAACCTTTTGATGAAGCCAAATTTTGTGAATCTCTTCCTTATTAGTTTGCCATTCAAAGCTTTCACTGAATTTTTGCTTATTACTGTGTCCATTCATAGAGTAGGGACACAATATGTAAAAATTCGCGAGTATATCTTGGAGATAAGTTGTATTTGTGAACTTGAAGATTGGCAGAGAACTGTAAGTAGTTTAACAAATAATACAACTTTCTTTTAAAAACGCTTCTTTACAGGCAGAAATCTTCATTACACAACTCAATCTACACGAGTTCAGGGTCTGCATTTTTGGTCTTTTCAATATTAATCAGGAACTGTGTCTTAAAATTTTATCGGCAATGGTTTCATATATACTATCTTGTCTACAAGGTGCTTTAAAAAACACAAAATAATAAGAGGTTTATTTTAGAAACTCTATTAAGAGAGAAATATCCTTAAACTTTATGATTGATTTGTAATAAAAATTGTGTATGTCTTGCAATTATAAATAATCTATCACTCTTGTCATAGAAATGTTTTTTAAAGTCTTTATGGTAATGATAATATGGTAAGAGTATGATATGGTAATTGTTTAAACTCTTTATTTGAATAAAAATCTGACATAGCATTTAAGGGCAGGAATGAAGTCTTTTATGAAACTTTTCCTTGTATTTCGCACAAAAAATAACATCAAAATTGTCCGAGAGCTGTTCGGACTCATTTGCATCGTAAATCTGAAACGTGAACAGGTAGGATAAATTCTGTCAGCGGTTTGGTTTCGTCAACTCACATTATCCAATGCTATGGCCGGCACCCCGTCGAATGAGACCTTAGCTGTCTCCTGGCCGTACTTAGCCAATATATCGTTGACGGAACGGGTTGCCTTGCATTTCTTTACATCGCCCACATCGATTTTGTAGCGGTCAGCGCACTTGTCCAGCCTGTTCTTCTTGCCTTTCATCATGCAAGCGATCAGCTTGAAAGATTGGGTGATATTGTGGTGCTCCAGTATGCATCCATGAATGGCATTTAGCTCGCACTCATCCACCCCGTGCTGACAAACGACATTTCCGGTATCGTCGAGCTGAAATTGCATTGGATTAAATGGCGATTAAGTCTGATAACTATTTTTATCTCTGAATAATCGGAGAGTCAAAAGCAAGACCATAAAATGTTAAAAGTATGAATTAATAACTCACCTGGGCATTCCCATAGGGCACCAGAGTAAGCTCCGTATATGGGAAAAGGCTCAGGCGCATCATCGCGGGTAAGAGTTGCGAGGTGACGAATTCCCTGCAGTAGGGACACAAAGCCTCGTAGTACAGTGTAACTGGCAGCTTGTCTTTAACTGGTCCTCGACGCTGTCAGGTGCCGTTAGTTGTGTTATAAATTTTGGATTCCACACAAAAAATACTCTGGGACACTTACCTTAGCCGTGGCCACGCCTAATAAGCCCAGCATCAGAAGGCAGACATAGAGGAACGCTTTCATTGCAAGTACAATTTAAATATGGAATCGTCTGGAGATCTTGAAACCGCTCAACGCCACCGCCTGGTGAACACTGAAATAAAGTCTGGGTTGTATGTGCGTTGACACTAGAATTCATCAATCCGAAATGGAGCAGAGGCTTAGGCAAAAGTGGGGGTGAATAAGGGTTTAAATAAGAAAACAGTATTACTCAATAATTAAAGTACTTACTAATAAATCCTTTATACTAATTGCTGATTTCATTCGAGAATGATTTTGTTTCCTTATTGTTTTTAATACTAAAACCGCAAGCTATCCCTGAATATTTTTAGGATGATGACTTGTTTCCTCCGGAAAATCATGAAGACTAGACCCCCTTAGGAGTCACCGTCCCTGCTGATAGGAAGCATTTCCCTGAGGTTTCAAGCTGTGAGTATATTCCGACTGCGTCAGACCAAAACAAAGACCAAAAATCCCGAACCCAGCGAGCAATTACCTCTGGAAACTGAACAGAGAAACACAGCGGGTTTAATCTTATTTTTAGCTGGTTAGACAGCTGTTCCTGATTAGGATAGGATCTGTGTACAAAAGCAGCTGATAACCTGATCTATTTAAATTTCTATTTTACTTTCGTCAAGAGGCTGAGTCAGCTAAAAGACAAACACTTTGGTCCAAGCCGTCCAGTGGAGTATAATTATTATTTATTGGTTTTAGGACATTAAATAGTATTACTCATCATGTTACAGACATTATAGAAATTATTCACAAGTAGGCAGTTTAATTTTGAACTTTTTCAAGTACTCTTTGCAGAAGTAGCGCTCGAAGTTGTACCGGATGCTGCTCTGCTCATAGGGATTAAAATCCTACGAAGTTAAAAGAATATTGTATAATATTTATATAGTAATTGATCGAAAGGAGGCTTACATTTTCAAACACAATGCTGGGCACAAAGGAGATGCCCAGTTTTAGAGTTTCTTTTCCATAGGGAGCCAAGATATCAGCGGTTTTACGAGAGGCCTTACATTCCCGGGCTTTGCTTACATCGAGTCCTAATTGGCTGGAGCATTTGTCTAATTGATTGCTATAGGATCGGAGCATACAGTAGATCAGGTTGAAGGCAGTGTGGATATCCAGCGTCTCAATAATACAGGCATGGAGGGCATTCAGTTCGCACTCCTCTTCGCCATGCTGGCAAAATACCTGCAGTTCTCCTGTTCCAGTATTGTTGTAGAACTGAAGCAAAGGATGATAAATATATAAGTTTATAAAAGGTAATTATATTAAAAATATCATTTCAAAATAGGCAAAAAATGTTTCTGTCATGACATACATACATATATTTTTTGGTAAATAAAAGTGTCTTTATTGAGATCAAAATAGCACAAACATTAAAATGAATATTATTAGGTTAATAGCTTAGATGACTTGTTCCAATTCTCTATGAAAACACAGATGTTTTTGGTTCAAAATAAACAAATGAATGAATGGAAAAATGTGTTATATATGGAGCAAGTTAATACGCGATAAAAAAGGACAATTGGAAACTTACTCCAGCCTTGCCAAAGGGATATAGCTTTAGGTCCGTGTATGGCCACCAGTTATAGCTATTCAGGGCATCGTACAACCTTCGACGGATGAAGTACATACTATCCGGGCACAGGGCTTCATAGTGAACGGCCAACAGCAGTTTTCCCGGGGATGGTGGCGGTGTTGGGGTCACTTCGGTGACATTGCCAGGACGCTCCACTGTCTGTCCAGAAGCCAAAGAGATGAGCAGCACGCTCAGTACACAGTGTACGCCACATATTTTATTCATTGTCCGCGTTTCGGTTCCCGCTCTTGACAGCTTCACAAACCAAACACAACTGCTCTTTCTGATTTACCCATTTCGTATCTCTATATGTGTCTCTCTATATAAACAATCCCGCGTATTTTCATATATCACGTCCGTACATAGGCTTTCTATATAGCTGCCACTGTTTTTATGCAAATAATTTCTCTCCCTCTCAAAAGAACCAGAGCACCCATAGAATTCTCTCCAAACATCAAAAAATCGTGGGGTTATCTGATTTATCACTTATCTCTAATCAGCTGGATCGTCCCCGTCGCTTAACCCAATGAACTTCTGCGCTGGTGATAAGAGATTGTGGGGATTTTTAGCAGGAATTTGGCATTATTGTTATTCAAATTTAAATTATTATTTTCTTACCAAATGTGTACTAAGAAAGTTTAGAAAGATCTCCAAAAGAGATCTTAAGTTGATTAAAAAAATCAAGAAAGAATATAATTAAATCCAAGACAGTATAATGTCCCATCCCTTGAAATCCGTCAGTTGGAAAATAGGTTAATGGCCAAAACCGTATGAGTAGCGCAATTAAGTGTGTCGCCCGTGGTGGCCGGTAGGCATTAACAATTCATAAACAGCGAGCTTATCAACAATTTAAAGCGTAACAAGTTCAGTGCACTGTCATGTCGCTAATTGACAGACCGGCAATGGCTCCATTTTGGTAGCGTGCCTTGGAGGCCGGTCCAAAACGGTTGTTTAGCTTTTTTTGTTTACTTTTTTTATGCTGTTGTTTATTATTATTTGTGTTGCTGTTGTATTTTGTGGCTAGAAAACCAGTTGGTGGCGCGTATATAGATGTAACTGTCGCACAAGATGGCTTGCACAACCTGCAACCGGCAACCGAATGCCATTGACCATCGTCCGAACGTGAACGCTAACGTGGCCGACAAGTTAGTTGAGCAATTTCAATTTCTAACTAATTTTCTATGCCTCTTAATTGCCAGGAAAATGTTTGGGATTGTTGCCGGCAGCATTTATGGGCACGTCATCCCATCACGGACCGTGTTTCATGGTCAAGGTTTGCACGCAAGAATGCCTCGTGGGCTCCCCGGACATACCAACAAAATATTAACAAACAACCAAGCTTTGAACATGTCTTTCAACTCTATTTTAGTCGAAAGCCTATATTTGGAGGCAGAGCGATGGGCTTTCGAATTTTAATATTTATTTTAAAGCTTAGGAAATGAAGTTCTTAAGTTCTTTAGATCTTTAGATTTATCTGCTAATATTGTTTTTTAATTTCTTATGTCTATCCCTGTTAAAACTTTTTACTGTGCATCTGTGGCATCGTTTATTGCGCAGGTGCAGCAGCCAAGTAGTGACCATCACCATCCTGGAGGTACAACTTCCCATCCGGAGACTTTGAAAGCGAGAGATGAAAAAGCGACAGTAGTTTTTATGACGCGCCTCGCAGATTTCCGTACAATTAATTGGCTAGAGAGACCCCAGTGGCAGACACTGGGCATTCCAGCGTGTTGCAGCTGCAGTTAACCCAAATTGCTTCTTGCTGACCAATTGGGCTGACCAGCTCATAGATCTCATAGCCTGAAAAACACTTTTGCAGCCTCCCGGCAATGGCACGACTAACGTTTAACTCCGGTCTCTGATTTTCGTCTTAGAAACGGAGTTTAAGCCGGCGGGGTCTCTGAATCAGAGTCTCGAGTCCGTTCCAGTTTCTGGAGTCGTTTATTGTACTGCTTTTTTGCTTCTTCTAATTTGCATTTTTATAGATTCGCGAGTTTTTGGTCGGTGTGTCTAAGCTTGATGCCAAATTCAAAGGGTATTATTGTGTGGACTCAAAAGTGGGTAAAGCCCTGATTAGGAGGGCATAAAATTTTAGTTGATCTTGCCAAACTAGAGCATTCGATTTTACAGTTTCTATAAAAAAGTCTTTTAATTTTAGGTCTTCAACTTAAAGGGTATTGAGAGTCTCGAACACTACTCTCTCTGGTGGTTTTTGCTGTCCGATTTTTCTGGCATTGCCTGTTCTTGTTGCAACATTTCAACCGCAAACCAATGAAGCCATGTTAGCCGCGTTTTATTGTTGGCTTTGTTTCTCGTCGATCTCGTTGCCGAAAACGCATTGAGCCAAACATTAACCCTTGGCCAGAAAGAAATTCGTTGAAGTACGTCTTCTAGAGAAAAGAAAAAAAATTGTATCTATTATAATAATACATTTTTAATCTATTTTAAGAACTAATAGCCATTAATCATTATTTCTTTATGTCAAAATACTGTTGATGAGCTCACACCAGCCATTAAATTGTCGGGAATCTTATCTTCCTGGTTTGATTGAACTTGTTTTGCGAGGGAAAGTTGTGCTCAGACTTTACACATGCTTTAAAAATACCTGCTTTTGTTTTCGCAGAGTTCTCGCGGATATTTATAAAACAATTAACTCACGTAAGAACTAAACGTGACTCAGGGAAAGGAGTATGGGTGACTTTCCACCAACTGGCATATGTTGGTGTTAAGCTTTGCTTTCGGTGGCTGCTTTTCGAAAGAGAGGCTTTAGTGGGTCACGGTGGACCAGTTTTGCAGTTTTTTTGGCCAGACTGGTCAGGAAGAAATTTCGTTGCATATAATTTCTTTTCTCTTTTGCGTGTACAGAGAAAAAAAAAAATCGGAAAAAAATCATTACTTCTACTAAAAAAACAATCAAATTTCTGGGCTTAAAATTATCTTTAGTGAGTCATACTTTCATGAGGTAAGTGAAGGCCTTTCTCTGGAAATATTTTCTTATTTTTGTCATGCAACTGGGGATCGAGTATCTCCAAAGCAGTTTTATTCAATTCAATGTCCGTTATATGCTGGGAGCGGTCAAGATCTCTTCTACCTCCGATACTTAAGCTCCTCATGGTGCGATCCGTCCACGTCGGGGCAACGTGTCTGGGCATCTAATTGTGCATCCCCAATGCGAGATGATTTCTTATGCAAATTATAGATGGTAATGCCCGATTTCCGCCGACCCATTAGCATTGTCAATTTTTACGATTTTATGAGACGGCTAGCCCCTAGACGGGGCTCTCGGCCACATCATAATCCAACTTCGTGGGGATTGCCTCATCGTTACACATTTCTCGGGTATTACATGATGATATTCATCAGCGTCTGCCTGCTTGGCTCCACTCTTCGGCTCGCGTGCAAAGGCCTTATAAAAAGTGGCCATAGCTGGGGCAATCGAATCCCAGATGCTCTGCTCGGCTGCGGTCTGCAATGAGAATCGCTTCGAGATGGTTTCCACGAGATTAGCAGTTTCGGCTAAGCTGATTCAAATCGCCAGTTGAACGAATCTTCAATTGTTCATTCGGAACAATTCAGGGAAAAGCATTATACAATTTTAGGTGCAACTCATATTGCCCGTGAACTATCTTGTTATTTCATCTAATTATGCGAAGAGTTAATAAAACCTCATGAAAATTTGGCATAAAAATGTTTTTCCTTCAACTCTATGATAGACTTAATTTGCAACAAAGTTTCAATAACCTTTAATACAAATTTGAGCTTCGAAGCTCATATAATCATTTGTCATTTCCTGTTAAAAATCTTTTCCGGCAATGAAAATTTTCCACGAAAAGATTCCTGTTTAAAGTCCGGTTCAACTTTCAACCTGTCCATTCAATGGCATGACATTCGCTCTTGGCTTAAATAATCCGCTTACCAAGTGGTTCAACTAGCTTGGCCAACCAACCAGTTCGGCTTACCCTTTCAATTTTCCTGTTGGCTGAAAGTGTTCCTTTACATAATTAGCAGTCATTGCATTTACTTAAATGATTCGTTGTTCTTGCCATAATTTCACGCCTGTAGCCATACCCATGCCTTATAAAGTGATCACTGTAACCAAAGTACCTTGAAAGTGCAACAATAAGCCAATAGGGTATCGTCAACAAAGCTCTGCCGCACATGCAACCAAGCATGGACCTTACAAATGACGCCACAATACCGCAAAATGCCGAAAATGCATTTTCACATGCAGTCTGATTCCGAGGGAAATAAATCTCATAGTTTTCCACTTACCACTCCATGCAGTTGTCAACTTTGACATTCCGAATCGGCCCCCGGGAAAGATTCAGGGATTCATAAAAAAAAAATTTCGCAAACCTTTTTTGTCCACAGATTCGGTTGAATGTATTTGTATCTGTAACTGGTACTGTTACTGGCGAATAGAGAACATTATCTTGTGGCCTTTGCGCTTTTTTCGCATGTATCTAGACCATGTGCCGACGGATGAGCTGAGGGCTAGCTGGGAGGTAGAAACGGGTTCTTGTGTGTGCGGTAATGTTCCATTTCCATTTCCTAGCGCGGCAGCAAAACCTTTTTTTATGGCATCTGGTAATTGAGTGCAATACCCGGCCAAAAGGTGAGAGGGAAGCGATCGCTTCGTAAACAGTTAGTTCCGATGCCAATAACCCGACCGGGCCGAATGACGCACGCCATACCGTCAAGTGTATATCGTAAATCTTGGTCGCTGTCCACACAGATACAGATACAGATACAGATACAGATACCGTAAGGAAAAGATACACCTTCTAAATAGGTCTGACTTCAGACGCGGGGCAGATAATGCTATTAAGTGTTATACGCAACTATTTATTTATAATTATCGTATAATTGTGGGGCACACTGAGTGCTCAAAATAACACTTGATTCGAAAATTGGGGACACCACCATCGGGCGCAACTTTTTAGGGCACCGACGACAGATGGTGGGGTTTTTAATTGGATTGAGCGGTGAACAGAGAGCAAAGTGTTCTATGGGGTATTTCGTATGTGCCCATGTTTGTGGCACATATACCAAGTGGAAAGGCAAACAACGAATTGAAAACGTTCCCCACACTTGGGAAAATTCTGACGTAAACCCTTTGACTTGGATCATTTCATTAAATTATATGTGTTCTGTAAAAAGTTTAATTACCCAAAGTGCTTTTCAAGCTAATTGTTTTAATTCTAAACATGGAGATACTCTAACAACAGTCCCCCTACATTTTAATTTAATTTCCTAAATAGTAATTACATTGAAATTATATATTTTTTCTTATGTAGATGGTGCCGTGACACAAATGGCTTTAAAGCTTGGAAAACATTTTTTTCTAAGTGAAGTTTTGTTTTCCATTTTGATTCTCACCGATCTGATAACAAGAAGCGGAAACAGTAAGCGAATAATTTACGGGCCACCTTACTTCCTTTTGGCCTCAAGGGGGCGTTGAGCAACAAGTGGCTAAGAACTTGGCTGAAACTCAGCTTTTCAACACATCAGCCCCTAATCACATTAGCACAGTGTCCAACAAATGGCCATTAGACATTAGAATGATGGGGCATAATTATGTGACCCATGGAGGTGGCCATTGTCTTGGCCGGCAGGGATCTGCAGCGGAGGTGTGGGCCGCGAGCAAAGCCGATGGGGCGTTGCGCAAGATTTATGACGCCTCCAAGCTGACTTCCCAGCTTCCGTTAAACATAGCTTTCGGCTTTAGCTTCTGCCACCGATCTGGCATCTGGGTCTAGGTCGTCCAACCGTCTGACGGATGGCTGACGGCTCGGCGGCCACGTTCGGCTGTTCAGTCAGCTAGAAATTCTTTGCCATCTATTTCTGTTGCCTTTTGCGGTTTGTGTGTCGTACTTATACTTATATATATATAGGCAACAGAAAATACATATATTTCGTATATATACTGGCACTTTTTTTGGGCTCGGCAAGCCATCTAGCATAGAGCCAATTACAATACTAAAATATTGACTTTGGTCGAAATCTGCATACCCTCTGGATCTCTCAAAGCGAATAAAGATAATGAATGAATCTGAGGCTTGTTTGGACTAAGATTTATCTAAATGGAATTAGATAGTGCGGAAGAGGAAGTGATGAATGAAGTTTCAGATGCTTAAAAAACGAAGACTCTCACATAATTTTAGTCGAAAAAAATGTAGATCTAGAGCAGGTATGGTAGAGGTTTTAAAAATAGAAGAAAGTTAAAACTAATACCTGGACTGTTGGATATCCCCAGATACTATTTTCATTTCTTGGATGATAAGTTTCTTCGGAAATTGGAAAAGCCCTTTGTATGTCAGGGTATTGAAAATGGGACAGGCTAAATCTCTTAACTAACTCGGCGGTGTGCATTTCCCGCCTCCATCAACGACTCCCGCACCCCTGCCACCTTTGCCCCACCTTCGAGGTGCAACAGGGCCGCACATTGGAAACTCGTTTCCGTCCACCTTGGCTTTGTTTTTAGCTTCTTAGTCAATTACTATTTTCAATCTGAAAGCGTTTTAATGCACACTCATTAATCCCAGCACCCCCGCAGCGAGTGCAGGTGAGATTCAGATTGAGAATGAGAATGAGAAGAAAAGCACAGGCAAAAGCAAAAGCATTACTAAAGCAAAAGCAAAAGCTGAAAAGTGAGAGGAGAGCCAGGTAGTGGCTCTCTGGGGTCTGTTTACATTTTATTAAGTAATCAGCTGTTGTAGCTTAGTGAGAGCGTTTAAGCAGCAGAAGAGTGGCGCAGCGCCGGAGCATGTTGGAGCAGATGAGAGGCTGAGCGGCTGAACGGCGGAGAGGATGTAACTGTAAAGTCAGCTTTAGCTATACTTTTTTATTTTTTTTTTTTTGTCAATTGATTGACAACAACAACCATCGGCAGTGTAAAGCCACTGAAGGAATTTTTACTCCCAGAGCTGCCGGGTCTCTGTATCTGTATCTGAGTATCTCTGCCGCCGCCGCTGTGCGAGCCACCGTGAGCCGTGTAGCGCAAACAACACAGCCAGCCAGCCAAGCAGCCAGCCAGCCAGCCAGTTGTTATCGGAACTTGGTCGTGTCAAGTTGGTCGCGGAGGCTCTTACTCGCTGCCCTGGTGGGTGATTTTTGTTGTGTTTGTTGGGGGCTGCTAGCTACTTTTACTGCCTGTGCTCTCTCCGCTCTCTTTTCGTTTTGGGGGCTCCCACGCGCGCAGGCAGAATAAATCGTTAATAGGCTATTCGCGAAAATATCGAGGAAAATTGAATGTTCAGCTGAATGTCAAAAATTGGAAAGTTCACAAGCTCAGCGGCAGAGTCGGCCGAGTCAGCCGAGTCGGCAGAATCGCGTATAAACGGCAAGAGCATGCGACAAAATCCTACAAAATAAATATATATATAAATTACAAAAATAATATAAGAAACTGTGCTGCAATCGGGAAGCTTTATTTATATGTATAGTGGGTGTGTGTGAGTGCGTGTGCTCAAGTTCATGGTGTTTGTTGTTAGGTTGTCATCAACAACAACAACAACAAAAACAACAACATGGTAGTGACAAAAGTATTGTTTGGGTCAAGTGGGGATATCGGAAAGTAACCAAAATTAAAGTGAATCGGGAAAAAAAAAATCAATCGGAAACTATTGTGAATATCAATACCACCCAGTACCTGGGGATGTTCTACAGCCCGCCAAACACGGCAACCTATAAGATACAGATACACTCTCCTCCATGTCGCTGTATGTCGAACAAGCTGTTGCTACACACACACACACACACAGCCAGCGACAAGAACGCATAATAACAAGAAGTGATAAACAGGAGTTAGATCCCCGGTTTTCCGCCTGATTGCACTGTTGTTCAATTTGCTCGTCTATCAGCCCGTCCCATCGCTGTAGTAGTGTACTTCTGTAATATCTGTGAGCGTCATCAGCGGTCGCGCTGATAAGCGCTGATAAGCCATCTACTAATTCGCTCCCTATCTCTCCCGCTAAGTCCTCTCTTTTAGCGGCTGCTAGGGCGTCAAATTTTCAGACACAATTTGCTTATTTTTGCACGTCTTTGTCAGCGTTTTTTGCGTATGATTTTTTTTTTGTTGTGTCTGGCACCGTCCAATCAAATCTACATTTTTTATTCCCCCCAATTGTGCGCGGTTCGGTTCAGGCTTTCCACCTAGCGCACTAGAGCACTCTCTATGATCCGATCCGATTCCGCTTTGTCGTGGAAATTGCTTTTTAAACGACTTTATCAAATATGCAAAAGCCACTATAATGAATATGAAAACCCCTACAACGCGACGGAGAAGAAAACAATCGCGAGTGCATGAATAATTGCCATCTTTGTCGTCGTACATCCTTTCATATATCTGTAATTGCATTTAATTAAAAGAGGAAATACTTACAGCAATAAACAAGACATTTTCACAATACAAGGAGAAAACATCGAGCAATTAAAAAGTAAAAATAAATTACGCAAATTACTAAATCTACATACAATAAAACAAAGTGAGGGTAAGTTTCCATTTAGTTGAGCAAATTAATTAAGTTGTCGCTTATCTCTCAGTATCCAACGGTTATTTTCCAAGAAATTTTTTTTTTCCACCCATGCCGGGCGGGGACTGATGGCCTTTCCCTTACTGACCACCACCCAACCCACTTCCACGCGAGATATCAACAATTTCCTTCTGGCCAAGTTACGCAGTTGAAAATCAATAAGCTTGTGACTCTTGCCTATTCCTGGCTGAGCTCGCCGACGTTTTTCATTAGCAACAGCTGATTGCACAAGCTGCGCCCTCCCAGCTCACACCCCCCCATTACTTTCACAGCCTTGCCCCTAACCCGCCCCTGTCCAGTGGCAGTGGGAGCTCGGACCTTCCTGCCCCACCTTTGATCAGCGAACGCTTAACCTTGGCACGCCTTCGCGCACAGTGAACACCTCGGGCAGAACCAAAGCTGGGAAACTCAACTGCATCTGCCCACCACCAGGCCAAGATTTACATTTTCCGGTATTTTCCTATTTTTTTACAAAGAAGAGGCAGCAGAGTACTTGTGTAGGCATTGAAGTTTATTTGTTTATAGACCCATGGATCTATGGACCTATGGACCTATAGACCTTGGGGCTGTAAGTGTTTACGTAAAACAATTAAAACTATTTTTAAAATGAATTATTTTAATGAGGCTGAAGCCAATTCCAATTTAAATAAGCTGAACTATTGAATATTATTGAGTGGATGGGGTTTTCCTATCAATGTTCTTGGGGTTTTTTCTTTTATTAAAAATGATTAACTTTGTAGAGACTTTATAGGTTTAAAGGGCAAATGATTGTGAAAAATGTGTTCGCCTAGTCTCAGTGTGCACTGTATCCTGGGGTGGGAGCGGTGTTTCCAAGCTTTAGTCTGTTGATGTTTTCATTTTCTGTTGGACTGTCTTCCTGGCGCCTCATTAGCTTGATATCCAGACTCCTCAGCGGAGGCGACAACTCGAGTGCATGCCACCCCCGAGTCGCTTCCCGATGGTCGTCTTAAGTGATGCATTCGCTACTTCATCCTGTCAATCAAAGTTGAAGACCCTGGGAGCGACAGAAAGGGGCCGGGACTCAAGAGTACTATTCAATCAGCCATTCGGGCCAAAGTGATGGAACGTCTCTTAACAACAAACCCAAACCAAAACGCAGCTATAATCAGCTTCTAGTTGTTTTGACGTTTTAAGGACATGCGCCTTGGCCAGCTCTCTCTCAGGATAAGGCGCTGCAAATTATCCGAAAGCTCCACCACGTGACTCTGCTCAGCTGACATCAGCTGTACGCTAAGTTTCATTCTAATCCTGCAAAGACCGCTGCGGAAAGTTTCATCATAAGCTTGTTCATCTCCTAAAGCTTTTTCTTAAATGTCTGAGACAACCTGTTGATGTCATTTCTGAGGTTTCGTTTGATATTTAGAAAGTTACTTTATACGTTTAGAATTTATGCAAATTGTGGTTAGCAGAAAGCCATTAAAAGATGTTGGATTGATGGACGAACAGAAACTAAAATGATAGTTCCAAGAGGGTAACGTTCTGTCATTTTGGGATAAAGTAAATCATTTCCTACACAGAGAAATAGTTTGGTGTTGAAGATGTGTGCCATGATTTGGTTAGATGAAGAGGATGACCATGGTCGTATTTCATGAGCGTGTGGGTTTTCTTTTTGTTTAGTTTTAACTTCATTTTTCTTACTTTCACTCCAAACTCTGGAAGTGTACTCCAAAAGATACATACGTTCTAAAGTGAAAGGCAGTTTACATGTTTGGATGCTTTCTAAATCGGGCACTTCCCATTCATCAGATAGTTTATAGTACGATACATTGTATATCCAGTAGCACCCACAGCAAAGCCAAAGCCAAAGCCACGAAAAAACACTGACCGGCAACATTCTATTTCAATTAGTGTAACTGACCTATGCCATTTGCTGTTTGCTATTGCTGGTTGCGATTTTCTCCGCCACCTCCGCCACCGAGAATGGAGGCACATTAATCAGCGCTATTCCAACCCGTTCGCCGTTTGTTTACCATACATGCTCGTCGTATTCATGCTCAACTCCAGTCCCAGTGCTATATCTCTAATGCTGGGAGGCCGGGGGCACTCTGAAAAGCAAACACAAACACTCGACGAGTACTCGAACTCGTACAAGAAGACAGCTTGCCCATAAATTTCGCATTGTTTCGAATTTCAGATTTCGATTTCAATACGATCCGTTGAGAGTTTGCAATGCTTTTAGGTTTATTTTTTTATATTCCTCTTAATGGGTTTTTAATACACCACAAAAAAAATCAAAACAAAATTATAATTTTCTGATATTATGGAGTTCGGGGCCGGGCTCATGTGTTTTAATTCGTTTAATGATCAGAGAATTATAAAACCATAGAACTGGACAGCCATTAGAGCTGAAATGGGTAGGAAAATATGTGATTATTTAAGTCAAATGACTTCCAACTGGAGCACAAATTTGTCACTCCTCCAGTGATTCAACTTCCCTTACCGTAGTGACCAACTCATTATCCGTGTGGAACCGATTAACAACATTGAATCACGCAATATATTCATCATATCGTGGCTGGAGCATCTCTCATGTGTCCATCTATCAAAATAAATATGCCATTTGATCAATCACAGTTAATGCTGTTTTCTGGCGGTTAATTGCATTCAATTTGATTTATGTAATGACTTGAAAATTTATAAATAAAAGGAGGAACTTGTTAACGGCAC
Organism: Drosophila monieri; assembly: GCA_035047585.1. Taxonomy (NCBI): domain Eukaryota; kingdom Metazoa; phylum Arthropoda; class Insecta; order Diptera; family Drosophilidae; genus Drosophila; species Drosophila monieri. The sequence continues at coordinate 401,578 of JAWNPJ010000037.1, forward strand.
GCTATATAATATTTAAAAAAAAAAAATCAAAAATGACTCTCAATATCATAAATTACTTAATATTTTATAAGCGTCGTCGTTTTTTAGAACCATTTACAGTTTGTTTGACGCACCCTCCAACCGGTTTTTAAACATTTTTTTTCATAACGCATTTATTTCCTCTTTTTGGCCTTGTTCTGTTTGAATAGCTCTGGCATAAAAAATAAAAAATATCACTTCAAAATAATATTAAACGTAAAATATATCTTCGAATGTGGAGAGGGTTGTTGGGTAAATACAATCCCAGAAGAGTGCAAGTCGTTAATAATGGGACAGCGTAATTTTTTTCACTTTTCAAGAGGCCGGCTTACATTTGTTCGTGAGTGAGCTTAAAAAAAGCCAACACAATTATTTATGATATTTGTACGTGAGTACTTGATGGGATTTTTATGGCATATGAACTTTCTATAAATGGCATAGAAAGTTGGTGGCTGTTGCTTCCCGGAGCTTTGTGTAGGGGGCGCTTGTGTTCAGGACTAAACGGGACGAAGCTTAGGAATTTGAGTCCTTTGAAAAGCTCACTTGTTGCTCCAGCTAATAATTTCGTAATAATCCTTGGGATCCTTTTAATGAACTCGTGATTCAACTTTCCTGATTACTAATACTTAAGCTTTAGTAACTGTTAGTAACTTCTTGGCTATTAGATCATTGCACGTAGGATCCTAGTTTTAAGATAGAAAAACAGTTGTTAAAAATGATCCATCCCGTGGTAGAAAACGTGCCCAGACCAAACAATAACCAATAAAATACCAGTCGGTTGTAAATACAGCCAATAGTAAAAAATCCGCCAACAACTGAAACAACAAAAGGCAAACACACATTTCAATAAAATCGAGTGGAATTGTGAGTTTGATAAAAGTCACGTTTTGCGTAACACTCGCTTTAAATTCCTTCTTTTTATTTTTTAAATAAATGTGTTTCGTTTTAAAACAAGGAAGCCCAATAATAAATACAAATTAAAACCTACTGGCTAAAACGCCAAAATGACAATTGCTGTTTATAGAGAAAAAATGGCTGAAATGAATCTGTCCGGCAGCAGGAAATTAAATTTTTGCAAGAGTTTTAAAAAAGCCACTGCACAAGCCAGAGCCGTTGAGGCAGTAAAATAAGCAAAACATCAAAATAAAATCGAAACAATGCAAATAAAATGTAAACCACATAGAAACGTGCGATCGCAGATTTGCATTGAATATAAATAAGTTAACTAAAGGAATGGATGAAGCAAAAAAGCCAGTTTTTGTAGAACTACAAGTATCATTCAGTATGGAAAAAAATTTATTAAACTATGTAAAGGGATGGTATTATATTTATAATTCATTAGCTTATAGATACCAGTAGTCTTGGGACTTCCCCGAAGGCCTTCTTATCAAACCAGTTTCTTTCCTTGTTTAAATAGGCGACGGAAAAAATAATTATTCAATAGTTCGAGCATGGCGAGTAAGCATGGCGTTTACGATAAAAATAAAAGCTTCTACTAAGTAAGTAGTAGAAACTGTGTCAATGAAATTTCCAAGCAATTGTTTATAACAAAACCCCAGACGGACCTCAGTTCGGACTAGTGTTTGGTGTGTGATTCACAAACTTGTTTGGTGGTTTGGTCTCTGCGTTCCATCGCCAAGCAAAAAGTATCTTTTCGATAATTAGTTTGTTCGCTCGCCTCACTAATTATGCTGAAATATTCGACTGGAAACAAGTTAAACTTGTCGCCTTGGCGCTCGTTTGATTGAGCTTAGAGCACACCCCGAAGTGAATCTCGTTCTTCCCCACAACTTCCAAAAACGGTGTTAAATATTTCAAATAACTCTCTGGATCTGGGCATTAGTATGCAGAGCGGGTTCTAAAAAAGCAGGAAGCCTCTAGCCCAGGCACATGCCACTCGACTCGGCTCCCTGTGAATACTATTTAGTATGGATAGTACGCTGTCGGGCCAAAGTTGCTTTATCATATATGGGCGAGTACTTCCAGTGCTTATTTATGTTTGTTTTGATGGCCGTCAGTTATCAATGCACTGCAAAGAAAACAGCCAAGCGACCTGCCAATTGTGTTGAAGTTTAATTGAATTCAGTCGGAAACTGACTAATTACAAAAATTGCCTGAATGGCAATTGGAGTGAAAATGTAAATGTTTGCACATTCTAAGACTTCATTTGGCCAGGAGTTGGAAAAACATTTTTGAAATATCTTGAGTTTGTGTAATTAGTAAACAGGAGATAGTATTTGAATTAGCTTTTATGGCTTATTGCGCGCTTATTATATGGAAGTTGGATACTGTTTGTTAGATAGTGTATTTCTTGTAATTCCTTTTTTGTAAAACTGCCATTTCACTCCCAATTTTCTAATCGGTCATTGACCTGATTTCGATTCTTCTTCATTAGCGTGAGCTGCATTGACCGTTAGTTTCTACAACTCGAGTCTACAGTTCTCATTGTTTAGTCGCCTTCCATTGACTAGCTTATTCGGAACTGTGAGATGCTATTGTTACCGTAGCCTATAGTGTACAAGTGCATGATTAATCAGAAATACAATTCTAATGGATCGGCTTCGGGGGGGAAAAGTGAAAATCATTGTTCGATGTGCTTGCAGCTTAAGCTAATGAAGCGCATTAAGCGGAGCTCCGAATTCTGTTGATGGCTCGATGGTGTGTGTATCTTATGGATACTTGGCCAGACTTTGACTGCCGTCATTGTTGTTCTTGTCAGCATCGTTTTGTGTGCTGAGCCAGTGACACAGAACGTCGCAAGCACACATGGTTGGCGGGGTCGAAGAGAGGCAGAGGCAGATACAGATACAGATTTCTGGGCCGAGAGGAAAGCTTGCGGGTGCTGCGGCAGAACTGGGTTTGGTTCTGGTCTGCTCGGAAACGTTAATGAGTTATAAAACTTATGGCACTTACTTTGTTTAGTGTAAACGATACGCATTATTAAAATGCCTTTATGTGTCTGGCTCTGGCTCGGTTCGTGTGTGATATGTGCTTTTGTTGGCTGTGTTTGCTGTAATTTTCATGTGTCAGATATAATTTGGCTCCGGCACTCCGGCAGACTACGGCCAAGATACAGTTCTCGTTTATGCCCGATGCTTTCTGGCTTCTTGCGGCTTTTGTTACGCTTTCCAGAACATGACTCGAAAATTTCGGCACAGCTTTCATTTCGTTCGTTTGTTTGGTTTGCTTTCTTAACTGATGAATGAAGACATCTGCAAGCTCGGTGGCCGAGGAAGAACTCATGGCTTAAATAGCATTTAAAGAGCAGAGCGAAATGGTCGCAATCTCAGAAGCAGCTCAGAAACTGTGTCAAACCATTTAGAAGGGAGTATGGTGGGGGCTGTGGGGAAAGGGCCGCTGCGAGAAGCGAACTGAAACAGAACAATGCCAACAAATGGGGGCCAGCAAACGGGGCAGCATTTAGGCAGTCAAAAGGTTGCAAATACAAAAGCGTAACTGTGCAGCCAGATTCTTTTATTTTTCCCCCACCCCGCCTCTCCACGGCCAGGTGAAAAGTGAGCAGCCTGAACAGTTGTAATTAAATCTCATAGAATGCCTAGCTATTTGGCCAATCCACCTTTCTCCTTCGGCTATATGGGTGATCGCAATGGCCATGCCTGAGCTCCCCTTAACGTTCTCGTTATTATTACCAGCCTTTTTCGGCTCGGATTCGGTTTTATTTTTTCCTCAGTTTCCGTAGGTAAGAGGCAACCCAACCGCATCACAGAATAAAGGGCCCTACCTTAAAATATTCAGGCAACAAGCGCAGCTGCAGCTCTGCCTTAAATGGCCGGGGCACGGGCGTGGTTGCTGCTTTAACCCCTGCCAGCCATCCAGTCACCCCCAACTCACTCCACCGGTGGTGTCGTAATGCAGGGCAGACAGGGGGCCACCTTGAGGTGCCACTTTTGGTCGGAGTCAATTCGGGTTTGGTTTACCTAATGAGTAATTGTTGGAGAGAAACCTTAGCACACACTCCACAAGCTGGCTTTAAGGGAAATAAAAATAATTACCTTTGATACTTGGTCTATAATGAAACGATTCTGTAGGTTAATCATAATATATGTTATTTCTTTTTAAAAAATTTTGTATTTTTTCAGTTTAAGGGCACTTAAGGCACACTGTGTTCCTCAAACTCGTTTTCCTTAACATCTACTCAGCCAGCTTAATGGGGTTTGACTGTTCACCCCAACTAGATTGAAAAGTAATGAAATTGCGTGGTTTGTGTTGGGTTGAAGGCAAGCTTTTCCGTTTATTTTTAACATTTATTCCAGTAGGGGATCCTTGAATAAAAAAAACTCAATTAGATAAATTAAGATGGACAGCAGGAATTAATGCCAAAGCTATAATTAGACGCAAATTGTTTAAATCCCTGCGACAGATTGTCCAACACATTCTTGTAAATACATTGTGTTGTGTTATTTTTTTTCAGGGCTAGATAGTAGATTGTTACGAACAGTAGTGACATTCAGTTTAAAGGCATTAATGTTAAGTAAGCACTATTTATTGGGCCATTAAAAGTATAGCATTTCAAAGTCAAAATCGCACTCAAATTACCTTTTTCCCCCCTTAGGGTAGATAGGTTGGCCTTAGAGCTTCCCAACTTCTGCAATAATTAAACCATAAATTTCATTTCAGCCAGGAAAGCTGTTTAAATTCACAAAAATCGATGTGCAAGTTAGTTCAATGATTAGCATTTGAGTTTCTGCGTTCGACAGTACAAGAACTATTCAGCAATAAAATTTTATTGAGAGATAGAAAGGCCAGCAACCGGGCAGAAATGTGTCCGGCACCGACACTGACATACAGATATGGCATTTGTTATTGGCTGTCTATATCGCATGATATACTAAACAAGAAGCAGAAAGCAGATTGTTTGGCTGGCATTGTTTTTTGTGTGTTTGTGCTTTTCGGTTTTTGTTTGGCTTAGCTGGAGCGTGACGCGACCAAGCTCAAAATTAAATTTCCAAAATGCATTACTGCAATCCCATCGAAAACTGTACAATTTTCTTATACAATATATTTTATTGCAATTACAACAAAAAATGCTGATTGCCTGCAACTTCCGTTGCGGGCTTAGTTGGCAAAATGGATGGAAAAAATAAAAAATGAACAAATAAATGAAATCAAAAAAATTGAAAAGTGCAGAATGTCGATAAATGTTGAAAATAAAGTAAAATAAATGCACTCAACTAGTAGTGCTCGAACTGAACACATGAACAGCTCTCGACCGGCAAGCAGCTAACTTTTGTTCAGTTTCGTTTCGAGTCTCCGGGCCTCTTGGCCAATTCACATGTGTTGACCTGAAACATTCCGTAAAATTAATTTTACGCACGGCCTCCAATCATGACTAAGTGCACATTTATAAAGTTTATTTTATTTCAGTTGAAGATGCAAGTGCAGAGTTTTGAGTTGCCATTGATTTCCCTAGCAAGTGGCCAGCTTAATTTCTAGAATTTATTTTTCAAATATTATTAATGAAGACAAATCTGATACGATTAAGTTCGTTATTGTTCGTTATTGCCTGTGCTGCGGCCTTCTTTAGCTTAGCCTTTTAGTACATTTTTAAAAATACCCAAAAATTAAACCAATTTGTGTTTTGGGTCTGTTCCAATTCAGAAATAGCCGCCCCCATTTATACTTCTCCCGTTTGTTTGCCATTATTTTTGGCCCACACTTCACGATGATGAATTCGTAGTTGTTTCAGAAAACTTGATGCAAAACAAATTAATTCAAAAATTGAATTTTCGGTTTTGTGGTCAACAGACTAGAGAGATAGACGGGGCGAGAGTAAAAAAACGCAATTGTTTACTTTTAATTATGAAACCGCGACGAAGGACTGAGCGGAGCTGATAGAGCTCAGGTTTCTTGCTTCTGTTTTGTTTGCTAGAGCTTCTGCTTTTGCTGGTGCTGCTGTTTATCAATTTTCAATATTGACCTTTGCCTGTTTTGTCTTTGTTTTGGCTGTTACTTTGCTCTTTTCCGTTGGGGTTCAGTTGGGCCACATTAAGTATACAGAGACACAGACAGCGGAATAGCCGCAGCGAGCGGCGAGTGTTTGTTTTGTGGCCCCGCTTATTCCCTCTCGTTCACACCTCTGCCTCCCTTGGGAGTCACCTGGCAGCCCCAGGGGCGGGGCAGTGGCCGGAGGGAGAGTGAGCTAGTGGGGCCGTTAGAAAGAAATACACACAAATATTTGCGCTATGCAAGGTGACATTTTTTTCGGGGTTTCTCTCTTGGCCCTCCTCTATCTCTCTTTTTTTTCATTTAGCTATTAATAGGTGGTCTTTAGGTCGTTTAGACTAGAGCGTGTTATACTATACTATATCTGCATTATAGTTATTTTAAATGTCATGTAATATTATGAAACTAAAACTCTTCTCTACAGGGTATCAACTATCTCGTATCTCTTGCTTTTAATCGCTTCTTCTATTTTTGTTTAGCTTGCGCCGAAAATAAAATTGCTGTCATGTTGTCAATTGAATTGGAGCGTCGATTTCAATATCTAGACATTCTGCAGACTCCCCTCCCCACCACAGCGACTCTCTGTCTCTGTCTCAATTCGGTCTGCCCTGCTCTAATTTAATTGCAGTGCAATGTCTGCATGTATCTAGATACATTCCGGGCGTAGATACTGGGCGCACTGGGTGTGGGTATTTTAATGCAAAGATATTTTCGCTGATTGATTAGTCAGAGGAAGTTTAAAGCCGATAAGCGGCATCCGAACGCCAAAGTGCACTTAACCCAATTAGTTGTACAGAAGCCGATAAAATAATTGCATTTAATTAAATTTCATTCAACGCGCAAACAGCTAACTAATTGTCAAGTTTTGAATTAGCCGGCCAGCCAATGTTGTTATTATTATTGCAGTTGTTGTTTTAATTTCCATTTCCATTTCCTTTTTATCGACGCCGGGGAAAATCAGTTGGATGGCCTGTTTGGTTCTGCTTTTGCTTTCTAATGACTTGCGTTTCAATGAAAGTTCAATTAGTGTGTGCACAGAGCGAAAGTTTCTGCAATACAAATAAAGAAAGTAGCAGATAGAATAAAAGACTGGCTAACAACGAGGGATCCGAGAAGCGTGAACCAGAAGAGTAAATATATTTGGTCTCACTTAAGGGCTTTGTCTTCTCCCCTTCTTCGCCATAGCCGAGGCCATCCGAATTTCCCTGCCTCTTTTTTTCTGGCGCTTTTTTATCGGTCGTTTCCTCTACCAATCAAGTTGAACATAAGCGGATTCTTTTGGGTCCTCATTAACATTTATTTTGGCCTTGCGGCATCCACTCGTGCATGAAGAAAAAATCGCACAACGGATGTGTCTGCCGAAAGGGTGCAAGTTCAATCCGAGTTTTATTGAATTCATTAAAAGCATTGCCCGGCACTCCACTTGCTCCTTATTTAATTTTTTTATATCAGTTTTCGGGTTTTCGGGTTTTGGTTTGATTCTTTTTAAATTTTATTTTAACTCTGCTGGCACTTAAACAATTAAAATAGGATTGCTGCGAGTCCTGTTCCCGATCGGACCCCTTGGCGCGCATTCCCATTTCGCTTTTGAACAAAAAATCCCATATAGTCTGGCATGATTGTATTTAAAATGTAGCCATCTCGTGTCTGTCTGCCTGCCTGTTTCTCTGACTGTCTCTCCAATGTCATGCTGTCTGTGTGTTCAGATTTGGTTTGCAGATTGTATTTTTTTTTTAAATTGGTTTATCCGTTGTTATTGTTCAAATTTATATCATTTTTTCCTTTTTGTTCTTTGAGCGTGGTACTGGCTGCCCTGATAGAATTTTTTCCATTTTATTTTTCCCGACATGGCTGTAAGTTGTTTAAAATTGTCACACGTAGCGTATGTGGGATATTCAAATGAATTTTTAACAGAGGTTAGAGAGAGCGATTAGAGAGGTAAATGCACTAATTGCTTTATTCCGAAAAAATTCTTTACTAATAGAATTTATTTGAAAAATGAATAACCTACACTAGATATCATTGTTATTTTTTCAAAATTTGTACATGGGAATGCTTAATAAGACTCTTAATTCAATAATTGATTGAAATTTAAGTATTTGTAAGAAGGTTTGGTGAAAAGTTGTTCAAAACTGTCACACGTTGCGTATGAGTGATACTTAACATTACTCATACGCCCCGGGTGACACTTCCGTAGGAAAAATAGAGTTTTAATAGATATTTTATTTGTTTTATAAATTTGACTTAGTTATAGAAAAATATTTATAAATAAAAAATATTTCAAAGCCTGAAGATAACACTTGAAATTCTTAATCAGAAAACAATATTAGTTATATGAGTTATATAAAAAAATCCTTTAAACTCTTAAACTCTTTATATTTTTGATGCCTTCTTAAAAAACAATTTATGGAATTTAATCAATTTATGATTGCCTGCGAGTCCCAAGCTAAGGCATAAAAAGTGTCATGAATCTCTGATGTTAATAAAAATTAATTATGTTGCACACAAAACACAAAAAGGGAAATTATTAAAAACTTTTACAAAAAATTATCCACGAATGCTGAAAAAAAAGTACTAGTAGATTGAAAATTTATTAAAATTTTCCATAATTGGAGGATAACTTTCAAGGGCCACTTACGCTTTATTAATTTCTTTTTTTCGAGATAAACTTTATTGATGAACATTTGTCAGCCATTTAAATGACATTTTACGATTTATTGGTGTGTTTTTTAAAGTATCTTTTTTGAATAAGAAGAGCTCGTATGTTGGGAGAGTGCGATAAAGCCATTTGCATGGCAATCTTTCCTTTTGTTGTTGTGCACTTAAATTTTAATTAATGAATTTGTTATCGTTTATCGCCATGGTGACAGCAATTGTTTCCATTTCCCCCCAGCATTGCCGTTGCCAGTGATAGCACTCTCTGCCAGCTTTCTAATTGTTGTTGGTAACAGAGTGTTGCCTTGGCGGCTGTTCTTTGTCGCATCAATGTCAGTTGCTCGCCGCCGCCATTGTCTGCCAGAATTTTGACAAGTCACGCGAATGCGAGATGAGCCAGGAATATGGGTTAATACCTCCGCATGTATATAGTGCATGGACCTAATGGTTTTCCGGTGTCATAATGGATCTAGTGTTCCCTCCCATGTTGACACAGGATAATTGAGCCCTTTAGCCGGAGTTTCAAGAATTCTTTCAATTCAAGGTAGGCGGACAAGTTCTGTGTGGGGTTAATGGAAGTACTTTTTGTGTTCGCGGAAATGTGGGTTAAGGATAATTTATTTAACATTTTACTGCGGTGGGAGATTTATTCTAAAATACTTGTTTATTATTTAGCTGTTGCCTTGAAGAACTTTCGAATTTTATGAATATTACATTATTGTTTTACTGAAGCTATGACTAATTAGTTAGCTATGACTAAGTACGAGGAGGGCGAAAGAGTCGCATGTCAAGCGCTATTTGAACTCCGCCGGACGGCTCTGAGGTAATAGTGCTGCAAACAGACTCCCAAGACGCGGCTAGGCCTTATTATTAATTTTATGGCGTTTTAATGGGTTAATTAAACAATTAACCAGGCGGACCACGATAGTTCAATTATGTAAGCAATCTGCCAAGATGCCCACAATTAAAAGTTCATTAAAGCGGCCTGCACTTCTGCGGGAAGAGCGGACTCTGCGGAAGACCCGAGAAAAGCTGCATAAAGAGCTGAAGTTGTTTTTGCCTTTTGCATTATGCCTTGCCAACTAACTGCTTGCGGCTACAAAGAATCTAATTGTTTATCAAGTGCAAGTGCAATTCTACAAGTGGGTTAAGCGGCGAGGAAGTGGGAGAAGGAGGAGGGGCTTCTGCATCAATGAATCGGGCAAAGCCCACAAGCGAATAACCCACACACACACATATACCATTAAAGCCCCACTTCCAGTGCTGGCGATACTTGTAAACTAATTCAATTAACGTCTAAGCCGCTTAACATCATCAAGTGACCCAGTCCGCCCGGTTCTCAATCTCGCCCCCCTCTCAGCACCCCCCTGGCGGTTCTTAAGAGTGACCCAAAACAGGTTGAAATAATTATTATCTAAATTAGCTCGGCACACGCAGCCAGGAATGCACTTAAAGTTTCGCACAGTTTGGGGCTTGTTCCAGAGAAAATATTGTGCAATTGGCGATGCGAACCGGTTGGCATACTGAGCGGTAGCTGATGCTAAATGAAAACATTCAAAAAGCCCAACTCAGTCTCACGCGGGACAGCCGATGTCACATCAAGTGCATTAAACTGGTTTGCGGTTTTGTCGAAGCCCGAATTGTAGGCGGAAGTGGGCGCGGGGCCAGAAAGCCAAACCAAACAAAACGAAAACAAACCAAAACTGGGTTAAGCAGTTAATCAAAACACGCTTGACATTTGCATATTAATCAAGTTTACAATTTCCGTGTTCTCTCTCTGTTTGCAGACAGTTCCCAGAAGACCCATTTCGGCTTTTTATCGCATCTGAGGTGAGTGGAAACAAGGTGACGAGTGGGAGTTTCGTTTTGATTTACAGGCCACTATCAGAATTAAAATCTAGATTCTAGGCACATTTACTGCAAAACTTAACACACAGTCCGTTCTGCCATCAACCCCCTGATAATTGGCATTTCACCGCAGCTAATAAAAAATTATTTGTCAACAGTTCTATGGTGTGTGTGTGGGATATGGCTGTTATTATGACCAGGTCCAGGGCTTTGTAACGTGTCAACGTGGCTTAAACACCGTCACTGACAGATAAAAAACTGGCAAAAATACGTCACAAAAAGGCAATCTATTTGTTTTCACATCTCGGACATGCAAACATAAACACCTTAGAAAAATATTTATAAAAAAGTTTCATAAAATACCATCCAAGTTTTTCTACCGACTTGGTGATGAATTCGCTTATGAAAATAAAAATAAAACGCAATATGTGCAAATTGTGTAAATTAACCAGCAAACGGGGTTAGCTAATTGTTTTGAAGGCAATGTTTTTTATAGTTTAATAATGTAATTAATGAAAATTAGAATACAAAAATAAATTTTCCTAGAATAATTTTCATAATATTTCCAACTCAAATGTACTTATTATATGGAATTAATCTTGTTTATAAAATCAATTCGAACTTGAATAAAAATTGCCACACCTTCTGCTGCGGTATTGAATTAATTTTTTAGCAACATTTATTGCGCAATTTTCCAGCAAGCCGTGATGGGCGGGAACACTCACCAAAAATATTTTATTTATGAATTTTTTAAATTTTATTGTCAATAAGCTTGACTTTACTTAGCACCTAGATTTTTGTCTGTTTTGTCAATTGGCTGGTATTTGTTTATAAAAATTGATAGACGAGTATATGCCCCTGGCAAATAAAAGTGTGGCAAATTGGGTGAAAATATGACGAATGCCGTATATAAGCCCATATCCCAGTATGCATATGTAGATCATGCATAATCAATGACAACATTTGTGCCAACAAGAGCCGCAAATAAACACTGTTGAATTTGTTGTCTCTGTTTGCCTTTGAATATTTCAGCAGGGGGCAAGAGCTAAGTAAATGTTTGCAAATGGCTCACAGCTAACCGGATACTGGGTGAACCGAGCTGGCTCGGGATCTTTGTTATCTAATCCGTCCGGTGCACATGAGGACCGCGCACATCAAAGCAAAGATAAAAGATGGAACGACTTGGTTCTTTCAAAGGAACACATTATGGGCTTAATGGCATACATAATTGAATCGTCATGAGATAGAAACACTTTATGGTCAGCTAATTGTATAACACATCAATCAGCCTATTTGCACTAGGATAACCTATCAATGCAAATTGCTCATCACAAAGCCCGTAATTAATGCCACAAATGAGTCTAATTTAACGAAAAAAACGATTCGATAGTGGATTTAATTGTGATAGCATTAATTAAAGTCCCAAACTTGTCTAGCATGGAAATCAGTGGTAAACATTCCAGAATTATTCGATGGCAGAATAAACAAACATTTGCAGGATATTATTTGCATTTTGAAATGGCCAGCATGGCGTATACGCAATGTTGGCCAAGTGTAAATACGGAAAAATCTATTTTTGATTCCGAGAGGTGAAATTGCATTTGAATACTGTAAATGTTGATAATTATTATGCGTATTTGACCCACTTTGGAGATAGTTTTTGGACACTGTCGGGGCACCCGAGTGGGGCCAAATGTCGAAAAGGAAGTTGGCAATTATGATCATACAATAGAGTTTTTGGCAACATTTGCTATGTGGCAATAACGTGGCATTGTCCAGCCGGCTGCCTGATTTATGTATGCTCTTGCCATTGTACACTCTCATTATTGTTGTTGTTTGGCCAGAGGGGGCGGGGTTAGCATTACCGGAATTTTAAATGAATTTCTCAGGGGTGCTTACCAGTTTATTCAAATTTCAAATGCTAAAACCTTTGCCACAATTGACGCGCCAGTTTGCCAACTACCTCAGTGTGTGTTATCTCACACGCACACATATTTGGCAAACATTCCCCAAAAACTCATCCCCCAATACCACACACCCCCGACCCTGCCACCAATCTGTTCAAATGGGAAGTCAAGCAGGAAACTTTTAGCGCTTGCCGAAAATTGAAAACGTGTGCAAGAAAACTAATTTGATGAGCAAATATGGTCGGGGCTTGAAAGCAGTAACCCTCACTATGAAGTGAGAAAAAATGTAAACTTGTAGTAATTTGGTAACTTATTTTTGCACACTTCTTAGAGGATATAAAAAGATATTTGGTTTCACTCTAGTCTAGCATAGTTTGGCAGTGATTTCGGGCCAATATGTTCGCAGGAGGAATTATGCTGATTGGCTTGCGTGTAGACTCGGTTTATGCAAATGTTACGTGCAGTCTTGTCGGGGAAGTGCTGGGCCAAAAATTAAAAAACCCCGCCAAATTATGCAAATGAACTCTGCGCTATTCGTCCCCAAAGGTCAACAACAATGGCAAACGGCAACAACGGGAAAATACAAGGTAATTAAGCCATTTGCCTTGAGCCTCGACACTGCAATTAGCAGCGAGTTTTCTTTCGGCCAACCTCCTGCCCGGCCCCCTTTTTCGAATTAAAATGAAGGTGTCAACTTATTCGGCCCGCTCAAATTTTCCCTCGCAAATAAAATAACGAGACTGCGGGCTAGAACACAAAAATTGTACAAAAATGAACAGCCGAAAAAAGCATCTGAAATTGTTGGGTCGAGGGGAAATATGCTAATTTTATGACTCGACATTGAAACGTGGCCATAATTGGGCCAAAAGTCGGAGTCAAAGTTTGAGGTTAGAGCTTTTGTCTTTCCGAGAAGATTTGGGTTGTTTTGGTTGGTATTTCCATTACTCAAGACCCCCTCCGCCCCATGGTAGGCAGCACATAATTAGCTTTGCCACGTTGGTTGCATTCATGGCTGGTTGTTGCCAAAGTTTTCCCAGATTTCGGTTCATTTTTGTATTAACTTTTGTGCAAGGTTTCAAGAAGTTTATTTTATTGAAAGGGAAATCTCTTTTTATTTATTATTGGAGAGAAATGTAAACTCGTAGATAGATTTTCCAACCAATATTTCAAGGTAAATCCTGAATATTTCATCGCCCCCTGGTCCCTGGTCCCTGGCCCCAGGAACCTATAGGCATTCCAATTATCTGTGAAATTGACTACAAAACGTTCCACTTGGCTCCACTGGCAGTCGTCCCTGGGAAGCAATTTGCGTTTCGAACACTTTACAAGTTGCCCCTTTTCCCCATGTCCTGCCCCACTTGAATAACACATACATATTCCCGTGTATATGTAACCTTTTAAATCTGCGTTGTCACTAGCCCGGACACAAACACACAAACACAAAGGAAAAATACATAAACTGTCATAAAGTAGCAATAATAATCCTTGAGCCTATGTCGAGAGCGTTTTACTGAATTTTTATTGAGTCAACGGCCGAAGAGAGACAGGGAGCCGAGGAGCAGACATCCTGGTGCCGGGGCAAGCCACTTCAGATGTCAGGACAACAAGGACTCCGAGGACGGTCGGAGCAGACAATGGCTGTGGGCCCAATAAAAAGTCCTCATCATAATTTCGTTGGGCTTGACACACAGGCTTTACCGCCGAAAGCCAACTACTAAACCAAAGGCTCCGCAACAGCCGCATCAGAAGTAAAATCCGGAGCCGTAGCCGTAGCCGGAGCTGGAGCACGGGCGTAACAATAAATGGCCGTAAATGCCTGCTGTTTCATGCACATAATTCGCACATTTTGACACGGCTAATGGGCGTGGCAATCGCTGGGGAAAAAAGTGGCCAGAGCCACTGCCGAAGAACAACGATTTGCTCGGTCACCCCGGGCGTATGCTTAATCATTATTTGGCCTGCGGTCTGCTTTTACTTTTGTCATCGTCGTCTACTCTACTCTCCGGGTGTTGATTTTTATTGTTAACAAAATTATTTTTTAATTAAATTTTTACGACACGCGTGCCCACAAACCGAGAAAACACAAAAAAAAAACAAAAAAATCGAAACGAAGCCCTCGATAGGGAATGTTCAAACTCGAATCTTGCGGCTGTCCCACAAAACTTCTGCTTGGGTGTCTCGTATATATAGTACACTTTTTTTTTGGTTTTCTGGTTATTGTTTGTTTCTTTGTAGGTCTGGGCAGGAGTGTTTTGTCTGGCTGGCTAGCTGCGGGCTGCGTGTTTTCTGCATTTCCCTGCACATTGCCACAAACAAGTCCGGTAAGTGCTGCTGGTGGGTGAAGCGGCTGAACCCCAGGACACCCGACAGCCAACAACCGACACCCGACACCTTCAAATACATTTGAACCCTTTTTTACTTTCTTTTTTTTTTTTTGTGCCAACGCTTTTCCAATTTAATTCTTTATTTTTTGTTTCGGGTTCTGTTGAAGTGAACTCCTCTGCGTCGGCTATGTGGGCGTGTAGAATTTTCTGAAAAGGGACACGCACATTGTTTGACTGTGTTGTGATGTCCTTAGAGTATTTCCACTGCCAAGTGGCTCTAAAATCATCTAAAATTCGTGATGAAAGGTGGAACTCGAGAGTGTCCTTCTTATTGTTTATAAGTTGATGGAAGAGATTGAAATTTTAAGAAACTGTGCTGAATATTTTTGGTAATCTAGTTTAGGGCATCGGATATTCGTCCTTTGTCCATTTTATATTTAGAATTTGGCCAGTTTCCGTTTGTTTATGGCAATTGTGATAGTTTTTCAGAACTGAAACGAACCGAACAGGCCGTGCCTTTTATTGCTTGTTTCGTTTTGACGCCGTCGCTCTGGGTCCTTTTCGCCTTTGCTCCTAACATTTCCACGCAAATCCAACAATTCTTTTTCTGCATTTTATTCGTTTGCGAGTTTTGGGTTACTTTGAGGTCACAATGTGTGTGCGCTGGGGAGTGCTGCGCCCTTCCCTCTCAATCCCTGCCATCTGCCCACGCACAAATTTAAATACAAATAAATTCTGCAATAATGTTTGTCCACTCCATGACACACCCATTTGGCTGTTAGCATATTCACATATCCTGTATCCTGGCCAACGCTCCTTGTTTGTGAATGGGATGGGCTACTCATGTGTGTGTCTGCCCAGACACAGGAGTTGAAGAGCTTCTTGGGTCGTCCGCTTTGTCCACTTTTAGTCCACTCGTAATGTCTCCAGCTCAATTCAATGGAAAATAATCGAATTCTGAACACATTACTTTGACATATAGAAAATTATGCAAATTGAAATTCAATTGATTGGAAAATGCGATGTTTTTTGGGGAAATATATACATATATACATGTGTGTATGGGTATGCACGACCTCACCCACAACTTTTCCATATGTCTTGGCCATAATAGCGTATGAATTTGAATTCGAATGCGATTTCCCCGGCGGTCCCATGAATGTTGAATATGTAAATATGCCCAGAAATTATTTTCCAAGCGGCAAAAATCAGTTTGTAGGCTTTATTCATTATTCATGGGTGCGTCCGGAGTCCGTAGTCCGTAGTCCGGTGGCCGGGGTCGGGAGCCCCTATCCAATCGGATGTATAGCTACGTAATGACCGCGTTTATATCTGATGAATTACATTGCCACTGTCACCAGTCAGTCCGAACGGGTCTGGTTCACTCCCTCTTGGATGGGCCGGGTCCTGTCCGGGTAAATCGGTTTACGGACTTTCGGCTTGGCCTTATTAAATCATTTTAATGAGTCAAATAAAGCGGCGGGGTGGTGGCACAGCCAGCCAGAAAACCGCACTTGACAAACATTTCATTTATTCTCCACCGCCGACCGCCCTTAACAAGCAGCCCTTTGAAGTTCAAATCCGGCGCTGAGCTTAATGAAAAGGATGTATCTATACATAGATCGTTTATGGGATAACGCATATCGTGAATGAATACTAATTAAGCAAACACTTTCAGTTAAATTACAATGGATATTACGTAAATATATGACGAACCAATTAATATTGTAATAAAAACTATTGTTTCAACGTTCATTTCCATCAACCTGTTGTAACTCAGCCACAAAGCAGATTTATTTGCATTCAGGATGTGTTTCTCCCTTAATTTACTGCCAATTGTTGAATGGACGTAATTTGCATAGGCCAAATCCATCGGGCTATGGCGCCAAGACATTTGCATAAATAATTACAATTGCTGCTACAACTGCTATCAGATATCACATTAATTAGCCGCATAAACCTATTCGGGCCTTAGCGTTATCCCTTTTTTTCGGACGGCTTCAAAGGGATTAACGCTCGGCAATCCAAAATAATTAGTGGGCCGACCCTCGATGCTTAATGGTCACCATTCAGTCTGCCACGAAGGATGGCAGTACCCGGGTCCCGGATTGGAGTTATTCCTACCAAATCTGTTGGGCAAATATTTGCGTGAGGGCACTTGAAGACTGGCCCGCTGTAGGTGAACCATTAATTTCAATTAATTTGATTTATGGCAAACTGAAAATGGCGGCAGCCTCAAATAGATTTCCACAATTCTGATTTCCCGGCCCCCGCCACACTCCCACGCTTTTTATTAATTGTTTGGCATTTTGTGCGTGTAATTGGTGCGGTTAATTCTACTGAGGCCCCATGCCTGTGCCCCAAAAATATTGGATTTTCTATTGTTTACTAATTAAGGTCAAACTACATAATGCCAATCATTTATTTGGCGCCAGGCACTTGAGATTCCCCCAACGCGTCGCTTTTCGGCGAAAAATTTGCATCTCCTGGGAGAGCAGGCGAAGCAGGCAGCTGGGTGACAAGTCGATAATTTCGCAAATGGCAAAGGCAATTGCCGCAGCCGTTGAGAAAACAAACTTGGCCAAAACGTTTGGCTAATTTTGCTACGCCTTTTGGTCGTGTGGCAATTACTGGCAATAGAGGCGGATGCGGGGAGGAGGTGACAGGGGCAGGGGCAGCCTCGAAAGCAAATCATTTGTTTGCACAAGCGCGACAAAGCGAACTCTTGAACTTTTCCTCCAAACTCCTCCAGAGGAGTTTGTTAGCTTTTTTTTTATTTCCATTTTCCCGGGCTACCGACGTCTTGTTCGCCTGTCCGGGACCGTAATTTTGTTGCAAGTCGCCGTGGTGCACATTAAATGCATTACGTTTTGTTTATTTGCTTTGTTTGTTTTACTGGCTTTTGGTTCGTGCAACTCTGACAGCTGACAGTCGGAGGGAAATAACAAATAAATTGACAGATGACCTGACAATTGATTTCGTTACGTCTTTCATTTCGTTTCGGAGGACTAGGACTTTGGGATGAGGCATGGGGCATGGGGCAGCTAGGACTAGGAGGAGACCATCGGCAAAGGTGGAGCTGGAAAACTTATGCTCTGGCCGGGGCACACTGAACGAATGCAATTAAAATGCAGCTGCTGGGAAATGTTATCAAAATGCAAATTGCATTTGTTTGCCGCTGGAAAAAGTCAATAACTGCCAGAGAAAACTAACAGAGTAAAAATGGGATGGGGATGGGGGTCCGATTGGTGAAAATATTCGTACTGCCGTGCAAAAAAATATTCCACCAAAGTCTTCGGTGTGTGAGATACACCAATCGTGGCCGTGCTGAGTGGTCATCCCCTTGGGCCACTTTGGCTATGGGACGGCTGTGGCAGCTCCGGCAACGAAGTTTTCTATTTTGTGCGGGATCCTTTAGCCACACCCCGGTCCCCAGTACCCCCTCCCCTCCAGGGCCCCCATTGATATCCTGGACCGCCGTCCGCTCCACCCACCCAAGCCCAGACCAACCAACAACAGTTGCCTCAACAAATAACAATTTCAATTTCGCGTATCGGGCGCAGCGTAAATTCAAATTTTGTAACTTGGCTGCCAGAGGGCGAGGACGAGGACGAGGGCCCCTGCTATGGCAGCCCCAAGGATCGATGGCTGGCGACAGTGAGCACAAACAGTTTTCGCACACGCTCCACCGTCCATTTGGCGAGGCCGCAGGGTGGCAAAAACTAACAATAATGACGGCAAATCAATATCATTGTCAAGGCTCCCTGAGGCCCAGCAACACCAGCCACAAAGTAAGAGTCTTTATTGTAATGCTTCCCTTCTCTTACATGTAGAGTACACAGTAAAAAAAAAGGTTAAAGTTTATCAACTATATGCTAAGGATTAGAAGTAAGAATTTATACATTTTATATCAAGTAACTTTGTCTTTGATGGTCTGCTTTTTTTATAAAGACATATTGTTATAGCTTTTCCCATATTTTTCTCTCAGTGCACTCTCCTTTTCTCACCTTTTCATACACTGTTGTATGTGATTTGCATTTGTGCGCCCAGTTTTCTGTTTTTCATGGTTCCGGTCCTTTTCATTTGGCGTTGGCAAACATAACGCGCACTTACGTTTTCCGCCCTTCGGTTACGCTCAGTCCCAGCCACGCCCCCCACATTCATTCACTTACGCTTACGGGTGCCCTCACTCCACCCTCCAACCTCCCCTTGGGGGAGGTCTCTATCTCCTTTTTGCCGGCGCTGCTGGAGTCAGTCATTCGTGCATTGCAATGCACTTGAATTGCAGTTGAAGCTGCACAAAAAATTGAGTGTGCAGAGAAAAATAAAACACAACTGGATGCTGCCATTTTGTTACCGCACTGGTCAGTGAATGGTGGACAGTGTACGGCAGGGGCAGGCGGCCCAGGGGGCCGTGGCATTCCCAAGGGAGACAGTACGGTAGGAGGTGGACCTAACCCCTCGGAATCACGGACCCTCTCATATGAACACATTGCATATGTGCTGCTATTCAGCCACGCATTCATGCGGCAGAAGGTGCAATTGATTGCAGTTGTTGCCTGTTTTTATTTGTTTGCCAGTCTCTGTGCTGCCACAGGTCGAGGTTGCTGCAAATCTGCAGTGAAAACTGCAGTTCTCCAAAAGTTTCACTCAGCTATCGATTATGTTGCTTATCACTCGATGATGAACTTTTCCCCAACTCGGTGTTCGAACACCAACCAGATGACCAACATTTAAGTATTTCCCAAAAATATTTCATATCCTCTAGTGGCCGAATTGCTGTGATTTATTTATTATTTTCGATTTAATCATAATTCCCAGCAGGCTAATTACATCTGGCGGCGTAAAACAATTGATTCCGGTGGGATTGTTTGACATTTGAATGATTTAATTGATAAATGCCGGGCTTATACGCCAAATAGTATTTAAAATTTAATAGTCTTTCCGAAGGATTAGTTTCAAATCCGGGCATTAAGCTGCGATGAATAGCTCAGCAAGAAGCTCAGCAGAATCATTAAAGATTATCGCATATCAACGTGAACCTTTTTGCTCTTCCTGGCAGCGTTTTGCATTTTTGTTCGGATAATTAAGCGCATCTCCCACGCTAAATCGCATGGGTCGTGTGGATCGGCTCCTCGTTGCCTCTGGAGGCTCTTATGCAATGCCTCAAAATCGTAGCTGATGTTGCAGATGCTGTTGCAGTTGCAATAGATGTTGCTGGTAGTTTGGTGATGATGCTTCGCGACTGCTGGCACACATTGTTGCCTGCTTTAAGTGGACACACCGAGTCGCTTGCACTTTCCTTTAACAACGTTGCATGGCTTTTCTTTACTTTTACCGTTTCGCTTCGTCTTTCCCTTTCCGTTACTTATGACACAAGGCCCCTTGCCCCATTCTGCACCTCCCCTCCTTTCTGCAGCGTTGGCTTTAGATGTCACATAATGCCAGCTTCCCAGGCATAAAAAAAAGGAAGGATAGAAAAAACGGCAACCGAATACGCCACGCATGCCTGAGGGAAATGCGAGACTCAAAGTGTGTCGCCAAAGGTGGCCGAGACGAGGAAAAAGAAGCTGAAGCTGAAGAAAAGCAGTTAAGCTACAACCCACCGACGCATTGTTGATTCAGCCAAACAAATTCACAGATGCACGTACGAGACGTACATCAGACAGTGTTGACTCAAAGAACAGGTGCGGAAAAGTAAACAGAGCCATTGAGGTGTTTTATGGAAAGTACGATCTAATACATACAAAATATATGGCATCTACTCGCAAGCCTTAAAGCCTTTAGAATTTAAATATTTTTTTAACACTTTCTTTAATTAATTCCTTAAATAAAATATTTGAATAATATTTAACTTCAGATGTGACTCCTCTGTTATGGCTAGAATGCCAGCTCAGATAGAAACGGAGTTGGAATGGGATTTTTCCGAGAGATATGTACATGTGTGCTGGTCCAAGTTAAACATGAAAGTGAAATCTTCACATACTTCAGACTCTCCGCTTCCGCCGACTGCCAGTCATGGGGGCTTACGTTTATTGTTACCTTTGCAGATGGTAGCATGCTGCATTCCAGCCAGTACAGTATGGATGATGCCACAACACCAAGTAGCAAGTAGCAAGTACCATTCGCCGCCGCCTCGTTCACCTTTCACTGGGACGTCAGCATTTAGTGCTAGGGCTGCTATTTGGGAGCCAAGTGCAGTGGCAGCACCAGTCAGCAGTGTCGTCGCTCGTCACTCTCGTTTGGCTTGCCAAGTTGCACGTGAAGTAAGTGAAATTGCTGCCAGTGGCAGTCAGCAGTTGCCAGTTGCCAGTTGCTATTTGCCAGTTACCAGTTGCCAGCTGGCAGTCGGTGGAGAGTAGCAATTGCTTCTAATTGTTATGACCGGGGGCATCATCATGGCTCGGAAGCATCAGCGGTTGCTTCTGCGTTTATGGCGGGAATTTAACAAAAAAAATATTTAACTTTTCGGGTCGACAATTAAATGCGATAACCGCAGGCCTGAGAAGGCCTGCACTGACAAGAGGACAACTCGATTATGACAGAATGAATGCGAAAATGTATATAATATTCATGTATCCTTTTTAAACGGATTTTCTGATGGGCTTCGCTTGGGTGTGTGAGTGTGTTTGGTTGGCATAATAAAAATAATGTAAATGTAAATTGCCATATTAACAGGCGAAAAGCGGCCGGCGAAATGATTGCGATAAACGCAAATAAAGCATTGACAACGGACTCCAGGACCAAGGACATTCAGCAGCGATGGTATGGCGATGGGCGTGGGTGGAAGCGTTAAGCCCTCCGCTGAGAGCAATTACGCAAAGCGAGCCACAACGAGCTGCACCATGGCCGAAGTGTCCTTAAGCGGCGCCCGGCTGGCAGGATGCCTGGCAGGCTGTTTTATTTCCATTTAATGCTGCATTTCCGTTTCCTCATTGCGTATACGCACTGTCGGCTGTCGGCGCGCGTGTTTTAATAACTGCCGCTGCCGCTGGCGCTGCCACACTTTTTGTCGATCGGCCGTGGGCACTGGAGGCCACTGCCAGTGCTGTCATTGCCACTGTCAGTTGGCCTGTCAATTACATTTTAAATTTCTTGCCGTTAATTTTGATGCTCGCCGCTTCGGGCTCCCGACTCCAGGCTCACGTCCATTCATCCTTCTGGCGGATAGGTAACACCAAGCTGTGCTTTTAAGCAGATTAAGGACATTTTTTCGGCCCCGTTCTTGCTCATTTGAAGGCTCTGCGATACTGATGGTGGCTTTATTTTTTTTATCATCGCCAGCATCAGAGTGTGGACGGTGAAAGTCATTAAATGTACTTTTTTTTTTTAATGTTCCACCGGCCCATTGGGAAATTGTGTTTTTATTTTGTGCCACGCATCCGATGTCCTCGTCCTGCCAGCCCCTCCCGCTAAACTTCCAGTGGCCGAATTCATTTCATTTGCAATCAGCGACCGGCCAGAGCCATAACAAATGCTGAAATATATAAATTGGGTGCGCGGGCGAAGCATTTTTTATCGGGGCCCGCCTTGGCCAACTGGGGCAGTTTTATTTACTTGAGAACAGTTTCTCTTCACTTCGTTCTGTTAATTTGATTTTTATCTGCTTTTTATTCACCTGCCAGGCCCCACCTCTCGAAGTCCCGAACCTCCTGCTCCCACCGGCATCTCATTTGCACGTTGCGCATACGCCCCGTTGACGGTTGCTTGATTTTTATTTAGGGTCCTTTATTATTCCTCCGCCCGGCTTCCATGGAGCGAGTGTGCAACCTTGTTTGGGTCGCCTTGCCTCCTGTCTGCCATGCCTGCCCTGCCTTCGAGTGGCAACACTGACCCGGGCTAATCACGAGACAAAAGCCAAAGCTTTTCACACCTTTAATCTCCGTTAATTGAGGGCCAAGACCGGGCTTCCCTTGGCACAACTAAAGCTGCAAAAAATTCACCCAATTATGCTCTGCAGCCCTAATTGCTTCCTGGCCCAGTGCGTCCGCTTGGCTTCCAACTTGATTTTTATAATAATGATACCGGATATTTAAGTAGATGCCGGCACAAGCTGCCGGCTGCTAGCAACTAGCAAAATCACAACAAGAACTACAATCTCCGCTGGCCCATCGCCCTTCCTTTGTGGCAGTCAAGAATGGAGCCAAAAAAAAATCGATATATACACTACATTTCGCAACAGAACAAAGGCTGGAAGTTGAAAGCGAGAGGACACCGTGGAGTTGCACTGTGGCAGCGACTATACATTTTTCTAAAAAATAGTGTAGTCTTTTGTGTAGAAAATTAAATGATGTTAAAGCAAATCCCATTGAACTTAAACCTTGACCTGTCTCAACCACAAACAGCAAATGGAAAATTTCACTTTGTAACGATGACTAGCACTACCCACAAATAATTTCCTCGACGTGTGCATGGGCTGTCAAAATTCACCCACTTGGGTGACAGCTTTTTCCTTGCGGTGTTGATTTGGGTCTTCCTGCATTTTCGACCCACTGTGCAGCCGGGGAGGAAGGAAAAAAGTGCTCGGGGCTGTGGCAAAAGTATCTTGAAGTCATTTGTGCAGACTCTAATGATTTCCGCTAGTTTCCGTTCCTATCCGTTTCGTTGTCATTGTCCATGTCTCCATCTAGCCGAGCTGGGTTCGAGCCATATGCCGTATTCCGTATGCACAACAATCCCAACTTTTTGACCTCCCACTTACCATTACTTCCCATCCACGAAATTAGGGTTTTCCCTTATTGTTGGACATGCAACGGCCTTGTTATTGTTGCTGTTGCGTGTCTGAGCGTCTGTTATTTGGGCTTGATAAAGAAATTATTGTAATCTGGCTTGAATTTGAGCTGTGCTCGGTGATTCGGTGACCCTGCCACTGGCAAACAATCCGGCTGGGGAGCCCTCGGAACTTAATCAAATTGTATAGCTAATGGAAATGAAGCGGTTACACCGCACACACTCAGGGCACAACACATCGACAGCACAGCACGCCCGGCGGCAATTGCTGTTAATGAAATTGTCTGGCAAAATGCGTTTCACTGTGGCGCGAATCGTGTGAGTTGCCTGCCAATGGCATTATATATAATTGCTTATAATTCAACCAATTTACAGTTCATAACGCTACACGTCCCGAACGTCAAACTCCGGCAGACAAAATGTTAGCCAAACAAATTCAATTTGGCCGGCTGTCTTCGAATATGGTTTAAATAAAGCCAAAGTATAGTGAGGTGGAAATTATGGAAAAGTATATGGTAGAGGCTTCTTTATTTTCCCGACCAGCCGACCATCATCCAACCGACTCACCCATAAATAGTTTCTTCGTAGACTATTGTTAATCACTTATTGATTGGATCAGCTTTAATCGGCCCCAACTAGCTGCGATAGTAATCAATAGTGTTTACCGAGAAATGTCAGTTATTTTATGCCATATAATTGAATTTTCTAGTAACCATTAGGTGGCACATAGGCCACCTCTTTAATCATGGCAAATTGCCCGAGTAGGGTGGAAGCCCCAGTAACCAGTACTTGGGCCTTTTCCGCGATAAGTGATTTATGGCCCCCGACCCGATGACGTTAGATTGTGGATACTCTGGGGTTATAACTGTGGCCAAAATGTCTCTGGGGGATTCTACAACCATATCACCATATACTTGCCGTATGGACCCTAAAACAAAGCCTGCCTGTCACATGCAACACGTAAATAACCGCAGCAACAATGCCAACAAAGCCAAACAACGACAACAATCAAACTCGTTTTGAGTGTTTCCCATAATCAACAGCGACGACGTCGTGTGAATTTTATTTTTCGGTTACAAACGAGTTCCGTCTACTGATTTTTGTTGTTACATTCGAATACTCTATATACAGTTTGGTGCTACGAAGATTTTCAGCTTGCAATTGCACTGCACTTAACTGCTGACTGCGATGAGATGATGGTGGCTCTCTGTGCAACACCATTGTAGCAGTTGTTGTTTGCACAATATTTCACGCATACGTGCCTCTTGGTAGCAGCTTCGCGGTGGGCGTCGGCATAAGTGGGTGTAAGTGAGTGGGTGAGTGTGGGACAGTGGGTGGATGGGTGGTGAAATGCACTCTGCCGTAAAATTGCGCGCAATTGGGTTTTTTTTGTGTGTGTGTTGGCTTAACGACAACAAACTGAACGCTTCGGGGGCGAGCGAACGAGTAGCGAGTTCTGGATTGTGTTCACCATAGCAGAAAATTATGAGTTAATGGATTTTGTTTAATATATTTTTATTGTTCGCTGCAGCTTTGCGATTGTTGCTATTATTTCGAATTCTGCAACAAGCCTATGCCGAAGCCGAAACCGAAAAGTGTTGACAACAACATGTTTGCCCACTTTCCGCACCCTTTGTTTTTGCACTGACAGAGCATGAAAGTGTCGAAAGTGTCGTCACCGCAAAAAACATTCAACAACAATGACACGCTCGTTGGACAAATGCCCCGACACACAGCCGCCCCATGGAACATTTGTGGCAGATTCAAGTTCAATGCTAAAGGGAAAGTCCAACAAAAAATGGCTCTAGAGAAAAAAGAGTGGAAAACTGCACAGACAGGAGACTGACGGCTAGATTTGCTCCTTGGCTCCATAATCAATGTAATTAAATTCGGAAATTGTTTGGCGCTCAGCAAAATGATTTGGCGCTCGACGTTAACTGTTCCATTGGAGCTTTTCCCATCAACACTCCCAGCCTCCCAGCCTCAAAGACCCTCCTCTTTTATTTCCTTGCCATCTCGATTCGAAACCGGCGACGCTGTCATTAGGAGAGGAAGCCAACCTCGGGCTTAGTCACCTTACCATACTCTTTCTAAGAAAAATAAAATATTTATTTTAATATAATTTCAAGTAGTTGTTTTGAAAGCTTAAATGGAATTAAGAGATTAAAGATTATTGTTGTGTAACCTCAAGAATTTATGAGTTTAAAATAAGTCCACGAATCGCCATACACTCTTATTATTCATGGGGAAGCAGATTAAGCTTTTGTTTAAAATAAAAACTAAACAATTTGAGAATTATTTCCCAGAATTCAGATATAAAGACTTGCTAGTAGGGTAGGGTATGCAAATGAGCGGGAAAACCAGACACGAAACTCATCAGCTAGTAAAGGGGATACTAGAAGGGTTTGGGGCTGCCTCCCATTCGCCAAATACACGCAACGGGAATGTGCAATTATTTAGCGTAATTGCTTTCAATACACCAAAATGTTCAACCACATAATTAGAAAATTACAAATTGAATGCTAGATATTCAGCTGGAAAACCAGAGAGGGCCGAAGCGAGATGGAGAGTCCGGAAAGCCGGGGAAAGGCGATTAAGTTTAATTTTGATATTGTAGCCTTAAAATAATGATTGGGCGGTTTCTGGTGCTCCTCGCGGGCTGGGCGGCGTTGGCTGCAAAATTTAAATACATAAACCGACGTGCTGGGGCTTTGTAAATCCTATTATCCGAGTCACAGCTCTATAATGAAATAAAATTTGGAGAACAATAGCGATAGATTTCTGCGGTGAAAATATTTATACGCACTAAACTAATATTAATATGTGAATTAATTATTTGGCACAAAAGTCAGGCTTATGTTTTAGTCGTAGAGTTTCACTACGATTATTTTAAAATATTTATATGATTAATTTGCTCATTTTCAATGCACTTGCTACTTGCCCCTTGCCGCATGCCTCTTATCTGGGATGTTTACCTGATTGTTTGGGTTTACTATTTTCCTTTTTTTTCTGCGGTTTCATATTGTAAAATAATTTATTTAAATGGAATTTCTTTGCGGTTGATTTGTGGGCGAGTGTAGCTCAATAGAACGAATAAATATAAATAAACCAGCGATGTAGGTCAGCCAGTTGCCACTGTATATGTGTGTGCTTAAATCCAGTTTCAATCTACTTTATGGCATTAAAGACCAGCAACCTCGGGCACTCGACGAACTTGAGAGTTGTTCTATCCCGAGTAGTCTACTTTTATTATTTAATAAGTTTCTTATTCGTCCACTTAATTCCAACCCCTCGGAGGTGGAGATCTCTTTGTAGCCTTTTGGTATACGTTTCGTTTATTTATTTTGCTGGCGAGTTGAAAGCGAAATTGCATATTTGCTTTTATTATAATAAATGCCAATTTAGCCGACTGCAATTCAATTACGTGAGCACCGTGAAAATTTCCCTTTTTCGCCAGTTGTTGCTATTCCACTGGGCAGCTTTTCCTACTGGGCTTGCTTGGATTTTCTATTGCAAAACGTGCAGTACTCGGGAGACTGCTGCTGCTGCTGCGGCCAGAGCCTCATAATCTATGAAAACGTGAGCTTGGCCTGGCCGGGCTAAATAGCTGGCTATCTAAGCTATCTGGCCCTCCTAGCCATAATTTTCCTTTTGTTTTTTCTTCGTTATAAAAGAGGAAAAAATAAATGTAATGGTGGTATACCAATCATGACATCGACGATGCAATAGTTGAGTGAATTGGATAATTGCACATAATTTTAATGGATAGCGCTGCAATGGATGGCCGACTTTGAGGGATATCTTACTTGATTTTCCTCTTAAATCGTTCAATGTGTGTTAATGTGAGGCTTATTATCATGCCGACAGACAGCAGACTGCAGATGAGCACAGTCATCGCATCATCCTCCATCTGAACTGTCGAAAACTGAACGTTTCGAACGCTTTTGTTTCGCCTACAACCTTTTTGCATTATCTGGGTCTTTTGGGGGGCCAGTCCAGCAGATGCAGCGTCATGGCAGGCATCAGTCCTACGAGGACACAATCAATCTTTTAGCATGGCCAATGATCCGCAAGGACTTCGATTTAAGCGTCGTCGCGCTGCAATTTAATTGAAATTGCTGCTCCATTTCTGTCATTTGTTGTCTTTCAATCTAATTTCAACGCAAATGGGGTGTCCTTCGGTTAACAATTCATTTACTGCTCCAGGCATTGATTATGCAAAGTGATTTGATTTTCATTTGCCATTTGATATTGTAAATGCTCATTTATCATCCAGGAATGCTAATCAAAATGTCCTCTTGCCTTTTCTTACAGTTGACGAATTCCCAAAGTCTCCATCTCCATCTCCGTCGCATCGTCTTTGGATTGGGTAAGTTTGTGTGTTATTAGTTGATTGTTTGCCAGTTTGAATTGTTACGCTTCTCCAGAGCCGCCCCAAACAAACACACATAAACAAACTGGCACGTGTCGTGCCTGCCTGTCTGTCTGTTACTTTCCCATTCCGTCACTCAGACGGCAGTCACTGGAAGAAAGTTCCACAAATCCCAAATATTTGCTCTTAAATTTAGTTTTAGGAGCCCTTATTAGAGAATATTTGTGCCTTTAATCGAACTTAAACATGAGAGTAGGAATTTATTTTTTCCAAGTGTGGGATTAGGCCTTGTCTTCCACACTCTCCGCACTTTCCCAGCTGGACGGCCCGACGTCCAGTCGAGCCTTGTCATCGGCATGCAAATTTGGCCAGCTCACTCGGCTTTCTCGGCTGTGACATTTGCATTTGCAACGCCCGCAATTAAATGCGTGGGTGGTGGGGGGATGACATGATGGTTGGGTGGTGGTGGTGGTTCAGTGGCGGTCGGTGGGTGGCGCACTGGCTATGCGTCATTGCAAAGTGTTGCGTGCTGCATTTTAAATGAATATTTTATGGCAACTTTCCGGCTCGCTTCCCCGCGCCTTAAATTATGCAACACAGTGCAATGCAATGGCATTGCAGGCCCAATGCGTGTCGCATTTTAATGGTCCCTTGCCAGGGCCCCTGCCCCTGCCCCAGTCCGTGCCAAGAGTCGAAGGCAAAGCTCTTGCCGAGATCGGAATTGGGATTCGGATCTGGGAATGGAAATGAGAATGAGAATGGCTCTGAGTGGGAGTGGATTTTTATGGGCCATATGTAATGGAATACATTTTCAAAAATTTATAGCTGCCACACTGGGAAGCGTTGCGTCTAGACTGGGGGCGATGAAGTGCGTGCAAGCCAGAAGTAGAGTTTTCCCAAAATCAGGAGCAGGAGCAGAGCGGGAGGAGGAGCAGGAGCAGGAGCAGGAGCAGGAGCAGGAGCAGGAGCAGGAGCAGTCGATAGATAGACAGCCAACAGGCAAATGCACTTTCCCCGGAATGTGTCAAGTGCGGAGAGCATAAGATGACTTGCATTGAGCTGGCCCGGATGGATATATAGATGGATGGATAGATATATGGACAGATAGCTGTAGAGACTTAGCTGCGTGCCAGACATTCATCTCAATTTATCGTGCTTAGCCGCATATCCCGGCAGATCGAAGTGTCGTCTGCGTATATATCAAAGTCTCAGCCAGGACCCACATGACTATTGTTGTTGCAGCTCCCTTATTTATCTATGTAAGCGAGTGTGAGTGTGTGTGTGCTTCTGCGTGAGTTGCAGTTGTCATTCCAATCTCTATACCATATCCATTCCCTTTAACATTCCTGTTTCCAGTTCCCTTGCTACTAGCCCGTTCCTCTTTGGCAAACAAGTAATTTCACTTGACATGCAATTTTTTGTGAGCTGTGTGTCTCTCTCGTCCCCACTTGCACCATCTCCTGGTCTCTCCTTCACTCAGAACAAACAATACAGATCTAACGCCGCTTCGGATAGGAAATCTTCTCCTTTAGCCATCCTTGTCTCCTGTGCTTGTGTGGCTCCCCAACCACTTTTGATTATTTTGGCTGAAAAACCACACACACACACAGATACACGTCGTTTGAGGGAAAAATGGAAAGTATTCCTATCTGGCCGCAACACATGCAGCTGAAAAATGTCAATGCCAACAAGCGGGCGAAAAGGGAGCCAGGATTCGTGAACAGGATCAACAAGGGAAAACGGATTTCCACGGGAAATGGGAGGGGGGAGCAAAGAACAACAGGGACACCTAGTGTAGGATCCACTTCGTTTTTCTTTTTCTGTTGAGTATTCGGCATTTAAGTTTCTCTGCTAGAAATTTAAAGTATTATATCCTTTGCGTTTCGCTGGCATTGCTCATACGCCCGGTTGCCTTCTGGTAGAGAGCAAACATAAAAATATGCATCTAACATAGTCGAAAATCGTTTGGCTGCCATATTTCCTCTTCGGTGGCGCCACGAATTTGCATCTGTGACTGGCTGTTGGTATTTGGTAAACAAGAAATATCTCTGCTCCAAGATATTGCTGCAAATTTTTTCTTCACACATTTTCGGTTTCCACCGGCCAAGTGGAAGAAGTGCAGAAAGTGTTATCCCTCCGCCAGATACCCACTATGCCAGGCACTCGGCTACCCCCTCTCTGACTCCTTGTTAATGGTCTAGTATCAGCACTTAAACGTTTCACACATGCTGTCCATTTCTCGTCCAGTTCTGGACGTTGCTCTGCTTTTTAGCCTGGCTGTTTCTGTTGCTGTGTTCTGCCCAGAATTATCCGCTTATGCTAATCTGTCTAACGTTTCAAATTTTCATGCTTTTCTCTCAGCTTTTCATTCCTCCTTGGTGTGTGTGCTCCTTTGTGCGGCGGCTGTGGCTGGGTGTGCTGTGTGTGGCAGGGGAGTGTTTTCACACACACATGCACCCTTGAATAGACTCATCCGGCTTTGAGAAAAGCGAGGAAAAAATCGGAGGCAGGAAAACGCTCCACATCCACTTGATGACCCTTTGGAAAGCAGGAGGAGGATAACGAAGAAGAGTCCTAGTCGTAGTTGGCCTCCTCGAGTTCGCTTCATTCAATGTCACTTGCCTCGAGGACGAGTGTAAGTAGCACTCCACAAATGTTTTCATCCGATTATGAAAGGGCGCCGAGTTGACCGAGCATTGTCCTCAGCAATATCCTTGAATTCAGTTGAGTTGCGTTACGTTGATGGCTTAAATTATTGTTGGTTTGGCACTAAGATAACAATTGTTCTCCCCTCGTTGAATTCTACTAACCCGAAAGATTGCTTGAGCATGATTTGATGGGAGGAGACACTTCTCCTCTCCATCACAACGCCCTATTTTTATCGTTATCCACCCTGCCCCTGCCTCTGCCCCGAAAAAAAACCTCAATCGAAATGGGGGAAAGAGTTTTCGTTTTCACAATTACAAGTTTCTACCATCCAACCATCGATCCAGGTTAAGTCGAGCGGGAGCGAAGTGGACGTGAGTCAGCGGAATGCCAGCATCCGCCAGCTCTTTGCCCCCTCGGCCACCCAGCTGGCCAAGAAAAAGGAAGCCCGCCAAAGGAGCCAGAGCAGCTTTTCGCTCCAAAGAATCGGAAGCCAGGATGTGGGTGGCCAGGTCCAAAGTCCAAAGGCAGTGGCAGTGGCAGCCCCAGAACAACAGCAGCAGCTGCGACTCTCCACCGGGAAACTGGCCGGCTGGAGCAATGGGAATGGATTCGATGATTACCAGCCAAGAGCCGCCTTGGGCATAAATCAATTGGCAATGACTACGAATCAATCGGCAGTGAAACAATACAATGGCCAGGACAATAACGAGTGGGGTCCAAGCCCGCCTCTGAGCCTGAGTCGTATTCCCAGGCAGGCCGACAATGGCTGGCATCAGAGTGCATTTGAATTGGCAATGAGGAAAAACTGGAAGTCAACGAGCCAGCTGGAAAATTTTATTAACAACGAACATCATGGCTACGAAGTGAAGCAGGACCAGGAGTATGAACAGGAGCTGGAGCAGGAGCTGGAGCCGGAGCCGGAACAGGACATTTCTGTTGACTTTGGTAATGAAATGACCTGGGGCAAATCTGCTGAGAAATCGCTGCCATTGAATCACCTGCGAAGTAGCAGGAGCCGGCTAGCAGGATTTTCCGGCACCGGAGACGACTGGGACCGGCAGGACGATTATAAGCAATGGGATTTGGAGTCGGAGCAGCGCGAAAGTTTGCACAGCCAAAGGTAAATTGACAAAGGACCAGCCAAAAGCAAAGCAAAAGCCAAAAGCAAAGCAAAAGCGATGCCAGAATGGCGAAACTAACCCAACAGCGTTTAGCGTTCAGCTTTCCTATTTTCTATTTTCCATTTTTCGCTCCTTGGGAATTCCTTGAACACCCCTGCCCCTGCCTCAATTTGCTCAAGTTTAGCGCTTCAGCTGTCACAGAGGATTGGATGCGATGCGATTGGCGGCCATGTAAATGAGCCAAATGTGTAAGCCAAACTAACCTTGACACCCTGCGCCCTCAGCTTTTTGCTTTCTGCAACAGTTTGGCCGTCATTTGCATATCGAATTGCAGTTTCGATTGATTGCCCGTTCGATTGGGTCGATAAGGCAAGCTGCTAGCTCGTATTGCTTGCCATTCTTTTGCTCCGTTTTGTTGTAGATGTTGCTGAAAACCCCCATAATAGTGTGGCAACAGATCGATCAATAAGTCGGGTCTTTTGTCAGAAACCCCGACTGCAACGAACTCTCTGGCCAGCGGAATTCTCGGGCTGCAGCGATGCGTGGCATGGAAGGAAAGCTGGGTCACTGGCGGGGCGGGGAATGCACTAAGCGTGTCTTTTCAAGCTGTTGCACAATCGCTGATTTGATTTGAACCAAGCTAGCTGAGTTGCGAGCGGGTTACGCAGCAACAGCAACTGATTTTAGGTTTAAAGGCGCCAGAGCTGCGAGGGGCCACCCCCTGCCAAATGCAATCATGCATGGCATATCGGCGGGGAAGACGAACTAAGCAACAGCAACACAAAAAAATATACAATACTACATACTAACAAGCCAAGTTCAGTGACCGCCGAAGGCTAATTGAGCCGGAGAAAGGCTTTAGTCAAGTTTGATTGAAAGTGCATTTGATTTATTGCCCTCACTGCAGACAGTCCACTTAGATTGTAGATCAGGTTACAGTTTTCTTTATAAAATAGTATAGTTTTTAATGTAAATAATTTAGAATTCTATAGCCACCTCTCTGTAAAACATTGTTTGTTTGCGGATAGACTCTGAAGAGATAACAATATTTATATAATTTATGGTGGCCTTATTTTTGTTATATACTACTTTATTGATAATATGCCATGGCAGTCTATATGGCCTCAATAAACATTGTATATTTTTTATCTATTATTTATATATATTAGAACTCAGAGCACATTGTAACCTTAAGACATGGCTTCTTTTGTGAAGAATATGTATCTTTCTCAGAAATAACAAGAAGAGCATTTTTAATCTAAAAGATAATTAATCTTTCTCTGTTTCCTGCCAGACCATTCATCATGATCTTGCGCATTAAATTATTTTGCACTTTATTGCCCCCCAGACCATTTCGCCTTAATGTGGCTTTCTTTTGGCTTTTTTTATATTTTTTTTGTGTTTCTTCTATATGTCTGATTAATAAAAACAATGCGCAAATTGGAGAGGAAATTGCTGTCACTCACTGGCGTTGCTGTTGTCAGCAATTGCATTAAACCGATGCCTTGATGTTGCTGTTGCTGTTGCTGTTACCCTTCTCGCAGCTGACTTGGGGCCCTCGACGATGCAGCGGTTAAATACACCGCATGAGTTTAATTTAATGCAACGCAGCAATTTTATGAAGCAACAACAGCAAAGTGCGACGACAGCAATTGCTTCTCACACTTGCCATGTCAGTGTCGTTGCTTCTGCCATCCGCCAGCCAGCCAGCCAGCCTGCGCTTATCGCACTCACCGGCTGATAGGGAAAACTCGTGTACATGACGCCTTTCAGACGCTTTTCCCCGCCGGATTACGTATGTGCTTTGCATTTGACTGCCCATTGATGTTGCCAACGCCGATGTCGGCGAAGGGCTCCATTGTGTTGCTAGGAATCTCATCTGATGGGTTCCTTGTGTATCCAGATTTACCAACCCACCCACCATAAGGCCGCCCCCCTGTCTGGCCTTAACCCTTCCGAACACGCCCCCTCCGCCTCTGCGACTGTCAAATCAACTCGTCATGGATATGAGCAATTGTTAGAGGGGCCCGGGGGCGGTGGCAAGCTCAAGAGGAGGCGGAGACCTGCATAGAAAATTGGCATGATATGGGCTTTGATTGACGGGGCTGCTTCTCAAACATTTTGGATGCCTTTTGTTTGCCAATTTGGTGCCGTATCTGTCATTTTATTCCTATCATCTGGAATCTTTCTGGAATTCAGCTTGGCCTGTAATCAGCAATTTTTGCCTACAAGCTGCAGAATTTGACGTTTAATTTGCGAAGCGAGTGCAAGTTTCATTCGATTACGTCAGCAATATCAAATAGTCGGATTTCACATCGGTAGCAGTAAGGACATGGTAAGCCTGTCAATCAAAGGACCTTGCATTCAATTTGCAACTTAAGCCGACAGCACTGAGAGCGAATGAAGCCAAATGTGATTAAGTGGGAATTGGTTTATTTTTAATTTCAACCGATAAAGATTTTGATGCTAGTATGATTGTAAAAACTTTTCAATTTAAGGATTTTTCTTATGAAAATTTATGTAAAGCTGCGACGGTTCTTTCAGTGTAGATGCAGTGTCGTTTATTTTGGCCACATTTAATTCCGTTAGAACAGAAACATTGCTTGGCCGTTGCCAGGGGCAATTCAACATTTCGCCCACAATTTTTGGCCGGGGCCCGTGTTGACTCTTCATGTGGCAACAGCAACAAGCTTCGTTAACTTGCCACCCGTCCAAACAGACAACGGCCACTTTGCAGGAGGCAGGCTACTACTTCTATACCAATTTCTATCCTATTCCCATTCCTGAATGGTATTGCTGATCCTGGTACCAGCCAGGTCTTCCTGTTGTAGTTACAATTCAAATTCCGACTGGCCCGGCCTCACAACTGGCAACGTGCTGCATGAAAAATATGCTTCATGCTCCGTGCCGGCCCGTTTACGTGGCCCAGCTAAAGGCAAAAAACATGAAAAATGAAAAAATAGAGACAATAAAACAGAACTACAATAGGCAACTTGATGGCACCAGGAATAGTAACAGGAACAGCAACAGTACAACAAACATGCACCAGGATAGAGCGATAACGGTGGCCGGCAAGGCACAAAAACAAACAAAAAATGGCTGCTGTCGCATTTCCGGTGCCAGTCAACGTAGCGGATGCCGTGACGCCGCTGCCGACGCCGCTTTCCGACTAACCAGACGCAAAATATGAACTATAGTACAAAAATAAAAACAAAGGTGCATATTTTGCCAGCTTTTTATGGCAGCAGGAGCAGCATCGTAAAATATTTCACCACACAGACTAATAATAATATTAATTACCATTTGTTGACATCATTACGGTCTTTGAAAAATAATATTAAAGGCACTAGAGCGTAAAGAAATGCTTGTTAATTAAAGTGCGATAAAAAAATTCCAGTTCACAGAACATTTTTATATAATATTCCAGTTAAAGTCTTTAAAAAATATATATTTTTTTGAAGTCTGGGCTAGAGCTTAATTGGATTTTCTCTGCCAATGACTAACCTTCTAATTCGCTTACTAATGGAACTCCTTTAATTATGATTTTTTACTTGCAGCTATCGACCAGCGGCCGGACAATCAACGCCGCTGGCAGAGCGGCTGCAGCGGTTCCGATACCGCCAGCAATTGCAACTGCAGGCCGCTGATATCGACGTCGGCGATAGTGCCCACACTAGTGGCCATTTATCAGCTGAACAAATAGGCGTAGCCAATTGGCAACGAGCGCCGTTCGAGGGGGTCACCTCAGTCGAGGTTGGGGAATCGGCGGAGCCGGAGGAGCTTCTGCCACCGGATCGAGTGCTATACCCAGACTCGGAGCCGGAGGAAGAGGAGCAGCAGCCTCGTCGTCGCGTGGTGATCAGACGGCGCATTGTGCGCACCAATCGTAGTGGCAACAACACCACCACCGCAGACAGCAGCCACACCACCAACCCGAACACCTCCATCGCCACCACCGGTAGCACTGCCATCGATACTGATTTGAGTGTCCAGAGTAGCGTGGATAAGGCTGCTTTGGCCGGCACCGGGAAAACCCCCAACTGGCTAACCCGACTCCACAGTTTCGGGACCAGCAACAGGAAAAATCGTGCCACCGTTGAGGGGGGAGGAGGAGGAGGAGGAGTGGGTGGTGCCACTCGCAGAAGCAGCGGCGGCAACAATCACACAGCAAGTGCCAGCGGCGATAGCTGCCACACTAATCCCATCATGGCCGTCCTGCGCACTATGAAGCTCAAGGAGCGCCTGGTCATCAGTCTGGGTGCCACTCTGGTCCTGCTCACCCTGCTGCTAATCGTGGACGTGCAGATGGACTTCGGGGTGGCCAACCGCCACCTGATGCAGCAGCAACAGCACCAGAAGCTCCGTCTGGGCAGTGATTACGACGCCGCGACGGGGGCAGGCGGAGGTGGCGGAATCCTGCACGAGTTCAAGCGCAAATTTCTGCAAAAGAGGTGAGTTCGCAATACACGACCCCGATTATGTTCGAAATCCATCCCATCTATTTCCGGGTATCCCCCATTAATCAGCGTGCGTGGGTTAAGAGGCAACAATGCTTAGCTGTTAGTGCTGAAATGGAAACTCACCTCCGCTGACTTAATGAGGCATTTTCAGAAAATGAAAATAATGTTAGTCGACCCATACATATATTCTTATTTTTCCAAAACACTGGATACTATCTTTAGCATCTTTACGTAAAGCCCCCAATTAGAGAAAAATTAAAAGCAGCTGAAGTGTACTTTCAGCTTGTTTTTATTCAAAGCCAACCTGGCCACCGCTGGCCGTTCCAGGGGATTAAAAATTATGCACAAATCGCAAACGGGGTCGGGCCATTGACTTCGGCAAACAACAGCCAGCTCTGAGGACACCCCGCGCCAAATCTTGCTCAGAGCCAGGTCTTGGGCCAACCTAGCCTCCTGGCAGGCTAGGCCACCGAACACGGCAGTGTACATAATTCAATTTAGCAGAAATGCAACAAAAGTTGCAATAAAACTCGGTTGGCCCCGGCATTAAAACGTAATTTGCTGCGAAACATAAACCCAGACCCCCGGCGAAGTTCTGGGAAACTACAAGAAAGAGTTGGAGCAAAAACAGGAGCGGGAGCATGTTAATGCCTCGCCATAGAATATATACAGACTAAGAGGCCAAGTCGCTTTTACCTTTGTGGACTTCATATTTTTTTTTTTAACTGCTTTATTTTTTTACCATTTGCCTCTTTTGGCCACCGAGTTGCGTGCGGCTACAGCAGGGTGTGGGAGTGGGTGTTGAACCGGGGGTGTTCCTAGGGGTGTCGTCCGCCATTTTGCTGTGGCTGGCGGAAGTCGAGTAATAAAACATCAAAATGACGCAGCAAGGCGCAAGGGAAACTGTTAAGACCATCCTTCCCGGGTCTCAGGAGCAAAGTCTCTTGAAAACTCCTGCTCCTGCTTTGGCTTCTGGTACTTTTCCCAGGTGCAGCAAACGACTTCGAGCCCCATCCCGGTCTCGATCCATTTCATCCCGTCTGGTTGCGTTCCGTTCCGCTCCACTCCGGGAACATAAAACGCCAATGTTTAGCCAGTAAATATTTAATTAATTCATAAGCCGCCTGCCGCTTGCCATCAGCCCGTAAAATGAATGCCTTCGGAAACCGCTTTCCCGTATTTGCTGCTCCGCAGGATCTCTTCGTCCCTAAAGTTTGCTGCCCTGGAAGCTCCCTGCTCGCCCCACTGGTGGCCCATAACTGGTATCTGCTTATGCGAACGGGCCAATGCCAAATTATGATGGCCCCATGCACTGAGTCGTGCAGCGTGGCTGTGAAGCGTAATAAATTCTATTTAAGCATCAAATGTTTGCCAGACTCTGTCTTCAGGCTCGGCGCTCTGCCCCAGTCTCCTGTCTTGCCTCATCATTTTTTAATTATTTCATTAAAAACTGAAAACTGTGGCAGACACTTGGCAGTGTTGCAAGCGCAGCTCGGCACCCAAGAATGCTTAAATCTTATCTTATAAATAAACATGTTTGTCCAAAAGCTGCTTCGACACTAAAACTAGATAAGAAATCCAACAATAACGATAAAATTCCTATAAAATTATGTCCACTGGACAAGTTTCTTTGCTTACTATCGATGCTCCAATATTCCATAATATTTATACAAGTAAGCCAAGTCTGATAAGAATTTTTCACTGGAATTCCAGTTAAGCTAGTAATAATGATTTAAACTGTTTGCAGAAGCCCTACAAAGCTTAAAATCTAATTTAAAATAGACGAGCAAAGATAAGCAAAGATACTACTCTATGAAAATCCCATTAAAACTCCACGAAGTCCATTAACTCATGCCACAAGCAACGTGCAAGTGTCACAGCTATCGAGTATGGACAACCATGGACTATGATCCTGTGGCTAATGCATTTGTTGTTCAAACTCGTGCCCCGTCTATTTGGCCATTGCAGTTGCAGTTGACTGGTTAATTAACCGCAGCACATGGGCAGCTTATGTGGGCAGCGTTACGCACACCACGTGACAATTTAATGAGCAAAGTTTTGCCAAAGTGTAATTAAGTGCACGCCACATCGATCACTGCAACCGAAACGGGAACAAAACAGCGTAGAGAGCGTAGAGTGTGGCACGGTATAACTGCCTGCACGGGGCACTGTGGCGGAATCAATTTTGAATGGGCCCGGAGACCCATAAATAAGCATACAAGGACACTTTAAGTTGGCTGGGGGATGGGGAATGGTGGGGTTCTGGTGGCTTGTTGCTGGTGGCTCATAGCTCGTGGCCTGCGGGACGGTACAAAGGAAGATTTAAATACTTATTAGCACATAAAGTGGCATTATGCGGCTGCCAATAAAACGCGTGAAATCTGCACAAGCTCGTTATTGCGGAAAATTCTTAATAAGCCCCCGGGCAGGGTGAAAGCGGCTTTGCAAGCTTTACATACATAGATATTGTGCCGTAACCCTCGCGGGGAGGAATGTTGACAGCTTCTCAGCTTCCCCAGAAATTGTTTGCCGCTTCTTGCCATTCTCAACTGTAAGCTGTCTATCTTCTGTCTTGGCTCAGACGTTGGCTGGCAACTGTTAATTGAAAAAGTTTTGCATTCAGCCGACACAGGTGCACACATGTCGCCCTGTCGGGTTGACGGATAAAACATCCTGCCAGAAGGTGATACCGCCAGCACTTTCTCCCTCAAACACTCCCTCGAAACTTGTGCAACAATTAAGAAATTTAAAAACCACATTCTACTTTGGCAATTCAGATTCGGCAAGTCGGGTCTTGAGCCTAATGATGTACGCTCGAGTGAAGAGCTCGTCATTTGGCTTAATGGTCACACAACATCCTTTTGGCTTGCCACAGAATTCCGGTCCACCTCCGACTAGGACTAGGACTCTTTTTAGCCCAGCATGCCAACAGGATGCACGCTAACGAGCTGGGACGACCACCCAGCCAGGCTAAAGGCTACATCTTAAGCGTTTTGCCAAGCGCAGCTAAGAGTCAAGGCTAGCAATGCAACAATTTTAGAAACTTTAATTCATCTTTCAAGGACTCTTTTTGTCTGAAGCAGGCGCTGTCTAAACGGCAGGAAGCTGATTACCCCAGCAAACGGACACAGTGGGTCATAAAGACTTGAGGCTTGTAGAGGCTCACTACCTAACCTATTTCACATTAATTTAAAATTAAAATAAATGGTTAAACTTTAATGGGCAATCTCAATATTTAACCCACATACCTATTAAACTATTTTAAACCAATTTATTTGCGGCTCATGATATATACTCCCACACGTTTATCTGCAGATCGTATCCATTAGTTACAATTTATTGGTATCCTGCCACTGTGCAGCAACCCGAGACATGTCGCACATATAGAGTGCAGTTGGGGCCCATGAAGTACCTGCAATTTCAGTTTATTGCAGTCGAGTGAAGAGTCCCATGTGTCTCTGAGTTGGGAAGCAGAGTGGGCGTATGGAGTG
This sequence comes from Drosophila monieri, assembly GCA_035047585.1. Classification (NCBI taxonomy): domain Eukaryota; kingdom Metazoa; phylum Arthropoda; class Insecta; order Diptera; family Drosophilidae; genus Drosophila; species Drosophila monieri. Next base: position 441,117 of record JAWNPJ010000037.1, read on the forward strand.
CTGTGGGTGGGTGGCTGGGCCTGATGGGTGGCTGCTCGTCTTAGATAAACGCAACTAAACTCGGGCTGACAAAGTTTCAGCTTACCTGCAAGTGCGTGTCTTTAGAAGCTTGGCCAGAGGCACTTACCTGCTCGGCTGCTGCTCGATGGCTGCCACTAAAAGCCAGTCCCGGGCACTTGGCAGTTGCAATTAGCAACGAGAGCCACCCGTTGGCCATTGTCAAGTGCTCCAGTCGACCCTCGGCTCGTTGCTAATTATGGTATTTTTTAAACTCACTTTTATGTTTCTCCTTTTAACGCATTTTCCTGCTTCTATTTCTCTCCCTCTCCACTTCGTCCTTGACAGCAACTCTTCAGGGTCCAAAGAGGCTTCCACGCAGGCTGCGGCCAGCCAGAGTGGCGGGGCGACCAGTGGCCAGGATGGAGCGGCGGGAGCCTCGGGCGGAGCAGCCGGTCCCGGCACGGGAGCCAGTGCACCCACCAGGAAGCCCACGCCGCACGATCGGTATGTGGACCTGGAGAAGCACCTCCTGACGGACGAGTACTCCCACGTGATTGTGGACAATAAGCCGGATGTGAGCAGAGACAATCCCTCTCTGGCCGATGTTCTGCACCGCAAAGCCAGGTGAGCTTTAAATTAATATTTTAAGAGAATTTATTATACAAATTTAAAAATATATATATAAATTGATGTTAAAAATGTAAATCTGCTAGAGACTATATATTTTTCCTCCTTAAAATGCAATTTAAAAAGTTTACAACACCTTCCGCCCAAGCCGAGTATCAGAATCAAGACCGAAAAAATTCAATTTCCTCTTAGCGGAAAGACATAACGCTTACAGTTTTTACCTGAAATTGGACCACTTTAGCCGGGAACGCGGTAATTGATAGTAGAACATTGGGTTAAGTGGGAGGACGGGGGAAAATGCTAAGACAGCTAGGAGAGCTAGGAGACGTTACGGCACTTTCGGGCTTCAATGGAATTGAAATGATTTTTATTGAAATTTACGCTCCATTTACGTGACACATTTACGTTTTAGACATTTAAGCGCCCCTTTCCTCGGGCCAAAATCTTTATGTGCATGTCTCTATCTGTCGCTGGTAAGTGTTGCCTGATTGTTGTTGCCGGTGGCAACCGTTTTTTGGGCAACCCTCAACCGTCCGCCGCCGTCTGAGCCGCTTCCGGATGCCACCAGCCGATAACACTGATGAGAGTTTGCCTTGTCTCAACATGGCGTATGCGTAATTTCATGCGAGCACAATCAAATAAAACTGCAATAAAGAAATCAATGTGGATTTGCACCACCACCTCGTCGCTGCCCTCGTCCCCACGTCGGTTATCTCCGTTACCGTTTCTGGAATCTTTCCGTTTTCTGGCGTCCTTTTTTGGGGGCGTGCGGGCTTCCCGCTCACTTGAGGCAGCAATGAAATTTATTTCGACGAGTTTTCATTTGATTTTCTTTTCCGGTAATCAGCTTAGTTTTCTCCATTTTTCCTCCTACGGCAACAGCCAACCCAGCAACCCAGCAATCCAGCAACCGCCCCAATTCCATTCCAGAGCATTCCGTTTGCTTTTACAATGAACAGACACTCAAGAAAGCGATGCCGGAGCTTCTGTTCACTCCAAATCGTTTTGGCAGTTTTTATCAAAATTGAATACGTAGCGTATGAGTAATTTCATTTGCTTCAATAGTTGGCAAACGCTCTTGCCCCAGCTGAAGTTGCACAAAAATTGCTTCCAGAACTGGGGAGAAGTTTACTGGGGGGCGCTAGCCGAGAATGGGGAAAATGCAAAGTGGCAAAAACTTGTCAAACTCAACTTGCTTTTGGCTTCTTTTTTTTTTTTGGTGCAGCAGCAGAAGCGGCAGCAGGTGGGCGGCTGGCTGTTGTCTGAGTAAGCCGAGTGTGGGCGTCGGCATTAGCATAAAATGCTTGATTTTCTAATTTATAGCACATCACCGAAACCCAAGCCGGAAAGTTTGCTACTTTTTTGTGTGTCGCACGTAGCAACATGCAAATTTCATTAACAAGCAAAATTGCTGCCAGTAAACGTAGTATGTGAGGACTCCCACTCTGTTGGGTGGATCCATTTAGTTACCTTGGGATGATTATGTGGCTGGCAAATTTATTTATATGAAAGAATAATGATTTCAGCGAGTTGGGAAATCAAATTAAGTTTTAAACTTGACCTATTATATTTCCTATTCCTATTTCCTAATAGATAGTCCTAATAAGACTCTGCAGAGACTAGTGATATACTGAAATAAGGGATATCCCATATCCCTGGTGATGTCTTATTAAAATGCTGTCGCCCCAAGAGCAGCCAGTCGCTCCTCATACATATGTCTAAAGTAGTCCTTTGTGTTCTATCTTTCATCCGCTGCCGTCTAGTCAGCACTTTTGTGGCGCCGCAAAGTATGCAACACAGCTCAGGTAGCTGCAACGGCAAAAAAATGTGACATAATGCAAATGCTCCTAAAATTCCAAGATGAGATATTGCCAGCGGCGGCTGAAGAGTCAGGTGGCCACCATAATACAAGAGCTTGTCCGACATTAGCCGGGTATATAATTACGACAAACTGGCGCGCTGATTCAGCCCCAAGTCCCGGGGTCGTGACTGTGTCCGTCGTTGGCTTGCGTTTAATTAGTATGACAAATTTTTAATTAGCCTGCAATTGCGAACGCTGTAGAGTAGAGGGGTGGGCGTTAGCAGAACAAAAATCTTATTTCGAGCGAATTACACCCGACGAAGTGAAATGGAGAAACAGGAGAAGTTTTCCCAGCTGTCGGTCAGGATGGAAAGGATTCTTGGGTTGCGGATTGCGGATTGCGGACTTCAGGCTACCGGCAGCAGCTAGCTCCGGACTTTGAGGACTGGAATGCGCTTAGTAATAAAAGACTATGCTCAATGTCGACGAGTGTGTAAAACTCCGAGAGAGCTTGCTGACATTTCGGCGAAGGAAAAGCGAAGTTTTCCACACTGGCCCCGCCCCTTGGAGCTTTTCTCCGGCTCTGATCCCAGCTGCAGTTGGTTTGCTGTCATTGGTTTTAATGTTCGCGCTCTTGCCGCCAAAGTTTTATCCTTGCTACAATATAAGTTTAATTTCACTTTCTTTCTCCGTCGAGTTTATTCCGCGAACTCGACTCAAAAGTGTCGGGTACGAGGCTGCAGTCCTTGTCTGTCCATTGGATGGCTCTGCTTTGGTCGTGCCGGCCGCAAAATTTCACACGCACAAAGTTTTCATCTATACCAGCTCCTTGATGGGCTCCTCCCCCTCTCTTAGAGTCCTGTTGCCCCCGCAGTGCCCCGGCCCCCTGCCAGAATTCCTTTTTGTCTATCTAAGCAGCACTCTTGCGGCTCTGCGGCTGCGGCTGCGGTGGCCTGCCTGGTCGCAGCTGCACGGGGAAAACTGAGCTGTGCCGGCAAAAGTTTACTGACATTTTCTTATGGCGAAATAATTGCGGGCTGCCGGGAAGCAAGGTGGGGGGGCTGAGGTCTAAGAAGGAAGAAGTTTCGGGGCGGGGGCAGCCGGGCTTAAGCAAAGGCCAGGACATGCCGGCTGACAGCTGTTATTATAGTACCCACTTCGGCCAGCGGTATAACACCGAGGATAACAGCAATAACAATGGCAGCAGCCGGAGCGGGAGCTGGCAGGACTAGGAGCAGGGTCAGGTCCAGCACCAGCACTAGCACCAGGACCTGGAACAACAAGTGAAAGCAAGTCACTCGGCCAGTCATAATCCAGGGCGGTGAAAGTTTTCCACCAACGCAGAATTACTGAGGACGTACTTGAATTTTGTGGTAACTGAAAGTTAATACAGCATTAATTAGTTATTTCGGTCAGGAACTGCAATGAAAGTCCATAGTTTTAAATAATAGTGATACGGGTTTAAGGTTTCCCCAATCAAGAGTGGCGTATCCTTGACAGACTTCGCTTGAGATGTCGTTTTTAATAATTTTGTTAATCATTAGTGGCATATGTAACTAACAATGTTATTAAAAATATACTCAAAAGCCACTTGAATTTTGTAACTAAAGTTTATTCCTGTCCATCACCATGGCAATTGCTGCTCAGGTCTGAGGACGCAGGACTTTCGGGTCCTGTCAAATCGTCAAACCGAGCGCAATTAAGCTGATTAGTGAGCGTCATTCAGCGGAGCTCTTTCCTCTAGCCCCTGCCCCGCCTCCGCTGACATAAATAAATTTAATTTCCGCTAAACATAACTCAAAGTAAACTTTTGACGCAAGTAACCGCCAGGAACGTGCAGCTGCCAAGCGGGCAGCGCGGGTGGCAGTCCTGGCTGGCGTGGCAGGAGGATTGTGCGGATGGTGGTAGTACCGTACCAATTATATGAAAATCTCCTTTTCAATTATTTTTTTTTTTTTCGGTTTTTTTTTGCAACGTTTCTGTTCTTGCTGCGGTACGTTGTTGTCAACGTCGTTGAGTTGTCAACGCTTTGCATAACAAAGTTTAGCGCTTGGCTTAGACCACTGGCGTGGGTAGCGAGGAGGGGGTAGCAGATTGGGGGGACTGGCTGTCACTGCGGTTGTCAGCCTTTATCTGTGTGTGTGTGGGTGGGTGGTTGGGTTTGGGTCATGGTCTGTCGAGAGTCTATACGTTTTTGCTGCGTGTGTGTTTGTGGACCACGCGTCACGTGCGCTTTTGGCGTGCAACATGCTAAACCCCATCGCGCTGCCCTTTCCTCGACCCTCCTCCCCTCCTATTCCCCATCCCCTCGAACATCGCCTTCACTTTCTCCTGTAATGCGATTTCGGGTTTTTGTTGACTGGCGGCCGCTGCAACTGATTTACGTGACTCAATTACCAAAAGGGATTTGAATTTGGTTCGGCCACCGCTTTGTTTTTCCATTTTTCCCCATTTTTATTCTTGTGTCCCGCCTTTGCCTACGCTGCCAAAGAGTGCAACAGCTGGCCAAAGCTATTGGCCAAGCATTTACAAGCGTTCGAGCCAAGCCGCAGCTAACCGCAGGCACACACGCTCCCACACACACAATATACATATAAAGTATAGCCGCTGTGGACAGCGGGCAGTGCTTAGTCAATGTCCGGATCGGCCAGATCGGGCTTCATCAATTACGCAGCTCCGGCTGTTGCTGCCGAGGATGCTGCAAAGGCTGCTCCGGATGCCTTTGGCTGTTGGCTCGGTTACGCCATCAGCACCGCAGTTGACAAATGAAACATGAGCTGAAATTTGACTTTGGTATGCTAACGTCGAGGCCTTCGAGGCACACTGCAAAAATAAATTTATGGAAAATCTGTAATATTATTGCCATAAACATCTTTAAGCATTTTGGCAAACATTCATTAACCTGAAATCGATTTTAGCTTAGAAATTTCTGGATTTGGAAAGCAGTGTTTGTGGGCGGAAATAAAGCACGTGGGCGGTTGGCATCTAGTTTCATCCTTCTCTGATATCCTTGTCACCGAACAGCACACGAACCTGACTGAACCCTTGTCAATTTCGTTGGCCCTTCCTTTAGGCCTGTGGTCGCCGTCACAGCCCAGGACAATTGTCGCCTGATTGCGAGTCCTCTTAAGCCTTGACGGCGCTTTAAACCCTGCCTTCTTAGAGCCAGAGAACTCGAGCTGAGTTCTGGAAAGGTGGTCTACGAGGGTGGACTCATTGCTAAGCGGAGGTGGCAGTCAGGAAGTTGTCACCATTTCCATAAAACGCTGAAATATTGAAAGTCATTCGGGGCACAAGAAGGTTGGCTGCCAGACATTTGTTTCCTTCCTGTGCACAAAAGCCAAAAGGCAGCGACGGGGTTAGAAAGACCAGCCAGACGTAGGCAGCATAAAAAGCGTTAAGCGCTGAAGTATAACAGCCGTCAACGGGCAAATTATGACCGAGCAGGAGAACAGGATACCAGGGCTAGGAGTGACGGGGGCTGGGGATGGAATGAGTTATGTAGACGCCATTGAGAGCAGCCATGGGGGGAAACGGATATGACTTCATTATCGTGATAAACTCGATGCACAATGGAACAGACACCGCCGCTGCTGCTGCTACTCATTCATTCTTCATTTTGTCTGGCTGACCAATGGCAGTGAATCTAGGATTCAGGGCACAGAGTTTTGCATTTCAATTTGTCATGACTGATGCTTCTTTAGCTGCTGCTGCCACTTCTGCAGCTCCAACTGGGATAATATGTTGTCTGTATTGCAATGCCAAACGATACCAGATACGAGAGCATGGCACTTTGCAGCTTAAATTCTGGCAGAGCAGTGCCAGTTCTCAAACCAGCACAAATTGGACTAAATCTGAAAGCGTAAATGCAGAGGACTTAAGACAAAAGCATTTGCCATGTGAGCGGCACATGTCAAAAGGAGACCAAAGCATAATCGGAGAAGAAAAGATATTTTCCGACAATTGCCAGTCTGGCAGAAGCAAGAAAAATCGACCACCGAAGATTACGGCCGATACTGAACTGTAGGATGGAATGGGGAAGGGGAAAAAATGTCTTGGCATTTGCAAACCAAATTGTCATGACAGCGGTGTAAGGGCGGCAGGAGCTAGCTGAGAGGCAGGATGTGCATTGCTTTGACAAATCAATGTGAGAAATCTTGATATGCAGCCCCAAAGCATGGCATACTTATGAGGGAATCCAAAAGAGCACTCCTGTTGGCAGCAGTTCCTCAGCTCTTTCTCTGGCTCTGGCTATGGCTCTGGCTCTGGGTGATTGTCCCTATGGCTGCTTTTCTTGGTTCCCTTAGCCTGCCGACGACAGCTGGCTTTCGATTCTTACTTACATTTCGACTATCGACCATCTTGTTTCCCTTCGGCCGCCCTTTCAAACTCTATCTGATGCCATCTCCACTTTCATGTCTTTGCAGTGTAAATGCCAGCAATTTGGAGCGCTTCCAATTGCGCATCACGAAGAAGGAGCTCTACGGCGAGCAGGACACTCTGGTGGATGCGGTGCTACGTGACATGATCAAGCTGCCAATACAGCATGTTGGTAAGACAGTCAGCTTCCGTTTTGTGGGATTGTAAAGTCATAAATACACCGGTCGGCCCTGCACGGCTAAAGTTTGTTGTCGGAGGGAGCAGGACTCCAGATCCGGGACTCAGATGCACATTTAACTCAATTATGTAGAGCCTTAGCGGCTGGTATTATTGAGGTGCCGCTCCGAAACTATTTTCATTGCAAACTTTTTCCAGCGCATTCATTAAACTCATAATTTATTAATAATAAACTTTTAACGGCGCCAGGGCTGCTCGGAGCGACAAAAAGAAAACTCATTTGCAGTTAAGGAAAATAAAAAGAGGTAGAGAGAGAGAGGGAGAGAGAGGGGAGTGCAACAATGACACTGTGGCAGCAAAATTGCAGCAACTTTGGCTTTGGCTTTGTGTGGCAGGCATTTATCACATATACGCCGCGTATACAGAAACTTCTCTAACACACTCGGTCCGACACACACACACACACACACGCAGAGTCTTACATGCATGACTTGGGCCTTAGAGAAACTTTCAAGACATAATTCATATATACGAGCATTATGGGGCAGATTTCCCCACACCCCTCTCTCAATTACCACACGCCCCTTTAATAGTGTTTGTCTTAAAATGAATTTTAATGAAATGCGGTCTGTTTGCGGCAGGATATTTGGTTTTGTTTCGTTAACAGTCGGTCCGAGAGCCCAGCTTTTGTCTGTTTTTGCATCAAAATGATCAAAATGTTCAGTTCAGTTCACTTCACAATCTGAAACCGAGGCAAGCCAAAGGAGAGCTGCGCTGGGCTCCTTTGTGCGGTTGCGTATACGCAATATTTGTGTATTCTCCCTTTTTTTCTAGGGCTATGTGAATGCTTTTTAATTGGTATTTAGTCGAGTGTAATTTGTTTATGCTCTCTGGTCTTGGCCAGCAGCAGCAGAAGCATCAACAGCAACAACAATTTAAAAGCCGATTGCAGGCGGTGATCGTTGGAGTGCGAATTCCATGAATTCGGTTTTTGCTTCAATTAATTTCGAGTACTTGATTAATTTACATTCATTTCTCTGTATTTTCTCTGCATGTCCTTCGCAGTGCAAAAGGAGGGTGGCACCCAGCTGAAATTGATCATTGAGTACCCGAACGATATCAAGGCCTTAATGAAGCCGATGCGGTGAGTACGCCAGAGGAGGAGGGCGACTGGCCACCAATGGAGAAGATTTCTCAGTCTGTCGCCGCTTAATGCATTTGTCCTGCGATTTTTTTTCCCAGGCAGAGTACCAGAACCGTAATGAATGCAGCTTTTGCCCACTTGTCGACAACACTTTTCGCGTATCTGAGTAAATAAAATTTCGCTTTTTATTCGCTGACTTTCCTGCGGCCTGTCGATGGAAATTCCACGTCCATTGCCGCCGTTTTGTGGTGGCACTTCCAGCCGCTGCGAGCTGTGAATTTAAAACATTCATGCACTTTTTAATGAGATTTAAACGCGTTGGCTTGCTGGTCAATGTTCTGCTCTCCCTTTTCCTCATTTTCATTCCTTTTCCTCCCTTTTCCCGGCTTTTTTCCGATTCTCGTTTCCCCCAACTGCCCACAGGAACATCTGGCAAAGTGCAAAGTGTCCTTATAATGTCGTTCATTTGCAATTTAAATGAAAGCATTTTTATTTTTTAAATATATAGTACATATATAGAGAGTCTCCATTTTTTTTTTTTTCGTATTTTAATTTGCACTTCCTTTGGCGTTGCCGTGTAAGTAATTAAGCTGGCACGTAGCAATGCAGGTTAACCGTTGCGTACCGTGGGAAAATTCAAAGTGGCCCCATGCAAATGCATTAAGCTGGTGACAGAAGCCCGCAGCTTCTATTCATTTCATTATGTTGCATCCCCGCACCCTGTACTGATACATCTCATTTGCATTTTCGCAGGTTTCCGAGGGACCAGCAAACGCTGCCCAACCATTTCTACTTCACGGACTACGAGCGCCACAACGCCGAGATTGCCGCCTTTCACCTGGACAGGTGAGTTTTAGCTGCTGAAATTTAACCCTGGGCCGTTCAATCCACAAGAACTCCGTTGTGGCTATTTATGCAATGAAAATCGTTTCTCGTCCACGTCCACCTACCTTCCTGGTCTGTTCGATTGAATTAAATCAGCACAGCCAGGCGATAGCCCACGGCCCAGTCCAGCTTCGTGTAAATGTCTGGCATACTGTTATTTATTTTTAATTTAATTTTCAATTATACGTAAATATTTATGGTGTGCATTCAATGGATTCGGCCACCGCATCAACAAAGGCAGCGACAGACCGGAATGCAAGGGGAATATTCTGTAAAATCAATTGAAATATTCAATTAGACAATTGGCGATGGCGGCCTTGGCAAAAATGTGTTCAATCCTTGAAGCGATCGAGTTATAAAATGGTATTTTTAAATATTAAAATTCTCGAAATTCCTGAATTTCAACATGTCAGCATTTATTTCATTTTAAGTACACAATTATTCAAAATATGATTCTCAGTCACATTTAACAATGGAAAATGATTATTTTTTTGGGGGAACATGACAAAGCAATCAAATTATCCAATTTGTCGGCCATGTTGGACGGTCCCTGGGCCAACATTCAGCATTCAAATTTATAACACTTTCTGCCAATTTGGAAGCCTGACCCTCTGCGATTAGAATCCCAATAATCCTAACACACACCCGGACACATGCTGGGGTCAGACCGCAGTCAATTTATGTTCATTATTTATGATGGCCAGGCAAATAAAATAAAAAATGTTCATACATTTACCCTCTCACACAAGGACAGACTCACACACCCAGACTACCACCCACATAAGGTGCAGGGGCCAAGGCCAAATGGCGCCATTAAATGATATTTAAGAATATTTTTCAAGCCAGTCGCAGAAAAAGGGGAAAAAGCTGTGACGGCGGCGCCAGCTCATGTAAATTATGTGGTCACATAACTCCCGAGCACCGAGCACCGAGTCCCGAGTCCTGCCTGAAATCCCAAGCAGTGAGATCCGATAGAGACGACCTTTTCATGGCTAATTAACCCGGCCAAGTGGACTGCCATGTCCTGCCGTAATTTAGACTCGAATTGTCTGAATAGTTAGCATCTGCTTGCGTTTGACATCTTTGACAGCCAGGTTAATTGCCACTCACTCCGCCGCCCGCTGGCTCATTTTTGAATTTAGATAAGGCGTCATAACTTGTGTAATTGTTGTGGCTGCCACAAGCACGCACATGCTATTCATCCGGCCAACTCCCAGCTCCCCACTGCCAACTCCCGAGCCAACTTCCCCGTCGATTGGCCGGCCAATCCTCTGGAGTTGGCAAACTTCGGGCTGCCAGCCCACTAATGTAGTATGGCCCAGTCCGGGGTCTGGGAGTCCTGAGTCTGGGTCCTGGGGCCTCGACTCCGGAGTGATGGAGTGGCTGAAAGGGGACTGGGGGAGAGCGGTGAATGATATAAATTTATCGCCGACCTCAGGCTGCTGCCGACCCCCAGACAATGAACCCTCTCCATTGCTCATGTTGCCAAATAATTTCGATAATATTTTCTGGTCAGTCTGCCACCACACCCCCAGTCATAAATCTCATCTCATGTGAACCCTTTAAGATTCGAAAAGATTGAATAGGGGATGAGATATACGGGGCTTTTTTTATCGGATGTGATGGTAAAATATTGGCGAGCCAACTTTTGATTGATCAAAATTTTTGTTGGGAACTGTCTAGGGTTTCACTCAATTAGCTCAATTGTTGTTCCCCCAGGATTCCTTAAGTAAACAAGGAATTATTTCTGTCCTGGCTGCTTTTCTATTTTCCCCACCGTTGCCCTGACAATAATCTGGAAGTATTTTCCTTAGTCTTGATTACGCATTCCGATTCGCACGCAGACTTCTTTCATTCCCCCCGACCAATTAAGAAAAGTTTCCCTGCTGCGTTGTTCTTTTATTTCGTGTATAATTTTCGCTTTTTTATATCCTCGCTGAGGGTATTGTAATTTTGTTCAAAGGTACAAGGAGACATTACAGATACAAAGCAGTATGTCTTTCAGTCCGAGTGTCATTCTATTACTGGCGACATGAGTTGCCTTATTTTGGTGTCCTTGATAGGGTAAATCGTCTTCGGCTTCTTCCGAACTTTGCTTTTATATTTCTTCTTTTTGATTTTGTTAACCGCCTTTCTGTGCCTCTGTCTTTTTGGTTACAGGATACTGGGATTCCGCCGTGCCATGCCCGTGGCTGGCCGTACACTCAACATTACGACCGAAATTTATCAACTTGCCGAGGAGAATTTATTGAAGACGTTCTTTGTTTCGCCATCTCTGAATTTATGTTTCCATGGCAAGTGCTCGTACTATTGTGACACCTCGCATGCCATTTGCGGCAATCCGGACATGCTGGAGGGCTCCTTCGCCGCCTTCCTGCCCAACTTTGAGTCCGGCAATCGCAAGGTATGTATACACGCCCAACCTTACTAGGTCGCCCGATCCCACGACACACGCTTCACCCATCCAACAATCAACATCCAACATCCAGCTTACCACATCCAACAGCACGCATGGGAATGGGGGGAATGTGGGAAATGGTGAGAATGGGGTCCATGCTGGCCATGTTTGTGGACCTGGCTAAGTGGTTTTTGATTAATGCACAGACAGCTTCAGCACTGCGCCAGATTACAATTTATGCTCCTCGCTGGCTCGCTTCTTTGCTGTGGTCCGCCCGCTTTCATTACCAATTTCGAGCTCCTGGCCTGTCCGAGCCGGGCCAAATAACAAATCACTTTATTTACTTAGCATGTAAGCTGGTGTGGCTCGCAACAGGTGAGCTCAAAAATGTGGGTGACTGCGGCGGATGGTCAGTTCCTAGAACTACATAAGCCCATTAATTGGGGGAGAGCCCAGGCCGCGAGGCTTTCAAATAACACAACCCACTTAGGGCTTAGCGCCGGGGTAAGAGGGAATTTTTAAATAACGAAACGAACTCACTTTTAATTTGCATAATTTTTGTGTTGTTTTTTTATGCGCCTTTTTATCCTTTGTTTGTTTGCCACCGGACCCCGCCGGCTCCCTCAGTGGGGCACTTTATTCCAATTTCATTCATTTGTTGGCCGTGGAATTAAGAGCAAAAATATTGTATCAGTTCTTCAGCATCTGGTAAAGCGTAAAATGAAATATAAAATGCAGGAACCCGAACTCCGTCACTGGCGTTAATAAATTCTAGAGTCCACTCCATCAACGAGGGGAAAAACACAAAAAATAAACGAGGAAAAAGGGACAACGGCAACAGCTTTTAAATGCAAATTACCGAAAAATTAAAGCCCAGTCCAGTCCAGGCCAGGACTTGGCTGTCTCAGTTTTGTGAGCTGCGGCTCTGTGGCTATAAAAAGGGTTCATCCATGAGTCCCTCATCCTTTTTGCCCTGAATCTGCTCCTCACAGATTTGCCGCAGCAGAGGCATTTTATTTTTAGTCTATTTTATACATAGATATATATATATATATCTTTTAGTATCCTTGCCCAGAGCCTCAAAGGAATAATTCTCTTTATTTCCCTTTTTTTTTGCGGCTCGCCCTCCAAACAGTTTACAAGTAGAAAATGGTTAAGTGTATACTTGAGATTTGGCGTAAGGCAAAACTGTAAATTATGCACAAGAGATCATTTTTCTTTCTCCTTTACCGTTCCCGCGCCCACAGCTTATTCCTTTTTTCCTTCTTACCTCGCAACCCTTCTGGTATCCTGTTTTAAGCCCGGGCAAGTTTTTATTTTCACCTGCATTGTGGAAAAGATGTAAACAACGAGAAAATATTCATTTTTCAACTGAGGAGTTTTAATTAAGTTGAAAATTTGATTTGCACGCTTGTTGAATGCTTAGGGAATCCATCTAAAGGATAACTGGATTACAACAATAGAGTAACTGGCTAACTATAAGGGTTAACAAGAGGTATAACTTAGTTTAGTGCTGGGAATCATTAATTCTAATGTCTCATAACACAACCTTCCTAATTGGTGTCTAAACTTAATCCAAGCTTATGGGAACTCATGAAAAAGTGCCTGGTCACTTTATGACTTTTACTTATTCATTAGATCTTTAATTTAACAATCATTAGCACTGGCCTGAGCTGACATTCAAAAGTGTTAATCCAACGGCGGGACGAGCTAAACCATCAGCACTAAGTATAAGAAAATAAAACACTCACAGTCGCTCCAGTTGCTGGCAGCTGAAATTAACTGACTTGCTTGCCATTTCTGTTGGTCATCATTTTCGTGGAAGTCATTGCATCTTAAATTCTTTCCGGTCGCCCGGGAGTCTCATGTTCCGCGAATTTATCAAGTGCATTTAACGCGCTGCTCACAAAAATTGCAAATTGCTTGCCTCACATTCTATCTACTCTTGGCCAGTTTTTCCTTGCCCAGTTTCCATCGCCCACTGCTCTTATAAAATTTAATTTTGCTTGATTTATGCATTTTTTTTCGGCGACTAGAGGCGGCGGACTAAGGCGAAGGTAAAAGGGGCGAAAGCCAGGGTAGAAAAGGCTAAAGAGCGCTTTTTCAAAGTCCCTCGGACCCCCGACGCGTCGGCTGTCACCATGCCAACGTTAACTTACCTTAGTTCTCTGCTTTAAGTTTGCTTTTATTATAGTGTTTTTTTTTCCAGCACCGTAGTTTGTTGCTTTTTCCTCAGTTTGCATTTTTTTTTTCGTTGCTTTCTGTTTGCTTTGCTTTGCTTTGCACCGCCAGCTGCATTCTTTTGGGGCGGCTCCTTTGGAATGGCCCTCCGGGATACCGCCTCCATCGCCAACGCCGCCACCGGCCTCGGCCTCCGCTTCCGGTCATTACACACTCCACTGCCACGCCCACTCAGCAAAGGACGCGGCCAACGCGCCGAGCTTTTATTATGCATTTTTGTGTGTGCTGCCATCCCGCCAGCATTATTTTTAATTCTTTTATATATTTCATATATATTTTTTGTTGCTGCTCCCCTTCGTTACGGTTGCCGCGACCGCTACCGCTACCACTACCGATCCTGTTCCTGTTCATGTTCCTGTTCCCGCTCTGCGCGTTCTTATTGTCGTTGTTGTTGTTGTCGCTATTGTTGCCCCCGACCCGCTCCGTCAAAAAAACGAAAAAAAATAAAAATCAAACGCCAACCGCCACCCGTTAACCCAGGGACGGAAGGTAAGTTGCGGTGGCCCTCCAAGTCGAGGAGGGGGTGCGTTCGCCTTGCGCTGCGAAAGTTTTATTGCCTGCCTTGGCCAGCGCCGGGCAAATAATTTAATTTAAGCAAAATTAATTTCGCCTGCAGTAGCAGTTGCAGGAATTCAGTCGCTGGGGAGCGAATGGAGGGCGGTCGCAAGGGCGGGCCATAAAGCAAAATTAATATTCTTGCATTTTACTTTTTGCCCGACTGTCAGTCGCTGAGATAGAGACAGCAGCGGCAGGCAGTCGGCGATTTCGCCATGTTTCGCTTGGAATGGGAATTGATTTTGTGTCCTGTCTTCTGATTTTCCCCAACAGCTGTGGCGGCATCCCTGGCGACGGTCCTATCACAAACGGAAGAAGGCCCAATGGGAGACAGATGCCAATTATTGTGCCCTGGTATGTATATTTTTGCTTGGATCCTTGTCGAAGCTGCTCCAGCTCCATCTCCAGCTTCTGTTTCAGCTCCAGCTCCTTCCGCTACTTTGTAAAGAAAGTGCGGTTTCTTTAATTTAATTTGCATTTAAACTCGATTGAAATGCAAATGTTTTTATTGTGGTCGGAGCTGGGGCAACTGGAGCTGACTTAATTAAGACTCTGCCCGGCCCTAGCTGGCCGCACGTTTACAGCTGCAGCTTAATTTTGCATTTCATTTTCGCAAACCAAGTTATCTCTATTCTCGCCCTAGGTCCGAGATATTGCACCCTACGACGAAGGCAGGCGGCTCTACGACCTTATGGACATGGCCGTCTTTGATTTTCTCACTGGCAACATGGATCGCCATCATTACGAGACATTCAAGTGAGTATCGGTGTGTGAGTGGGGTACACTTATATGTATATATGTATGGGTGATGTGCCCACTTTTGGCATAAGCCGGATATGTGTGCGTGTGTGTGGCAGGGTGTCCTTGGCATGGAAACTAATGCGATCGGTTTATTTCCGCACACATGGCTTTGTTGGCTTCCTGCCTCCTCGCAGTGGTCCGTCTGCTTTTAGCACATTGAGCTTGGCTGGCGTTGCGATACGTAATGTTACGTATGCGCCCCGTGTGCATCCCCGTCTGGCTAAGCGCCTGCATTTGCCAGGGATATGCCAGCACGTGCATGCCAAGCAGCCGCAGCCACGGCGGCAGCAGCAGCAGCAGCAGCATCCACAGTTGCAGCAGCCAATGCCACGGAAAGATATTTCCAGCCCGCCTGCACAGGCTTACAAGAGAAAGCATCTCAGCACCGTAAGCCGACGCTCCACATCATCGATGCGAGGCTTTTGGCCTGGGAGCCAGAATGGCAACCTGCCTGCCCTGCCCTGCCCTGCCTTGCCTCCTCCCGGTTCCGCCCTCCAAACTCTGTATAGGTGCCAGGTGACTTGGCCCGGCTGCCTGCTAAATTGTTTGTTATGCAAAAGCGTTTGTTGGGCTTACGGCGATGTCATCGCTGGCAACCTGGCTTACAACGATTGCATCCATACAACAGCCCCAACTACCAGCTACCCATTTTGCCTTTGCGCCAGGCAATTATGCTGTCGGGGAGGCGGGCTGATTGCCGCATTCACTCTAATTCTTTCTCCGTTCTCTTTGCATTGCAGGGTCTACGGGAACGAGACCTTCCCCCTGCATTTGGACCACGGTCGAGGCTTTGGGCGGCCCTACCACGACGAGCTCTCCATCCTGGCGCCCGTGCTGCAGTGCTGCCTCATTCGCAAGTCGACGCTCATCAAGCTGCTAGAGTGAGTATACAAATCATAAATCACAAATCCAATCACTTTTTTCTAGAGTTTAGGGCTTTCGCTTTCTCGCTTTTAAATTAATTGTTCCTTAAATTCGATTTTAATATATATCTTTTATATTAGATGGAAGACATTAAAATAATCATAATTTAAATATCAAAGTTCTATGATTATAATTTATTAACATAACTATGGTTACAATTCCCAACAAATACTTAATCCAATATTATTTTAATGAAACCTCAGATTCCACAATGGCCCCAAGCCGCTGTCGCAGCTGTTGAGCGAATCGCTGAGCCGGGACCCCATCAGTCCGGTGCTCTGGCAGCCGCACCTGGACGCCCTGGACCGGCGGACTGGGATCATCCTGCAAAGCATACGGGACTGCATCAAAAGGAATCCGCCGGGGGAGGTGGGCGAGACAGACGGATCCGAGACGGACGTCTCCTCATAGCAATGAGGATGAGCAGCGAGTGAAACAAAAAATCATCCTAGAGCATTAGCTTAAACCCCTAGCTGTTAGTTGTGTGTCCTGTGTGTTGAAAAAAAAAAAAAACAAAAAACAAAAATAAACCATAATAATTAGCGTTAATGTTTGTGGCAATCGATCTTTGTAAAAGATCAACGTCCTACGTGAAGGGATGCCTTGTCGCTTTGCATGCACATACCAAAAACCAAAATCATCAAAGTGGAGAAAGCAGAAGAAAGCCAGCTACTCAGCAAAGAGCCAAGGCCGGAAATGAATTAAGTCTAATGTTTATATTTTCACGTATTTTGTTTGCTGGCCAGTTGGAAGAGTGGCCGAGAAAGGTCGGCCTGGCCATGGTTGGCAATGAAAATTGAGTACCTCCCACACACAGCAGCACCCCCGAAATCATACCAAGTACTTTCAAACACATACAGTGGGTGCCAAAAGTAAACGAAGACATATTGTGCAAACAAATCGGGACGAGAAAGTAAAAACTAAAGTAAAACAAGAACGAAACTTCTTCAAAAGACTATAAAACATAAACAACAAGAACTAAAACTAAAATGAAAACTAAAACTAAAAATTTTATCTATTTTCTAAATATTTATTTATAATTTTTTCATACTTTTTACAACTTTTAAGTGCATACAGTTTTCCCGTATGCAGCATATCCTGCAACCCTGCAACCCCGTCCCATACGCCCAAAAAGAAAGCCCCTCCTCAAGAAAAAGTTGTTGCAAGTTTAGTTTGTAAGTTAACCTTACTTTATGATCGATATCAGGCGTAGCTTTATCCGATTCCATGACGCATTCCCCCACTTTCTCCAGTGGGCGGTGCGTCGATTGATTCGTCTCTTTAGTTAGTCCAATTAGTTCCAACGAAAATCATGTACTTTATTTCACCATTTCGCGTGATATCAAGCGAATGAATAACTAATGTTAAAAATGAAAGAAACAAAACTAATTATTACTATTATTGAAGACCTAGATAAGTTAAATTTGTTTTTATTATTGTAACGTTTTCGATTGTACCTTGTATATGGTTGAGAGTGAGCAGGAACCTGCTTAGTTTGTTAATTGGCCGAGAGATGTGTGCGGAAGCAACTAAATTGTGTTAGAATTAGTAAAATTTTAGTGGAATTTTCTGATGTAATTAATAAAAAAAAAAAGTACCAAAGAAATATCCAAGAATTTTATTCATTTTAAAAGGTATACAACTTAAAAAGTAAGTATTTATTATTATTTTATTTAGATATATTTTGAGAAAAGTATCGGGTATCATACAATTTAACTTTCTTTTCATTCAAATTTTAATTTATAAAAATATTTCAAATGTTTTTATTCTATGCCCTCCCCTAAAGAGAACGAAATTATTTCTGTTCTTCTGATAATAAACATTTTTCTCTTTAAATCGATCACTGTTCTATGGGAACCGTTCTCTCAAGCACTCGGTACATTCTCTTCTCTGACATTTCGCATTGCTGGAGGTAGAAATAAATAAGAATCTAGCCGCTCTTGGGGCCAGTTTCCTGATAGCTACGACCCGAGCACGTTGTCTGATTTGTGTTGCTTAGTCGCTTTATCAATTTAATTGTCCAAGTGAGTGCGGCTATTGACTTTTTCAATTTGAATCTGTGGATTTTTGTTAGGTCAATCGAATCAAACTTAATAACATAATTGAGATGAAGTGTGGAGATCGAAAGTCAAGTGTGTTTATCATGTGTCGATTATAAAATCTTGCCACATTCCAATGTCCATGTGTCTTGCCTTAAGAGCAGAGCTGCTTCTATGGTCTGACCACCATATCCGGTCTATTGAAAAGCCAGTGTCCCAAGCTGACGTGTATCTCTATATAAATGAGTGCCCGATTCAATTGGTATCTGGCCGTAAACAAGGCCAAATCAACATGGCCCGCCTTATGCTAATACCCAAGCTAATCAACTTGCAACCCACACTACCCACCCACAGAACATGTCCCACTCCGTTGTTGACCTCCGCTCGGACACTGTTAGTCTGCCCACGGCCCAGATGCGGGCCCGGATGGCCACCGCCGTGGTCGGCGATGATGTATACGGCGAGGATCCCACCGTCAACGAACTGGAGACGCGGACAGCATCCATTTTCGGCAAGGAGGCCGGCGTCTTTGTGCCCAGCGGCACCATGGGAAATCTACTAGCAAGTGAGTGCCATGATACAGGGAAGGCGCATAAATAAACCTGGCTCTGGGCAGCTCATTTTCGGTGGGTAGCAGTTGATTTTGAGCTGCCCGACTGCCAGGCTGCCCGGCTGCCAGTCTGGGCGGGGGAATCGCTTATGTTTATTAGTTTAAAGTGAGGCCAGTCTCAGATTACAAAAGGCAAGGTGGAAAGGTGAGCCAACAGAAAAATAAAGGAGAGTCGCCGAGAAACAAGAAAGCAGGGCTCATATCATGCATCAGGTACATTATCGTAAAGGCTAAGGGCGCCCATAAACATAACATTAATTTTTATAGACTTTAATATTAGACGTGGACGTGTTCTGGGGGCATTCAATGTCGAGCAGAGAAAGGACTAAGGATAGCCGGAGGAGCAGGCGGAGTGAAGGCAAAAGTTAAAGGAGCAGCCAGCACCTTCGGGCATCGCAATCTCAAGTAATTTATGCATTCGTTCAAATTAATATTTCTAATGGAATTTGAAGTTTGGATTTCATTCAGAAGAGAAAGTGCACTTATACTGACGACGGTGCTAATTTTTCACGAGGGTTCCTCATTGAAATGCGGCAATGAAAAATAAAATGAGTGAGCCTGATAATGCTTGATGCAAGATTAATGAATAATAAGAAGAAATGGGAATGTGATTATCGTACCGTCAGATTAATTCACTTTGAACGGAAGATTTTGGAGTACACTAAGATTGCGCAAAAAATAAAACAATTAATCAAATTTTCCGACCGACTCCAGGGGACGTTTGCTGAATGGCTTATCTTAACAAGTGCTAGAACATTTAAGGCCCAATCAAAATCAAATTAAATTTTTAAGTTGGCCACCTATCGGGATTTATGGCATCGTTTTTGGGTATTCAAATTCAACTTTAATCCATTTATATAGAAGATGAATTGTAGCTACCAGGGGTGTGTATATTTGGCGGTTAGATCCTTGATTTCCCTTCTAAAGTCTCAAGAGCTTCCTCTCCTAATCCCCACAGTCATGGTTCACTGCCACCGTCGCGGCACAGAGGCCCTCGTCGGCGATTTATCGCACATCTTCCTCTACGAGCAAGGTGAGAACAGCAAATAGCAAACAACTAACCGCACATTCGTCGCTGACTGGGAGGCATCTTCATTAATCACCTTTAGGTGGAGCCTCCCACCTGGCCGGCGTCCAATTAGCCACGCTGAAGAACGCGCAGGACGGCACTTTCAGTCTGGAGGAGCTGCGTCGCCGGATCCGGCACGAGGACCAACACGAACCCATCACCTCGATGGTGGTCGTGGAGAACACCCACAATATATGCGGTGGCAAGGTGGTGCCGCTGGCCTTCCTGGACGAGCTGGCTGCCCTGGTGCGTAAGCCGGGCGTGGGCACTGGCTCCGCCCGCATCGCCCTCCACATGGACGGGGCTAGAGTGTTCAACGCGGCTGCCGCCCTGGGCGTCAGCGTGGAGCGCATCTGTCGGGACTTTGACTCCGTTTCTATTTGCTTCAGCAAGGGCTTATCGGCCCCGGTGGGATCAGTATTGGTTGGCTCCAAGGAATTCATTGCAGAGTGAGTTTAGAGTGGTCATTAGGTCTTTATTTTCTCTTCTGAACTCTAAAACATTTGCTCCTGATACAGAGCTCGTCGCTTGCGCAAGGCCTTAGGTGGCGGCATGCGTCAGGTGGGTGTCCTGGCGGTGGCCGGACTGGTGGCTCTGGACGAGGTGGTTCCGTTGCTGGGCAAAGATCACGAACGCACCAAGAAAATCGCCACAGGCAAGTACAAGTCCATCTAATTTTCATTTACACCCTCCATCATTGTTGATTTTTCCCACAGCCATTTTTGAACTCCAAAGCCCCAACATTACCGTGGAATTGGACACAGTTCAGAGCAACATATTGCTGGTGGAGATCACCCAACCCAAGCTGGAGGCTAGTGAGTTTGCCACTCGCTTGGGAACCGTGGAGCCCGAGGAGTTGGCCGCTGGAGTGACGGACAAAAATGGAGGTGGAATCGTGGTAAAGGCTTCTGCTCGAGATTGGGCCTTTGCCCGGCTGGTGCTTTACCACCAAATTGACGACGAGCAGGTGGAGTTGGCCATCCGGAAGCTGAAGTACGTCATTGGACAGTACGATAAACTCTGGCCCCGGGCCTGAAGCGAGGCATTTATATTTTGAATATTAGTATAAAAACAAACACAATTAGATTTCGAGTTCTTTGTCGTTTAATTAAAGAGGACGAGAAAGCAAACGAAAAGTTTAAATTTGTATTATTGCCCCTTGAGTGGTTGTGAGCGGCGTTTACATTCACGCATGACCGATAACTGTTCCATCAGTGAAGCTCCAAGGATCTCCCATCTCCTGTCCACCAGCTTCAGGTCCCCATTCTACAGGCCATCTAATTTTCCCTTGTGTGTCTGCATGAGTGCTCGGCTGAATGAAATAATAAAATTATTTTTAAAATATTATTGTCAATCCGGCGATGTGCTCATCGATTTAAAAGCCTGCGCGCATCTTCGTCCTCGCTGTCGGACATTTGTGATTTATAAGCAAACTTATCGCTGGCGAATGCGGAATGCGCTCACGATGATTACGTTATGGCCGGACCGATGGACCTTGGTCCTTTCCGTACAATGGATTATAGAGCAGGAGCTCTTTTCGGGCTGAGTGAATGGAATCAATAAGGGGCGAGATTTTCGAATGAAGGCCCTCCCTTTTGTCCCTGCGGCCCCGAGAGCGGCATTGAAATGTTATATTTTATAAATTATGCTCCGCCAAATGAAACGAAATTCAATTAGAGAAATTGCTGAAGCATTTGATAAATTGAAATTGAATTGACTTGGCCAAAGTTGCTCTTTGTCTGCTTCCCTGCCGGCCTGTCAGGGAGGAGCCTTCGGTCGGTTGTCCTTCACAGATCCTGGACCGGATTAATGTATAACGAAAGTCATCTGCCCAAATGGCAAGTAATTATATGAGTTTTTTGGGATTTTTGATCGACTTGGGGCTGCACTTGATTTGCCGTTAAATTAAACTTTTGCCTGAAAGTATGCAATGCGGCCATTAAAGTGCCACTTCCTCCACGTCCCCCCACCAAAAGCACACACGCGAGCTTTACGAGCGCTAGAGCCAAAAGAGTGCGGCCCATCTATAAATAGCTGCCAGACATGCGACGACGGATGGGTGTGAAAATGTGTGTTTGCGGTATTGCTTTTTTCCCCACCGCTCCATCATCATTATCATCATCGTCATTGCAGTGGCAGAAGTTAACAATCCACCCCCTGTTCTTTTTCCACCCCGATTTCATTTCGATCCGCGGTTGTAGCTTATGGGTACGCTTTGGCGCCTCCATTCGCAACGTGTCAGGATGGCCGAGCGGTCTAAGGCGCCAGACTCAAGGCAAAATGTCTTGCCCTTCGCAGAAGGGTTTGTGCGAGCGTTCTGGTCCTCTCTGAGGGCGTGGGTTCGAATCCCACTTCTGACAAATATTTTTTTTTATATTTATTTTATTTTTATTTTTCAGAACAACATTTTATTTTCAATGGCGATGTAAACAAGTGTTAAGTGTTTTTATCCAGATCCACAAATTTATCTAATCATTCTAATAAAATGTAACATTTATTCATTTTATTGAATTACTCTTTTCCATGTTAGATTTATTTAGTGTGATTTAATTTATCTAATATTGATTTTTTATTTTCAAAATTCACGCATTTATGAATTTAATACACAATCCAATTTATTTCCCAAACCAAATGTAATAAATGTGTTAAACTTCAATTTCATTTTTCTCTACGTAATGCAAATTTTAAACTTTTTGTTAGCTGTTTTTGTTTTATGTGCTATTTAAATAATTTGTACTAAGCCCTCTTGACATGACCTTCATGTACAATAAACATTTAATAGCGTTTGATGCCAATTACGGTAATTACATGAACCAATCGAGGTTCGGACAGATGCACAGCTTGTAGTGCATTCAATTATGTGGCAAACGCTCTTTTCGCAGCCATTTAAACCAATGAATTCCTCCTAATGAACTATTTAAGCGCACCTCTCTGGCCAACCGTGTGTGCGATTTAGTTAAAGTTGAAGTAATTTAATTATGCATTTACACGGGCAACATGTTCAATTAACTAAAGCCCGTGTTGCGTTGGCGTTCGTATTAATTTCGGGGGGATTTTCAATTCAAAGTCGCCTCCTAATGGGCATTAGCATGTTTATTATCGCCCCGAACGGCACCAACTTTATTGGCCACGCCGCTTTATGGCACGTGCCGCGTCTGCCACGACAGGAGAAATTCTGGAGGCAGACGTCAAATGGGTTTCATATTCGGATATATGATGAATAGCGCAGCTCCTTGGCCCAATAAAATATGATGGAAAAACGCCATTCCCTCATTATGCCATAGCGGGATTGGCGTGTTACTCTCTTCCCGCCACGACGGGGCCCGTCCAGCTGAAATGACAATCTGTCATGGAATAAAGTCGTAAACCCAAGCCCAAGGAGCTGGCTGGGATTGTTCCTGGCTCTGTACTTGGTTCTTTTGGGTGCTGCTCCTCTGAATAAATTGAAATTTGCATGAGGAGGCCAGTGGTATGATAATTCCCAGTCGATAACTGCCCTAAAGTCCGATCCAAACTCTATTTATGGCACTTTGAACTCTTTTTTGATTGAATGTTTCGTTGGGATTCGTTTGTTTGTCTGATGGTTTTTCGGGTGCTCTAATTTAATTAATTGCATGCGCCTAACTAAAGTCAAACAATTTCCGTATTTAATCAACGAGAAAGCAAACGAATGACTCAGACTCAAAGGCCAAACCAAAAGCAAAGGCGAAAGAAGAGTCAGCCATAAAGGATACAGGATACGATAGATACGGATACGGGGTTTTGGGGGCGCTGTAAGTCATGCGAACTCATTTCGAAAATTAAGCAAATGTGCTTAAGCGTGTCTGTGTGTGTGTTTTGGTGGCAAATATGGCTGTTTGTGTGTTTGATTTTCCTTCCTTTTTTGACGCTTGTATGTGTGGCCTTCGGAGGCGTGGCCGGGTGAGCATAACGTGATTGCTGCCAATTTCATAAAGCAGCAAATTGATGATGAGCTAATGCTTTGAAAATTATTGGAAAAAAATATTTAATAGGTTTACGTCGTATTCAAGAAACGAACAAAAAGCTCAAAGTACAAGGAAATAAAAAACGTGAAGTGGAAGGAATTTCTATTGAAGTCCTGGAAGGTTATTAGCCTTGCAGGAACCACGGCTAATAACCTTCCAGTCTTACCTGCATGCTCGGTTTACACAACATCAACATGGGTTCTCTGATAGTCCTCTTTTATTCAAATCCAATCATGGAAAATCCAATGCTGCATTTAATTTAAAAGTTCTCTTTTATCTGTAGAGGGCTTATATATTTTTTTGGACATACCCATGATTGAAGGCTTTTCCCATAAAGCGATAGGCGTTAGGTATACCCCCTGATAACGCTTATGGCCAGATTAGGAAAGGAGTGTCTTGTATAAAAGCATTTGCTAACTGGGCCGGCAAATCAAAGCAAATAGTAGTACCATGGTCAACAGAATAACCGTTTTTCTGGTCGTTGGCCTGGCTGTGATTGGAG
The DNA here is from genome assembly GCA_035047585.1 of Drosophila monieri. Classification (NCBI taxonomy): domain Eukaryota; kingdom Metazoa; phylum Arthropoda; class Insecta; order Diptera; family Drosophilidae; genus Drosophila; species Drosophila monieri. Next base: position 465,256 of record JAWNPJ010000037.1, read on the forward strand.
CGTCGGAAGCCGGCCTACTGAATCAAAGGCTAAAATTATTCGATAATGATCAAATGGATTTAAACGCCATTACTACAGATGACGAACAGTGCAGTGCCGACATGAAGATTGTTGTGGAAGCTTTAAAAACCAGAAGTACCTGGGCTCTAAAAAGTGAGAAGTGAAGTGTAAGAACATAAAAACATAATATTCATAAATTTGAATTTTATAGTGATCGATTCATGGGGATCCTTTCCATCCGGCGTGTTGTACGGAACATTCTATGATCTGGGAAATTTTGACGAGTGCCTGAAAGTCCACCAAAAGATTAGTAGCTCTCAAACGATCCTAGGAAAGTACTGCTTTATGGGCATTCCCATCAAGGATGTCACTGAAGTCGAAGCGCTTCAAGCCATGCAGATAAAGATAGCAACATGCTTTCCTGCCTCGTGCTCGGGTCCTCAAATGGAACTATTTGCCAAGCAGTTCTATCAAAATATATTTAATACTACCGAGAGTAATATTACTTTAAACATTGATGAATCCGGTTGTCAAACCAGCGAGTCTGCACCCTGGGATAGTCTAACTATCTTTACAGTGTACGTAAAAAAAATACTTTTTCAATTTTAATTTTGACAGGAAATCTGCTTAGGGCAATCCGCTCAAGAACCCGATCAGAATTGGCTAAAATATGAATTTCGCAGGGACCTATGATGACATCACGAAGGGGACACTCCAGAAAATTTAAGAAAATATCGAAAAAATATTTTGTTTCCAGATTTTGATGCAGTTTGGTGGAGAATCAATCTACAATTCGTTTAAGGTATTCCGCTCAAGAATCAGATAAATATTGGCCGAGATATGGCTTTCGCAAGAGTCAAAAATATCATCCCCATGCATTTTCCACATTTCGAAGGGGACACCCCAGAAAATTTGAGAAAAAATCGAAAAAATATTTTGTTTCTAGATTTTGATGCAGATTGGTGGAGAATTAATCTACAAATCGTTTAAGGTATTCCGCTCGAGAATCAGATAAATATTGGCCGAGATATGGCTTTTGATAAGATGGGGGCCATCATTTTATGAGTTTTTAACTTTTGGAATTGGACCCTCCAGATCCACAATCTACTAAAAATTTAAATTACAAAAAAAACCAACAATTTTTGTGAGCTGTAAAAAGCTGTTAAATATGTAACGCTTTTTTCTTTTACAGTGTATTTTTGTCGTTGCTTACATTGATTGTTTTTATCTGCACCTTGTATGACTACTTTTTGTGTAACGATCAAAGTAAGTGCTAACCAGATACTGCAATTAAGTGTTCAAAGGCTCATAAGTTTGATTTCAGAAAAGCTTCCTCTATTAGTCAAGATTGTCTCGGCTCGGGCCAACTCTCGAGCCCTTTTCCGCGTTTCGGACACAAGCACGAATCCGAATGTAATTGACTGTCTTCATGGCATTCGCTGCATGTCACTTATTTGGGTGGTTTACCTCCACGAGCACATGTATTGCCTGATATCCCCCAACATTAATTTTACCTATGCGATTGCGGTAAGCTGTTGGCATTTCTTATTAGCTATGTTTCCAGATGATTATTTTATTTCTCTCTTAGTGGCTGGAAAAACCCATGGGGAGCTTTTTCCAGCATGGTTACTTCTCAGTTGATACCTTTTTGTTTATCGGTGGCTTGCTTGTGTCAATGACTGCCTTGCGGACTATGGAAAAGTAAGTTTAACTAAAGGAAATTCTCACCATAAATAACAAACAAGTACTTCTTTGGTATGGTAAAGGACCAAGGGAAAACTGAATGGTCCGATGATGTATTTACATCGCGTCATTCGCATCTGGCCTGTCCTCGCCATGGCCATACTCATTTATGTAAAAATGATGCCTGTGGTGAGTGGAGGACCCCTTTTCAAGAGTGGCTTTCATGGCAAAGAGGCTTGCATAAATGGCTGGTATTGGGACCTGATTTTTGTACAAAATTATGCTACGCAGGATGTGGTAAGTTCATATAAAATGTTTCCTCTCGTTTTGAGCTCACAACTTCTCGTTTCAGTGTCTGGATCAATCCTGGTATCTTGCTGTTGATATGCAACTTTATGTTTTATCCCCCATTTTGCTGATCGCTCTCTACAAATGGGGCAAGAAAGCAGCCTTCGGAATTATTGTACTTGTGGCGCTGCTACTGTGCTGCCTGTTTGCCACTCAAATGATTAACCATTATACAGTGTACAACAAGTGAGTTATTGATTTAAAGAGATCTACTTAGCCAACTTATATGAATGTATTTTATAGGCTTGGAGGTGATGACCCTGAGGCAAATCAAAAGTTATACCTAGCCACCCACACGCATTGTGCTCCTTGGCTAATTGGATTCCTGTTTGGCTACTTTTTACACTCAAATCGTGGTAAGAAGTTTGAGCTTAGCTGGAGAATGGTTTGGTTGGGCTGGATCCTATGCCTGGCTATGATCTTTACCTCGATCTTCGCCCTATATCCTGCTGGCAAGAGCGGTGCCCCACCTCTGTCTACAGCAGCAGAGTCTCTATACTACACCCTCTCGCGCTTGGGTTGGCCTCTAGCAGTGGGCTGGGTGGTTTTTGCCTGCATCCAAGGATACGGCAGCTTAGCCAAAAGTTTTCTGTCCTCGCCTTTATGGCAGCCACTTTCAAGGCTCTCGTATTCGGTCTACATCTGGCACATGTTCATCCAGGAGGTTAATAGCAGGAATGTGAGGACAAGTACCTATTTCTCGGGCTATACTGTGGTAAGATATAATAATAAATTTCAATAAAAAAAGATTTAATTTTTATTTTCTATAAGATGCAAAGCTTCTGGTCAGACTTTGGCATAAGCTTGGTTATGTCCTATGCATTATTTCTCATAATTGAGGCTCCTATCGGTGGACTAGATGCGCTCTGGAGACCTCGCACAAACCCAAATTCTAATCAGCCAATATTGTCATCAGTGGAGACACAAAACCCCCCGACAGAGGGATATACAATCGAAAGACTCGAACAAACAGCTTAGAAATAATTTTACGCAGCTGATAAATCAGATTAGAAAATGTTTGTAAGATAAGGTGTAATTTAGCTTATAAGTGTTATGACCCAGACTGTGTAAACTATACGTCATTGAATAAAATTGACGGTTAGCTTTCAAGTGGACTCTACCCAAAAATCGTTTATTGATTATCAGGTTCTGATGAATAATTCTATCGTGTATTATAAGTTTCATTTCATAATCAGTTTGGCGCATGGCTGCAGAGTGTAACAATTAAAGATACTGCTTATCTTCAGATTATTTTACGTTATAAAATCACGGACACCTCTATTGGAGCTGTCAATCGCCAGAAATTTATTATGGTCAACAGTGTTCAAGTTTTATTGCTCTTCGGGCTTATAGCGCTATCCCAGTCAGGAGGTCCTGATGTCATACAGGACTTCGAATTTGCGGAGAACTTAAAACCTCTGGGATTACAATTTGTAGATTACCTTCAGAATGAAATATTGCCGGGCTGGGATAAAAAGGAGGCCCGACAAGATGATCTTGATAAATGTTTAACGGACCTGACTGCTTTGCGAAAGGGTATTTCATCTCGACAGACCTGGGCCATGAAAAGTAAGTAGTAAATAGAGTTTTCAAGTAGAAATTAATTTCTAAAGTATTGTCCCATTATTCTGTTCTTTATTAGTGATTGACTCTTGGGGCTCTATTCCCTCTGGTATGTTTACGGGGGATTCCTACGACCTGGGAAACTTTGATGAATGCATATCTATTGAGAAGTTGGTCGACAAAAACACGAAAATTAGTGGCAAGTATTGCTTTCTGACCATTAGCAGTTTGAAAATTGCAACTTGCTTTCCGGCTTCGTGTTCGGCTACTACAATGCAAACTATTATGGGAAAATTCCTACAAACACTAATAAATACCAGCATGAGCATAAAAATCAACGAAAGTGGTTGCCAGACAAGTGAAAAGGAACCATGGGATGGTCTAACTATTTTTACAATGTGAGTATTGAAAATATGAAAGCTTTGAAAACTTGCGTTAATAATTCATAAAATTTTAGTGTCCTATTGTCAGTACTTAGTATAGTTGTGACAATTGCAACGCTCTACGATTATTTTCTCTGCGAGGATCAGAGTGAGTTTTTTATTAAAGGACACATAATAAAACAATTTTTAAACATTACATTATCGGTCGATAATGGCAGGTCGACTGCCAGTCATTGTAAAGTCATTTTCTGCCAGAGCCAACTCCAGGGCCCTTTTTAGAGTTGATAACAGTTCTAACCCAAATGTGATTCAATGCCTTAATGGTATCCGATGTATATCATTGATTTGGGTGATATTTTGCCATGAATATGCATTCACAATGATTTCACCCAACCTGAATACATTGGACCTGGTTGCGGTAAGTTTCGAAAAAATCATTAATTTATGAGCCACAATGTACTAGGATACTTTGGCTATTTTTCAGTGGGTTGTAAAGCCATTTTCGAGTTTTATGGTCCATGGATACTTTTCGGTGGACTCATTTTTTGTACTTGGTGGAATGCTGGTTTCTATGATTGTCTTGCGAACTATGGAGAAGTATGTCCCGAAATTTAGCAAAGTTTCCAAATTTTTAGACGGTTTCGTCCTAGATCTAATGGAAAACTTAATCCCCTTATGATGTATTTGCATCGCATCATCCGCCTCCTGCCTGTCGTGGCTATCGCCATACTCATTTACATGAGGATGATGCCAGTTCTGAGTGGAGGACCCATGTTTAAAGGGGGATACCATGGAACACACGCCTGTGAAAAGAATTGGTTCTGGACCTTGCTTTTCGTCCAAAACTATGCAGTAACCAACTTTGTAAGTATAGAGTTTTTCTTGTATTACATACCCTTTATTATAATCAATATTATGTTTTATTTTAGTGCATTAATCACTCGTGGTACTTGGCCGTGGATATGCAGTTGTACTTATTCTCACCTTTTCTTCTGATAGCCATTTACAAATGGGGCAAAAAGGCTGCCGCTGGAATAGTGGTATTAATAGTGTTGCTCTCTGGCTGCCTTTTTGCCACACAAATGGTCAACAAATATTCAATTCTCTTTAAGTATGATTTTTATTTACTGACTTTGGACAGATATTAAATTCTTGCCATACTTTTATTGCAGAAACGGAGGTAGTGGGGATGGCATGGGCAATAAAAAGCTGTATCTTGCCACCCACACCCACGCTGCGCCTTGGCTGATTGGCTTTCTTTTTGGATTCTTTCTTCATCTGAACCGCGGCAAGAAGTTCGATCTAAATAAGGTTATAGTGTGGTCCGGTTGGATTCTTAGCCTGGCCATGCTATTCACTTCGATCTTTGCCCTCTATCCAGCTGGAAAACTTGATTCGCCACCGATTTCTATTTTGGCGGAGTCATTCTACTACACCCTCACCCGAGTGGGTTGGCCTTTGGCCATTTGCTGGATCGTCTTTGCGTGCATGCAAGGATATGGAGGCCTGGCCAATAGTTTTCTTTCCTCCCCACTGTGGCAGCCTTTTTCCAGGCTCTCCTATTCGATGTTTATTTGGCACATGTTTGTCCAGGAAGTCAACATCCGAAATACACGGACAAACACATATTTCTCAAATTACCAAGTGGTATGTCATACTGGGTGTCTCTTTGAACCATTTTTAATACTTTTAATTTTTCAGATGCTTCATTTCTGGGAGGATTTCGGTTTTATATTGCTGATGTCCTACATTCTGTATCTTATTGTTGAGGCTCCTCTGGGTATTTTCGATGTTCTTTTGCGAAAGCGAAGAGTGCCTGCTGTACATACGGAGCCGAAATTAAATCCGGAACAGGTTGAAACAAACCAAACAAGTCAACCTGAAAATCAAAACCTTACCGATACAACTCCTATAAACAAATGAACTTAAATAATTAATTATACCACAAAATCAGCATTTATAAGATAAATAAATTTATTTATTTAAGAAATTCTGCCTTTTGCCCTGATTTTTTTTCCCTGAACAGCTGATTTTTTAAAAGTCTAGTTTCAACAAAAACTGCCCATGACAATTATTAACAGATAACCTTATTCCCGATTTCTAAAGTATCTAATCGGGTGTGAAACTAAGTGCAATTATGTCGATAATAAAACTTATACCAAGATCGCATCGGAAGTGTCAGTCAATGAATATTTTGGCCAGGTGGACATACATGGATTATCAGTTAAAAAAATTCCTGCGAAGCTCAATAAAAATGGACTTAGTGCTGGCAAAATATGAAATCTAGTTTTTGATAATAACGATTAGCTTTAAAGAGGGATTCATTTACTCAGAAATTTATTAGTGATTATCTTGTCTTTCTAATAAATAAACACTTCCATTAAATAAAATAAGCATGAGTTTATATAAATAGTTTTTCCTCGCAAACAGCTCTCCTAATTGCTTATAGGAACTATGTATAGGTATATACCCGATTTTGAGGAATTACTACCGGGTACACTGATGCTGAACGACTTTAATGGAATGGTGTCATTAGACGGAAAGAACCTTAATCTCCAAGGATCATTCATCATCCAGTACAGAAACTCCACAGTACAAATCGGCGAAAACATCTACAGAACAGAAGAAGTCACTGTAGTGGAGCCAGAACCCCCGCTTTTCCAACTCTCAGAAGCAAACCCTAAAATTAAGGAAGTCCTCTCCCTTCAACTAATCAAGGAACTAAATATAAATAACACCAAGATCCTGAACAAAATTAAGGAAGAGAAGGCAATCGAGGTATCCGTGAATTATACGTCAGCCACTATCCTGCTCATAATGATCATAAGTCTGATCACAATGCTAGTTAGAAAGTGCAAACTAAAAGAAGCTGCCCCAAAAACTACAAAAGCACCGGCGGATTCATCCTCACCAAACCCAGTTCTCTTCTACGTTGCGAACGAGGACGCCCGCGTTTAAGGGGGAAGAGTTAACACCTAAAATGTCAAATACTAAATTAGTTAATAAAACGTTAAGTCCAGTCACATGCCCATAAGTTCTTAATAGCAACAGAGCTTACGCAACCACATTGAGTGCACCGTGCACCGGACGCAATATGATGCCGTGGCACCAATAAGGGTCACACGGATCGAAAGACACGTGCGCTGAGTAAGCATTGATTATGCTTGCGAGCTGAGTAAGCATTGATTATGCTTGCGATCGTGGGAAAGCCAAAAGAAAGAAAACACCAAAATATTTGGCAAGCTCACTGAACCCACTGGCAAGTACATCTACCAACAACATAATGTACTTGCATTGACCAATTAGGAGCAAAGACATGGACTTTAGTTACAGCAACAACACCAGCTACCAATGACATCGAGGGACGCCAGCAGCAGCAGCGACCGGGACTGCGATCGCGGCAGCGACGGAGCGACACATAGGTTTAGTTATAAATTATAAGAATCATAATTGTCAGTTCTAATTCGACACTCAAATAAACATAACAAAAAAGATTAATTCTTTTTTTAAAAGAATACTAATATAATCTTTTTAACTGGCGCCCGAGCAGGGACCTGGCGAAAAACCGCGAAAGGATACAAGTTCCGAGTCTCGTTCAGATCGGTAAAAAAATCCCGACGTTTGGCTTTATTTTCGTTTATAAAGAAAACGCCAAACATCGCGATTCGGAAGTGTACAAGTGCCGTTAAAAAAAAAACGCTACAAACACACTCCTTACGGAATTGTACCTAGTGGAAAAGCCAGGCTCCAATTTCATCGCCGTGATCCCTTCAGTACCCGTTCAGAGGGAACGTGATCCAGGAATAGAGGAGGCTCCGTAGTAGACCCACACACAGGAGGAATCGTTGCTGCGTGGGACAAAAAGGAATCAGCCGAACCTATCGTCACGATAGCACGCCGAAATGATTTTAATGTAAGCTAGTTAAGAAATATTTAGAAAAAAAAATTATAAAAAAGGAAACAAGCAAAATTTATAAGAAACGTTGATCCTAAAATACGAAAAAAATTAATAACTCGAGCTGAAATTAAGAGGAAAACCTCACCAAGAATTTAAAAAAAAAAATTAGAATTTAAGAAGGATATTAATAATAATTTTGAAAAAAAAAATTCCAACAAAACTCACAAATTAAAAACATAAACCTCAATTATCAAAACTCTAATGAGGATTTAAAGCTAGAATTTTAAGAAAATATTTGACAATTCGTTCGATATCCGACTTATTAACCCCTTAAAACCCATTTACGATCATCCATTAACACTTCATTAAAATGACGGAACAAGACTTGGTAGATAGGATGGGAAATCTTGCAGGACCTTCATCATCTGTAAGGGCAAGTGCAAAACTACTTACGGAAAAAGACGTGGAAGAGAAAATTAAGGATATACTTCAAGAAAACTTAGCTGGGTTGGTAAAGGAAATCCTTAATCCAAACAAAGACTTTTCTAATTTTTCAGACCAAATAATTAAAAGGGAATTAGCCCATAATATTGGCGAGCTAGATAAATTACCAGACATAGTACGAACGCTTAGGGATTTTTCTGGAAACAAGATCGAATACTCGTCTTGGAAAAAAAGCGTAGAAAGGGTTCTAAAAATTTATGACAGTAAAAAAGGGTCCCCAAAATACTACGGCTAATTTTAGCAATTAGAAACAAAATCGTCGGACAAGCAGATGCTGTCCTAGAATCCTATAACACACCTTTGGATTGGGAGGCAATATCAAAGTGTTTGACAGCACACTTTGCTGATAGGCGGGATCTAAAACACTCGAATTCAGTTGTTGCACTTAACCAAGGCAGCAATTCGATAGTCGAATTCTATCAAGCTGTATATCAACAACTTTCCTTGATTTTGAATCAAATTGGGAATCTCGAAGCATCTCAGGAAACTTTCAGGCCTTAACAGCACTGTTAGAGAGAAAGCACTGGATACATTTGTAAGAGGCCTAAACGGCAGTCTTTCCCAACTTCTGGCTTTAAAGAACCTCACGACTTAGGCCATGCTTACATCTTTGCAACCTAATGAAATCAGAACACTATGAATGGCCAAACCCCAAGAACCATTTTCCGGAAGAAATAATGTGGTACCCACTAGAGGTTATCCGCCTCAAGCGCTACCCCGAACGACCAAACACAATTTTCAACCAAATCTGTCTACTATCCAAACCAAGTCAGAAACCAGCAATCCCACCAAGGACATTCGAAACAACACTAATCCGACATAACCCACCCAACCAAATCCATACAAATCAATCAGGAGCACAAGCCTCCTTCAACCCTAACCCACCTCCCAGACCCCAACCAAAGCCAACACCCATGGATGTAGATCAATCCATTCGTTCACGTCTTGAACTTTGAATAGACCCCATGATAACAATTCGTGGGAAACGACCACTAAGCAACGCAAACGTTCAAAACGCTATAAGATGCAACGCCAATTCAACATCAATAGAGGTGGACGAAGAACAAGAATTTTTCAGGCAGCGGAAGAGAATGGAATAATGAATTAGAGGAAGAAGCTTCATGGCAAGCGGAATCCGAACAACAAGAATCCATTGATTGTCAGAATTTTTTTTTAGAATAAACCGTTCCTCCTTACCCTACTTCAAAGTAACTATGGGGAACGGCAAAACTCTGAAATTTTTAATCGACACGGGCTCAAATCAAAATTATTTCAAGCACAACTAGTACCAAACCCAAAACCCAATAGTAACAGTTTTACAGTAAACTCAGTAGGAGGAAACAATGAAATAACACAACATACAATAGTTAAACTTCCCAACATATCGGAAACCCCACTAAAATTCTTTAGATACACTGAAAACATTTCATGGAATTTTAGGCAATGACTCTATGAAGAAACTAGGAGCAATAATAGACGTTAAAAACGATGTTCTGATTTAGAAAAAAATAGGAAAATTAAAATTCACCAACTAGCAGCTCAAGCCGTAAACAAGATCGGCCCAATAGAAGAGCTATGACAGAAACTCAAAAAGAAATAATTAAAAGTTTCACCGACACCCATAAAAACCTTTTCGCTGACCCCGAAACCAAACTAACTTACACAACCAGAGTCGTAGGAGAAATTAGAACTTCCTCCGATACCCCAGTTTACGGAAAACACTACCCATTCCAGCATCGCTTAGACAAGAAGTAGAAAAGCAAATCCAAGAAATGCTACAAGATGGCATTATTAGACCCTCACGGTCACCCTTAATGCACCAGTTTGGGTAGTCCCGAAGAAAACAGACCCTAATGAAAAACAAAAATCAGGTTAGTTTTGATTATAGGAAGCTCAACGAGGTCACAATATCCGATCGATACCCCATCCCCGAAATAGGCGAAATAATCGCACAATTAGGAAACAATAGATTTTTCTCAGTCTAGACCTAAAAAGTGGATTTCACCAAATACCACTTAAAGAGTCAGACATGGAAAAAACTGCATTCGCAGTGAATGGAGGGAAATTGAATTTACCAGATTACCATTCGGATTAAAAAATTCACCAGCCATATTCCAAAGAGCTTAGACGACATTTTAAGGGAACACATAGGGAAAATCTGCTATGTGTACGTCGACGACATCATCGTTTTCAGCAAAACAGAAAACGATCATGCCGAAAACTTAAACAAAGTTTTCCTAACCCTCAAAAAGCCAATATGAGGATTCAAATTGACAAATGCCACTTTTTCAAGAAAGAGGTAGACTTTCTGGGATATCGATCTCAGAGGATGGAGTTAAAACCAACATCGAAAAAATCAAGGCAATTAAAAATTTCCCAATACCAAAAACACTAAAAGAACTTCGATCATTTTTAGGAATGACAAGCTATTATGGAGTTTTTAAGGATTATGCGAAGATAGCCAAACCTCTAACTGTTCTCCTCAGAGGAGAAGAGGGACGGGTATCCAAATACAAGTCAAGCCGAATAGCCATTAACTTAGACAAAGAAGCAGCGGGTGCATTCGAAAAACTTAAAAACACGCTTTTCTAGAGATGTAACATTAGCGTATCCAGACTTCACGAAGGAATTCCAACTGACTACAGACGCATCAAATTTTGCCATAGGTGCCGTGTTAGAACAGAATCACAGACCAATAACTTCATTCCCGTACCCTCTCAAAAACGGAAGAAAACTACGCAACGAACGAAAGGGAATGTTAGCTATCGTTGGGCCCTCCAAAGCTTAAGGCATTATCTGTCGGATATTCGAAAGTGACAATTTTACCGATCACCAACCCCTGACGTTTTCAAATAGTGCAAATAATCACAATGCCAAGCTTAAACGCTGGAGAGATTTTCGGTGATTAGCCCCGAGATTAAATCAAGCCCGGTGTAGCTAATGTAGTAGCAGACGCCCTATCCAGAGCTCGACCAGAAATTAATTCAATCCATTCAGACTCTACAATTCACAGCGACGAAAGTTCTTCACATAACCTAATATTTTCAGTAGAAGCCCCGATAACGTATTTAAAAACCAACTTTTTTATTAAAAGAAAACACTGATTCGTTAATTCGAAACTCCATTCCCAACTTTCTATCGTCATTATAAAAAAGAATTCTTACACGGAACAAGAATCTAATTACTCCGCGTCCGACTAGATCCCAGAATTATCAACGGTTTACACTTCAGAAGAAATAATGGCCACAATTCAAGCTATTTACCCTCACACTTCAAGTCTTACAAAGTTAGGTTTACTAGTAATCAGGTTGAAGTGTAACCTCAGAAACAACCCAGAACCAGATCATTTTTAGAGCTAAAAGGGCACACAGGGACGCGAAAGAAAACAAAATACAGATTTTAAGAAATATTTCTTCCCGCAAGCTCAAAGAAAAATTCATGCAATAGTCCAATCTTGTCAAACCTGTGAGAATCAAAATACGAAAGACACCCACCAAAAGGGGCAATCCAACCAACTCCCATCCCTAAGTACCCAGGAGAAATCATCCACATAGACATTTACTTACAGAAAATTATAATATTTTAACTGGTCTCGACAAGTTTTCTAATCGCCCAAATCAAGATTTAAAGTCAAGAGCCTCCGAGGATATCAAAACTCCTCTGAGAGAAATGCTGATAGCTTTCGGTATGCCCAAGTGGGTAGTAATGGATAACGAACGCGCCTTAAACTCTGCTGCGATTCGATTCCTTTTAGAAGATCAACTTAAAATAGCAGTCCATACAACAGCCCCATACGCTTCAACAAGCAACGGCCAAGTAGAACGATTTCACTCAACTCTTTCTGAAATCTGAGATGCATTAAAAAAGATAACGGAAGTATAACATTCGAAGACTTAATTTTTAAATCAGTCGAAGAATCATAGGTCTATTCATTCAGTATAAAGGAAAAGCCAGTTGAGGTGTTTTTCAGAAGCCCCACTCCGAACACTACGGAAGATATAGAAAAAAGCGTACCGAAATCAGGGAGAAAATAAAGAAAAAACAAGTAGCCGACTTAGAATTCATAACCAGGATAAAGAACAGCCAAAACAATACGAGACAGGAGATTAATTCATGTAAAAATTGACAAAAGACTAGGTAGCAAACTTACCCCACGCTATAGAAAAGAAACAGTAAAGGAAAATAATAACACTACAATTAAAACTCAATCCGGGAAAGTAATACACAAGAATAACATTAGAAACTAACTTTCAGACTATTCATACCAACTTGCCTGGGTCTGTCCACAGTTCTCGACTATTCCAACTCACAGGTGATTTCACTTGAAACTGGACGTGCGGCCAAACAAGAGGGAACATTTAAAATCATCCATACATTTGACATAAAAGAATACCACAACACATTTGACCAACTTCAACAGGGACTAAACAACCTACTCCTCACATCATTGCACCCTTACTTGTCTTTGAACTATCTCAAATAAAACAAAACCTTCTCAATTAAGAACGAACAATAGGCAAAAAAGAGCAATAGAAATCTTAGGATCGGCATGGAAATGGTTGGCAGGATCACCGGACCACCATGACCACGAAATTTAAAAAACAAAATAAACGGACAATTAGAAAATAATAACAAACAAGTTTATATAACTTTTAAGCGAAAAAATTAATCAAATAAGTAACGTAACGAATGCTATTCTAAAAGTAACTAAAAATTCAAATGAATAATTAACGAAGAGGCAAATATTCTTAGATTAATTCAAATATAAAGAAGAAATCTCCAATATCTACATGCTATAACTTGGGCCAAAACAAATTTTAAACTCTTTTATTTCTCAACAATTGAAACGAATTTATAGAAACAATTTTTAATAAAGAACATAACCTATTCATTAATTTGAAGAACTATTAGAATTTTCAAAAGTCAAACTTGCATCAAATAATAACGACCTTCTGTTTCTAAGTATCCCAATATAGTAACGAAACCTGTAGAACTCTATTAGTCAAAGCAGTAAAAAAGCTCAAGTAATAAATGACATAAAAATCGAAAACTTGTTAGAATGTAAGAAAGAACTATTTGCGATATCGAAACCATGTGAATCGCATAACGATAGAACAATTTGTGTTAAGGATAAACTCTTAGACTTAAGCAACGACATTGTGTGAGCGCTCTTTAAACTTAAGACCACCGGAATGCAAGGCAATCATAGTTAACACGTGCCCGATTTTGAGGAATTACTACCGGGTACACTGATGCTGAACGACTTTAATGGAATGGTGTCATTAGACGGAAAGAACCTTAATCTCCAAGGATCATTCATCATCCAGTACAGAAACTCCACAGTACAAATCGGCGAAAACATCTACAGAACAGAAGAAGTCACTGTAGTGGAGCCAGAACCCCCGCTTTTCCAACTCTCAGAAGCAAACCCTAAAATTAAGGAAGTCCTCTCCCTTCAACTAATCAAGGAACTAAATATAAATAACACCAAGATCCTGAACAAAATTAAGGAAGAGAAGGCAATCGAGGTATCCGTGAATTATCGTCAGCCACTATCCTGCTCATAATGATCATAAGTCTGATCACAATGCTAGTTAGAAAGTGCAAACTAAAAGAAGCTGCCCCAAAAACTACAAAAGCACCGGCGGATTCATCCTCACCAAACCCAGTTCTCTTCTACGTTGCGAACGAGGACGCCCGCGTTTAAGGGGGAAGAGTTAACACCTAAAATGTCAAATACTAAATTAGTTAATAAAACGTTAAGTCCAGTCACATGCCCATAAGTTCTTAATAGCAACAGAGCTTACGCAACCACATTGAGTGCACCGTGCACCGGACGCAATATGATGCCGTGGCACCAATAAGGGTCACACGGATCGAAAGACACGTGCGCTGAGTAAGCTTGATTATGCTTGCGAGTGAGTAAGCATTGATTATGCTTGCGATCGTGGGAAAGCCAAAAGAAAGAAAACACCAAAATATTTGGCAAGCTCACTGAACCCACTGGCAAGTACATCTACCAACAACATAATGTACTTGCATTGACCAATTAGGAGCAAAGACATGGACTTTAGTTACAGCAACAACACCAGCTACCAATGACATCGAGGGACGCCAGCAGCAGCAGCGACCGGGACTGCGATCGCGGCAGCGACGGAGCGACACATAGGTTTAGTTATAATTATAGAATCATATTCAGTTCTAATTCGACACTCAAATAAACATAACAAAAAAGATTAATTCTTTTTTTAAAAGAATACTAATATAATCTTTTTAACTTATATATAGCTATTATAGATATCGCTTATCGCCAGATTGGAGCTTACCACATAAAATGAAAAGCAAATGGCTAAAAGCAGTCAATCGCTCGCCAATTAATATGGCCAACGTTAGTAGTGTTTTATTGCTTTTTGGACTCGTAACTGGCCTACAGTCCGTGAACACAGATGTCCTGCAAGAATATGAGCTAGAACGAATACTGAGTCCACTGGGAGCCCATTTCTTCGATTTCTTTCGCAATGAAAGCCTTCGTAGGGTTTCTGGTAATGCGAATTTGGAGTGTACGACGGACATGGCTGAAGTTATGGATGGAATCTCTTCCCAAAGAGCTTGGGCTCTAAAAAGTACGTTTTCTTTACACCAACTAATATGAAATGAAGCGAATATATTTGTTGCCCTATAAGTGATTGACTCTTGGGGATCCATCCCCTCTGGAATTTTCACCGGAGAAACGTTTGATTTGGGTAATTTCGATGAATGTCTTTCCATCGCGCAGGTCACAGAGACCAATCGAAAAATTAGAGGAAAGTACTGCTTTCTTCTTGCCAAAAGTGTGAAGATTGCAACTTGCTTTCCAGCTTCATGTTTTGCTAGCGACTTGACTCCAATTGTGAATCAAATTATTCAAAACACATTGCACACCAACATCAGTATAAAAATCAGTGAAACCAGTTGCCAGTCTAACGAAGGAAAGCCCTGGGATATCCTGACTGTTTTTACAATGTATGTACCAATAGCTTTATAACTTATTTGTATTAATCTATTTAACTTTAGAGTGATGTTGTCAGTACTGAGCATAATTGTGGTTATTGCAACGCTCTATGATTACTTTTTCTGCGAGAATCAGAGTAAGTTTTTTCATGGAGGTATCTTTATAAAACAATTTTTGAAAATATGAATTCCATAAGGTGGAATTCCAATCATCGTGAAGTCATTTTCGGCCAGAGCCAACTCCCGATCACTTTTTCGGATCGTGAATAACAATTCAAACCCAAATGTGATTGAGTGCCTTCATGGCATCCGCTGCATGTCACTTATTTGGGTGATTTTCTCACATGAATTCATTTTCGCAACCACAGCCCCAAACTTAAATATGAATGATCTTATTGAGGCAGGTTACAGTTTATTAAAATCATATCTCTAGATTTTTATATTAAGATGATATTTTATAGTGGGCTCAAAAGCCATTTGCCAGTTTTGTGTTACATGGATACTTTTCGGTGGACTCATTTTTTGTCCTTGGCGGCTTACTGGTGTCTATGATTGTGTTGCGGAACATGGAGAAGTGAGTGCCCAATAGGATCCAAGTCTCCGATATTGTTCACTATGTTTTCATAGGTCTAACGGGAAAGCTTAATCCCTTTATGATGTATCTGCATCGCATCATCCGCATCCTGCCTGTCGTGGCAATGGCCATACTCATTTACATGACGATGATGCCAGTCGTGAGTGGAGGACCCATTTTCAAAGGTGGCTACCATGGAACCTTCGTCTGTATGAGGAACTGGTACTGGACCTTGCTTTTCGTCCAAAACTATGCAGTCCTAGACATTGTAAGGAAACTAAATTAAGCGTGCTCATACTCAATTACATATATTTTAAATTAATTTAGTGCCTTGATCACACCTGGTACCTGGCGGTGGATATGCAATTATACATAATATCTCCGATCCTGCTGTTCGCGATCTACAAATGGGGAAAAAAGGCTGCTGCTGGAATTTGTGTATTAATAGTCTTACTTTCGGGCTGTCTATTTGCCACTCAAATGGTTAATAATTATTCCCTGCTTATAAGGTAAGTTTTGTGACTTAAACTAAACTCCAAATTCGAATAATATCGTTGCAGGAACGACGTTGATGACGGCGTGGCCAATAAAAAGTTGTACCTTGCCACACACAACCACGCGGCGCCTTGGCTGATTGGGTTTCTTTTTGGATACTTCTTGCATCTGAATCGAGGCAAGAAGTTCGCGCTCAGTAAGCTAACTGTGTGGTCTGGTTGGATCTTCAGCCTGGCCATGCTGTTTACTTCAATCTTCGCCCTCTACCCAGCTGGAAAATTTGATACTCAGCCACTTTCTACTTTGGCGGAATCGTTCTACTACACCCTGACCCGACTGGCTTGGCCTTTAGCCATTTGCTGGATCATATTTGCCTGCACCCAAGGATATGGGGGTCTGGCCAATAGTTTCCTCTCATCTCCGCTGTGGCAGCCTTTTTCGAGGCTCTCCTATTCGATGTATGTCTGGCACATGTTTGTCCAGGAAGTGAATTCCAGAAGTGTTCGAACAACCACATACTTCTCCACTTACCAAATGGTAAGTTCATTCTTTATAAAAATGTACATACAATTTTTTTATATTATGCAAATAAATTTTGCTTTTTTAGATGCTTCGATTCTGGCGAGACTTTGGCAATACCCTGCTGATGTCGTATGTTTTGTTTCTTATTATTGAGGCACCTCTTGGTGGATTTGATAGTATATTACGGCGACGCAGAGAAACTCCTCCGACAAGTAACCTCAAACTTATAGCAGATCAAAGTGAAGATAATGAAAACAAAAAAATAGAAAATTTGACAGTATCTCAGGATAGGATTAATTCTTAATTAAAATCGTTTATCAGATGTGTTCATTATTCGCTTTTTATTCATATTAATTCATATTTCATTCATATTTTATTTGCAACTTTCATTAAACTGATGAAACTAAAAAGACGATAAAAAAGTTACTTATAGAAATATGCTTTTATAATAACCAACTTATTTCTGAATATGTGATTCCTTTTTTTGCTGCTGAGTGCGTCCAATTTTGTAAGCAACGTGATAACTAAATAATAATATTTTTATAAATAATGATAAGTTATCAGATTATTCGCCCAATAAATCTAAGGGGCCACCATAAAAAAATAATAGACCACTTGAGACTTGAGATTATGAATTCAAATCGTATGTCTAATCCATTTAGAACCACTTTGGAATTGGGAGACTGCAAGTCACTACACACGCTAATAGAATTTAATCTTGAACTATGGGCCAAATTAACATATTTTCATTCTTAAAATATTCTCCTAAAATATTTTTTTTTCATAAAGAAAAGTATATGTGTCTATGATGTGGGTCAAAATTTTTATTTTGTTTTTATATTTTTATACACTAAATATTTTACTAGGAAGGTGCATACATTTTCCATAGTCCATCTACCAAATTCAGATAAGGTGTTAAAATTGGCAATACCCCAGATTTGAAGTAGTCTCGTGATGAATGGTCTTGTGATTTAAATACCTAATCTTTGAACATTAGTCACGTTTGCCAATTCTCTGGTAAACAAGAATTCATATAGATTATAAGTATAAATATTTTGTAACTAATTTAAAATATTAATGTGTAACTCTTGCAAGAAAGTATACAAGAAGGGGATCTAAAGATGGAATTTCGAGCACTTAATTTTTGATTGTACATCGGCAAGGTTAAATATATATCAGACGATTAAAATTAAATTATCGAAATTCGAGCTTATCAATTGGTAATACGCATATAAATACTTCTGTTTGAAATCAAACATGGTTAGTACGATTGTAGTTATGATGGTCAGCACACTCGGAGCTATTTTTTTCTGTGGGCTAGTTTTCATAAGTGCTGCAGAGCCAAATGAAAAGGGTTTCCAGCAGGACTTCGAGCGGCTAAATAAGTTAAACTCCCTCAGCTTCGAGTTCGTCAACTATTTCCAGAATGCGTCGGTAATTGACATTATTCCCTATGCAGAAGAAGATTCTACCGAGGAGGACCTCCAATGTATCTACGATTTGCTGTTTCTCGCGGTTGGTATAAGCAATGGTGAATATTGGGCATTAAAAAGTAAGTGGCTTTACTAAACTGCATAAGAGTAAAAATGTAATAAAAAAACTTTTCTTTAGTGTTCGATTCGTGGGGTAAGATCCCCTCAGGTATACTGAGAGGAAACCTGTACGAGTTGGGAAATTACGATGAGTGTCTGAATACGAAAAATATACTACCCGCGCCTTATAAAAATATTACAGGAAAATATTGTTTCCTCTCGGTTACCCCTTCCATACTCCTCGGAAGGCAATAATCCAATGGCAGCAGCTCTAAAAATTAACATCGGAACCTGCTTTCCGAGTTCTTGTCGGGCCTCCCACATGAATAACTTTCTTAAAACCATGTTGAACATAAGTACGACTGCTCCCGTACCCGGAATAGGCATTTCGGATAGCAGTTGCCAAACCTTAGAGAAAGAACCTTGGGATGGACTTACCAAAGCCACAATGTATGAACTTAATTACCCTATTCTGATTTCCTAATGAGTTTAACTTACCAATATAATTTCAGTTGGATTTTAGTGGCTATGGCCGCTATAGTGGCACTGTTTACGGTTGTAGATTACTTTCTCCGCAAGGTTCCAGGTGGGAAAAATATTATACCAATCGACCTATTTATTTATCATAACTTTCTGGACTTTTCAGATGAGCTTCCTGCTATTGTGAAAATATTTTCGGCCCGAGCCAATTCCCGAACACTTTTCCAGGTCACTGAGACAAAGTCAAATCCCAACGTCATCGAATGCATTCACGGAATTCGTTGTATGACTCTTTTCTGGGTTATTTTCAGTCACGAGTATGTTGATAGTCTAATCACAGCAAATCTTAATCTTGTGGATTGGTTCCTCGTAGGTGATTATCTTTATTTTTTGAGTAGCCCTAATAGATTGTTTTTTAGTGGGCGGAGGAACCTTACGCCAGTTTTGTGTTGCACAGCTTTTTCTCGGTGGACTCATTTTTTGTGATCGGAGGCATGTTGGTGTCTTTAATCATGTTGCGTTCCATGGAGAAGTAGGTGCAATGAATATTTTAAAAGTGGTACCCAGCTTAAATTTTTTCATTACCTATAGATCCGGTGGTAAACTGAATGTGCTTTTGATGTATTTACATCGTCTCATCCGCATCTGGCCCCTCATGGCCCTTGCCATTCTGATCTACATGAAACTTATGCCAGTTGTGGCTGATGGACCTCTTTTCAAGAATGGATACAGTGGTCTGCCCGAATGTGAGGCTGGCTGGTATTGGAGCCTTATTTTCGTGCAGAACTATGTATCTAATAAGGTAATCTACTCCACGATTATGGAACATTTTATACTTCTTAATTACATTTTATTTTTTTTTATATTTTAGTGCGTTGGACATACTTGGTACTTGGCAGTGGATATGCAATTATTTATATTATCTCCAATCTTTCTCTTTGCGTTGTACAAATGGGGCAAGAAGGCTGCCGCCGGAATAGTGGTTCTTGTGCTTCTGCTTTCTGCCTGCCTTTTTGCCACAATGATGGTCAACGACTACTCAATGCTCATGAAGTATGCATCAATTTTGATGAGGATTTGGGGCACTCAACTACTTTCTATAATCTACTTTACAGGAGAACTAGTGTAGATGCCATGGCAAAAATGTACTATGCAACTCACACCCATGCTGCTCCATGGCTTATTGGATTCCTGTTTGGATACTTCCTTTACCTCAACAGGGAGAAGAAGTTCCAGCTGAACTGGATGATAGTGGGGCTGGGTTGGATCCTTAGCCTGGCCATGATCTTCACCTCAATCTTTGCTCTCTATCCGTCAGGAAAATGGATTGGTGCCTCCGTTTCCATTTTGGGCGAATCTTTCTATCACACCTTTACCAGAATTGGATGGCCTCTGGCCCTGTGCTGGGTGATCTTCGCGTGCATACAAGGATATGGTGGCCTGGCCAACAGCTTCCTTTCCTCTCCCCTATGGCAACCCCTCTCTAGGCTATCCTACTCTATATTCATATGGCACTTGTTCATCGTGGAGGTGAATGCCAGAAGTGTCAGAACAAATGTTTACTTTTCCAACTATCAAATGGTATGTACAAATTATTTTATTACATTGAGGTTTTTTTCTGACAAGATTTTTTCTTTCAGATGCTCAAATTCTGGTCAGACTTGGGAATCACCATTTTGGTGTCTTATGTCTTACACCTTATAATCGAGGCGCCATTTAGTAGCATTGGAGAGTATCTAAAGCCAGGCATAAAAAAACTTGAGGCCACAAATGAGGTTGAGGAGGAAAATACGGATGCGGAAAAATCCAGTTCTTCTATGGTAGATAATAGTTTTAAACCCAATTCTGAGACAAATTTGGTATAGCAAAGAGTCTAGGTTTTGTTACTTATTTTCTATTAGTTAATTTTTTTTAAATTATAAAGATAATTAACATCTCTTTCTCAAAACTGAAACACTTCTTTCATTGAGCCAAATTCGTATCATCTTTAAATTTAAAAGCTCTGCGGTTTAGTAGTGATTCGATTTTTATATTTTATGTAATTTTCGTTTGATTTTAAAAATACGTTGAATATATATTATCTTTATTTTATATTTATTATGTAATAAATTATATTTACTATATTGACTCGTCAATCGTATCGGTTGATGCCAAATGCGATCAATACAATTCAAACCACCACGGCTAATATAGTATTAGTAATATTTTAATCAAGCTGTTTTCTATAAATTTCAATATGATACTAACTGTGTTGGCATCGAGCGTAGCTATGATTACTTTAATCGATTTTTTTCTACGAAAGGCTCTAAGTGAGTGACAAAACCCGATTCCATCAGTACTTGAGATTAGCATATTTGTTTACAATTTAGGCGAGCTTCTTATAGTTGTGACAACGTTTTCCGCAAAGGCCAATTCAAAAGCCCTTTTCCGTGTTGTGGAAAAAAAATCGAACCCCGATGTATTCGATTTTCTTCACGGTAGTCGCTGCATGTCTATTCTGTAGGTAATTTACAGCCATGAGCCATTAAATGAGGCACTTTTTCTGCATACCCGATCGAAGACACCTCCATAGGATCAAGGCGTTACATCAAGAATCTGAGAATTGAAATTATTTTAGTATTATATGTTTTTCATTAAATTATTTTACACATAAAAGTCATAATTAAAATAAATTTTTTATTCAATAGATACTTGTGAGACCTAACAAGATCAAAATCGCCATTATAAATTGGTTTAAATAGTGCATACTTTTCAGCTCGCCCGCTAATTCTGCTACCTTAGTTGAGTAAGCATTCTATTTTCAGATAGGTATATCATGGATCAGTTTATCAATATTTTCCTAAGTGTTCAAGCTAACTTTAGTGTAGTTAAGTGTTCAAGTGTAATTTCATTTGAATCCAAGGGCGTCAATATTGTGGTTGTTTTTTATTGCATTACAAAAAGGAATACCATTTACGAATCAGAACTCCAATTGCCATTGATCTGTATTGAAACTTCATAAAAATCAATAAATAAAATTTTAGATAGGTTTCTGGCTTACCCCAAAGGTTAGCCCTTTGAAAATTTTCGAAAATGGGGTCAGAATTAAGTTGGCCAGGTTTTGATTTAGAATGAAAGTATTTGAAAATCCAAGATCGGGTAGGCATAACATTCGTCGATCGGATAATTATTGGCCAAGTTATGGCAATTTTCCTAAAATAACTAGAGGCAGAAAGTATTATTGACCAAGTTAAGACCATGTGGTGCAAATGGCTGCTTTTGAGACACTTCTTTGTGTATATTTTGGTTGCTTTTTATCGGAATTCTAAAGGGAATAATATTTTCGAATCAGAACACTAAATAAATAGAGGCGGAAATCCCTACTGACCAGCGAGTGGCCTTTGAGACACTTTTTAGCCAACATTTCAGCACATTTTTTATCAGATTTCGATCTTCTATCCAAATATTATGAAAATGAGGAAACAGAATTTTGACCCGACCCCGTTATGCCACATATTTATATAATTACCTTAAAGAACCTTTAACATAATATTGAAAATTAGCTTTTTAATTATAAATGAATAAATGGCATAATTAATGTGTGGAAAAAATACGAAAATCGTCAAGTTCAAATCAATAAACTCACGATTACTCAATTAATTGTTGAATCTGCGCGAATCAAAAAGTCGCGGCGTCGTTTGGCTGGAGAACAAAACACTTGAGGGGTTCCCATCTTATCAACTTATTGGTGATTTGAATAATTTCCACAGAACTGTTGAGGAAGTGGTGGTATTAAAACAATTTCTACTAAATGTGTCAATAAGGGATAGGTTTCTTGGAATTGATTTGAGAGTTATACGATTATTATGATTGTGTTTTTAAAATAAGGTGAATAATGCTAGGAATCGGAAGACAATCTTGGGCAGACTACCGTTGAATCAAATGGGGTAGATTACGCACTATCGTTGTTATTAATCGGAAAGAACCTTTGCTCGGCTGTAACCCTACGTATGGCTACTACAGAAGGCTGTTTAATACTATATCGCTAGACGGTGCTTATCGGCATATGATTCGCATATAAATGTTATGGATTGTGGCAGAAGCTGGTCAATAGACTTTTAGTAACCATGGACATCATAGTCGTTGCCATTTTTCTCTGTGGCCTCACCCTCGTTGGCGCTGCAGAACCCAACCATGGAGATTTACTTCAGGACCTACAACGCTTCGATCAGATCAGGTCCTTGGGACTTCAGTTTGCGCTTTTTTTCCGGAATACCACCATAAATGACTTGTCTTTGGCCGATTCCCGGGCACCAACTGCGGATGATTATTTGTGTCTTAGGGAACTGGCTGACTTCTCGATGGCTCTCAGCACGGGTCAATATTGGGCGCTGAAAAGTGAGTAACCCTCATAATCCGAGATAAAATTATAATTTAATTGCTTTTTAAATAGTGATCGATTCCTGGGGATTCATTCCTTCGGGTGTACTGACTGGAAATTTATACGATTTGGGAAATTTTGACGAGTGTGTGAATATCAGGGCAGCAGGCAGCCAAGCTAGTACGATCCGTGGAAAGTACTGTTTTCTAAAATTTTCCCCTGGCGAACAAATTGGAATAACTACTGGCCCTATTGGAAAGTTGTCAGTGGAAACAGCAACGTGCTTTCCTGCTTCCTGCTCAGGATCTCACATGAGCCAGTTCATAGGCCAGATGATGGAGAGGGTTTTAAACTTGAATATCTCTTCAACCGCACTGAATATTAACGATAGCAGTTGCCAGACAAACGACGTTGAGCCCCTTGATGGCCTCACCATTTTCACAATGTGCGTTATATATTTTATTTTATAATCAAAGCTCTTGACTAACCCTTTGATTACAGTGTTATTTTATCAGTAATGGCTTCTGCCGTGCTTCTGTTCACGATCTACGACTATTGGCTTTGCAAAAACCAAGGTGAGTCAGAAATAATGTTTACATTTCTATACTATTTCACCTGAATCTTTGCATTTCAGATCAGCTTCCCATTCTTGTTAAGGTGTTTTCGGCGAGGGCCAACGCAAGAGCCATATTCCGCATCGTGGATTCAAAGTCAAACCCAAATGTAATCGATTGTCTTCATGGAATTCGATGCATGTCGCTCTTCTGGGTTGTCTTTAGTCATGAATACATGTATTCAGCTATTCTACCAAATATTAATCTGTTCAGTGCAGTTTCTGTAAGTAATTATTTGCCGAAATCTAATCTAATCTTGCTTAATTATTTTAATTAATTTAGTGGATGGAACAACCGTTCTCGAGTTTTATCTTGCATGGATTTTTCTCAGTGGACTCTTTCTTCTTTCTGGGTGGAATGTTGGTGGCCATGATTTCCTTGCGCGCAATGGATAAGTAAGTCATAATTATTTAAAGGGTTTCCGATAATCTTCAATTAATTATATTTCTTAAGGACTAAGGGAAAAATAAATGTGCCTCTGATGTACTTGCACCGACTGATCCGTATCGTTCCAATCGTTGCCATAGCCATTCTCGTGTACGTAAAGATGATGCCGGTTGTTTCTGGTGGACCTCTTTTTAAAGGGGGCTATTCTGGACGCGAAGGGTGTGAAAATGGTTGGTATTGGAGCTTCTTATTTGTCCAGAACTATACCAACGATATCGTAAGTAAAAACGATAATAATATCTACGAATTTCGATGTGACCTTTAATTTTTATCAGTGCCTTGGACATTCATGGTATTTGGCGGTAGATATGCAGCTGTTCCTAATCTCCCCCATTCTGCTGATCGCACTTTACAAATGGGGTAAGAAGGGGGCAGCCGGTATTTTTGTCCTAATGATCCTGCTCTCAGGTTGCCTTTTTGCCACGCAAATGGTTAACGGTTATCATATGTTGTCTAAGTAAGCTGTTAGAGATGTTATCGATTGCGAATATTATACTTATTCTTTTCAATTTAGACAAACAAGTGTAGAAGCCTCGAAAAAGCTTTATTTTGCCACTCACACACACGCTGCTCCTTGGCTAATTGGATTTATGTTTGGCTACTTCCTGCACTTGAATCGGGGCAAGAAGTTCCAGCTAAGTTGGCTGGCCGCTTCCTCAGGATGGGTTCTTAGCCTGGCCCTGATCTTTACCTCGATATTCGCTCTCTACCCCGCTGGAAAGTTGGACGCTGAGCCGTTGCCCCTCGTGGCAGATGCTTCTTACTATACTCTCACCCGGATTGCCTGGCCGTTGGCTCTATGTTGGGTCGTGTTCGCGTGCATGCAGGGCTATGGAGGCCTGGCCAACAGCTTCCTCTCCGCCCCCGTATGGCAGCCGCTCTCCAGGATTTCCTACTCTATCTACATTTGGCACATGTTTGTCCAGGAAGTCAATAACAGAAGCACTAGGACCAATGTGTATTTCTCCAATTACCAAGTGGTAGGTTTTATTTTCCCTGATACATTGTTAAGTCCATTTTCTTATTTCATTTTTATGTTCTCAGATGCTAAGGTTTTGGTCAGACCTGGGTATAACCCTTATAATGGCCGTATCCTTATACCTAATCATTGAAGCGCCTTTCTCTGGACTGGAATATTTCCTTAGGCCAAAAACGAAAAATTCTGCCGTCAGTAAAGAAACTATTTCTTCAAACGAGACTCAGCCGAGTAATGTTAATGAGAAGGATCCTAGGAACCTGGATGGGCCATCGATTTTAGCTGAATCCTCTAATGCAGCATAAGTGAAAAGCGAATAGTATTTTCTTTTATTTATTGTTAAATTATATAGAATTATTGGATTACGTTTGGATAATTGTCAGTGTAAATCTCAGCCCAAATAAGTAAATAAATACATTGATAAAAAATTATATTTTTCCGTTATACTTTAATACACTGGTTCTCTTTTATACTGATACTCTTTTAAAATTTTTACGGGTCAGCCTGAAGTTAGTTCCTGACTGCACCTGACTGAGTAAGACATTTATTTACGTACACCCCTACTTCCGGCTTTGGGCCTCCATCTAGCTCCTGCCCCGTCATTCTCCGGTTGCATGCCCCTTGGAAATTTAAGGCTGGGAAACAAACGGAGAACTTCTTGGCTCGCGTCGTTTTCGCGTAGCCCGATGCTATAAACTACGTGCTGCCCTGCGAGGTGCACCTTTAGCTGCCACTGCAACTCCAACCTGCAACCCAATGCAATGAGTGTCTGGCGGGCCGACAAACCGATCTGGATCCGGATCCGAATTCGAATTCCCACTGCGCATATTTTATGGCAGTTACGCGGCTCCCAGGCAACTTAATTAGTGCCTGCTGGTGCGCTTCGACTTCTCCGACTTCCATTTCCATTTTCCCCGACACCATCGCCATCACCGCCACTGCCAGCGCCTCTTCCACACCGATTCCGGCAGGGACAGCAGCTGCATTGCACCTGACATTTAACATTATTACGCGGCACCTCCGCCGAATGTCGAACGAGTTGGCAGCCATTACATGCAGCGCCTTAAAGTGGCGAATCGGCAGTGTTAAGCTTAATGTGCACCACATTTGCACCACTGGTGGCTTTGCACCAGTGATGACAGAAAGAAGTACCTTTTCTAATATATTATGTAAGTCGTCACTCATTCTCTACAACCTGTGTCCTTAAACTCTATGGGTCAACTTTACATTGTTTCCCTGGGGGAAGCCATTAACAAGCTTTAGTTACACTGAGCTACTCACTTTAATTTAATTAAATTGATGTACTATTTCTTTTCAGTACCTTTCGATTGCCCCTATAAAATCCTTTAGTACCTTTGCCATCACTGAAATGTAAGTTGGATTGTAACTCCAGCTCCATTTGGGTAGGCGGCTCAGTTGCATTAACGTTTTGTGACTGCGCGAAGGGTTGCGTGTTCGATTGCCGTTGCTTGCATTTAATGGGTTAAGGCACACTTTCGTGGGTGGGCCCAGCCACTTACAATTCATTGAATTCCCCGTCTCCAGTTGCCCGCAATTGAAAATCGATCCAGGCGCCGACGCTGGTGGAGCCTTTAAAGGGAGGATTCGGTTGGCACTGTTGACCCACAGGGTATATTTTACAAAGTGCTGCCTTCTTAATAATCGGCAGTAATAAGCTGCCGAGAGAAGGAGGACATCTTTTGACAGGAGTGGCAATTAGCAGGAGTTAACTGCTCATGTAAACATTTTCCGATTTAACTTTGGGAACTCTGATGCTTGGCCAGGGCAGAGAACAAAGTACAAAGAACTTTTGTGCACATTTGTGTTTATTATTGTATAAATCAAAAGATAAAGTTGCTCGCACATACACACACTTCCTGCTCCTCTCTGGGGCCCAAGGATTCGGCTTGGGTCGCTACTGGAGCTGCTTCTAGAGTATCCTTCGTGTCCTGTTTGCATGTGGAGGTGCAGTACGTAAACTTAACTAAATGCACACAAAGTCTCTATGTATGGGGCTGGGGTCGGGCATGTTTTGTGGCATTATAAAATATATCTGGGCAACAACAAAGCGGGTTTCGTTACCAGACCCGGGCTTTTTGGCCCTCTAGACTGCCGTTTTCCTTTTGTATTTTCCTGGGCTCTGCCCAATTTTCCAAACTTGGCAATAGCAAAATGGCGATCTGGCTACCTCTGTTGCAGGGCTGTTATTGTTGGTGCAACATTTAAATGCCAAACTTCACCGGACATGCTTCATAGCTCTAATTATACATGCGCCTTCCTCGGAACGCCTTCCGTTGGCTGGAAATGAAAAAAAAAAAAGTGAAAAATACCAAGGTATAACAACAATGGAAACTCGAAGAGCTTTTCTCCCCTTTATTGTTTTTGTGGTTGTTATTGTTGTGACCTGCATTGTTGTTGTTGTTCGGTGCGCTTGCCCTCTGCCAGGCAACGCGTCGTATGCGCAATGTGGCCTGCTATTTTTCCAACCACATGTAAGCATACACATACATGAGTGATTGCCAAACTGTGAGTGTGGGAGGGCCCCTACTTCCTTAGTTTGAAGCCGGGCAAGTTTGCATGTCAGTTTAGAAATTCAAGGAAAAGAAGTTGAAAGGAACAGAGCCTGGGGCCCGTCACTCTTTTGATTTGATTAGTCCTTCCATACACATTCATACTCGAACAATAAATTTATGCAAATTCTGGCAGCATAAAATATGGCATTAAAATTTAATGTGCAACCCCGGGCACGCGAAAGTCCAGCATAGCCCAAAACCAAGAATGAAGACATTATGCTCGAGCTCGAGATTATAGGCTGGCTAATAAGCCGCTGACCCGATGACCGGCCACAATGAATACAATCAGCCAAATGCAAACTTTGAGCCAACATAGCATTTTCATTAAGCACAGAACATTTGCATATTTGCTGTGGGAGGGCGTCCGCTTTTATAAATCACTTCATTGACATTTTTTACGAGGCGTCAGATCGACGGTGGCGGCAAACTTTTCCAAGAACCAAACATGTCCGAAGTCTGAGAAAAATGTCTGAGCCTGCGGCCGGGAATTCATTTGGAAAACTGGGGAGAGGTGGAGGGTGTCGGTGGCCCCTGGCCAAGATTGACGCGCCGCTTACGTGCCACAGAACCATTTGTCTTAGCGCCGCACTTTGCGTGTCTTAATTAGCGCCCCACACCCAATTCCCAGCTATGTAGATGCCACACACCACCACTAGGCCCTTCTGCCTACGAAAACCAAAAGAAACTTTGCCGCCGTCAGGTCGAGGCAAGAATTTATGTATCCCAGATAAGAGTTCGCTGATAAGACAATAGATCCCTGGGCCTTGGCCTGTCTTTGCCTTGAGTTATTATTGAAGACGCGACATGCTAATGAACTCTTTTGGCGAAAAGCCCCGAAATAGAGCGCAAAGAAAGTTGTTTCTTTCTCGGAAAAGGAAAACTCAATTAGGGACGCTCTGATTTTTACTTTCTTTGAATTATAGGTATTTTCTCAAAGAACAGAAATGAATGAAATGAATCACTTTCAATTTAATTTTTATTGGTTTAATTGAGAGTGAAAATGGAATGTTTACTTTTGATTTGATTTACGGACTTAAGAACTTGAAGTGCAATGCTGCTGACATAAATATATGAAAATGAGTTAATAATTTAATTTGTGTCAGTTCTCTGCCTAGTTAGGGCTCGTGGGGAAATATGACATAATGACTGTCGGTTTCCCGGAAAACTTTAGCAAACTCCTTTAATGCTAAAGTCAAGCGTTCGCCCCCGAGTGCTGGCCATTGTCCCAGGCTTCATTAGCTATTCTCCGGGCCTGAGTCCGGGTCAGGTGGACAGCTGCTAACTGATAAAACCAAAGCCCCGCAACTGCTTTAAGCCAGGCTAATTAAAGCCTCGCACTCCGGCTGAATTGTCGCCGTTCTCCCCATCCCTGGGTTCAGCGTATGCAAATCGTGTAAATCAGAGAGTTTAGTGCCACTGGCCACTGGCCGTGTCCCACCATAAGCTGCCATATTTAGTTAAGTAATCAGGATTTTTGTGGGCGCCAGAGGGGCGTGGCCGAGCGGGTCGAGCGAGAGGGTCCTCGAATTGTTGACTAGGACAACAAAAGAGTTTTCTGCCCGGCACTGCCACAGGCACTTGTATTTCGTCGATGACATTGTTCCCTTTAGCCGTTGGGTTTGTGAGTATGCGTGTGTGGGTGTTTGTGCCAGGGGGGGTGGCTGTAGTTGTGTGTATATTATTATGTCCCCTAGTATCTGAGGACTCTGCCTTGTCCTGGGCCGTGTCATGCCATTGGGGCTGGCATGTGGTGCTCGTTAAATGCTAATTGCCGCATACTTGTAACCACTTTATGTGAATGCCTTTGTGCAGCCGCCCCCGCCACCATAAGCCCAGGCAAAGCAGGAGCCTGGGTGGTAGCTGGCTAATTGAAACACTGCAGCCATGCACTGTTGCACCCATGCCTCCATGTACCACCCCATTTAGTGTGATAAGTCGGGCCGAGCTGGCCGAAAACTATTACCACATTTCGCGGCCATCAATCAAAGGCTTAATATCCGAGAGGTCCTGTCCGGCCTGGCCGCTCCCTTGTCAGTCCAATGAGCATGTCCGGCACAGAACGAGACCCAGAACCAGAACGGCGGCACAAAGTGCATCGTTCGACCGCTAATTTGGCCGTAAATCGCGCTGCATCGAGGCATTTCAACTGACCTGCTCCTCTGGATCAAAGCGTCTGGCACTCGAAGCTCTGGTATTCATAACGTAACAAGCCAGTTTCGCATGCAAATGTCAGCCGTGCACAATGGCAGAGACATCTAATATTTCAGCTCAAAATAATGAGATCTAATTAAAATTGAACATAAATAAAGAGATTTACATATTACGATTCCAGATTCCAGAGATAGAATCACAAAAGAGAGTATCAAATAACTTAAATAGTCCTATGGTTTTCCATAGTCCAGTGGGTGTGTATAACATAGGTTGCGGGGTCCAGTTGCAAGATCATTATGGCAGGATGACATATGCGAAGGCGGACGCACGATACCGGGTGCTGGATTCCGTATGCCAACCAGTTAGCCACTAGCAGTCGAAACATCATTAGGATGCTCTGAGTCTGCATTTGGCATTTCTCGTTTTAGCATTTATCGTCTCGTTTTTCGATGACCAGTCCTGGCTCTCTTAATTGGCGAACATGGAGCAAATGCGTTTTTCTAATGGCGCCTCCCAGTTCGAGGCGGCAGCTCATCAACTGTGCCCCTCTGTCTCGCTTTGCATAATTCCAGTTGCAGTTGCAACTCCGGCTCCGGCTCCGGTTACGGTTACGGTTACGGCTCAAGAGACCCTCTGCGATTGTGAAAACTCATGACTTTCATATGGTTGGGTATGGGTCCATGAGATTTCCATTTACTCAATTCGCTTCACTGCAAGCCATCCGAATTTATTTGTATAGTCCATGTCAAGGATGTGGCCGGACAGGCTGGATGCGGATGTTTATGCAGCCGTGGGTGGGCATGTGTATTCTATATGAAGCACTCGAAATGACATTACGGGCCTTATTCCACGGCTCTGAAGCTGGCAAATGGAATCAATATTATGCAAATAGGGAAAGTGGTCAGAGTCCACTCATCGTCCACCAGCCACCACCTACAGCCCCCGCCCACCGGCCATTTCATTTCTGCATTTCAATCGACGAGAAAATGATGGCAATGGCATATTATTTTGTTGCATTCCGTTCCGTTCGTTGTGCAATAAAGTGCATTTTGATTTGCCTTTAACAGGCCGGCGGGAGTGGTGCAATAAATTATGCATGGCAATGCATGGACAGTGCTTTTTCCCCTCTGCTCGGCTGAATCACGCAGAGACCCATCCACTTAAAAGGTTATCCAAACAAAGCTTGAACCCAAGTGGCGATACCATAAATCAGAATTAAAAATGACCAACATATTCAAAATGAATTTAATTTTTCAGCTACTTTTCAAGTGGCCGTGGATCATCACCTTCTGGTCGCGCTGTTTTTTGATAAAGTGCTTGTGGCATGCTCCGCCCATCTAACCCTGTGTTGCACCACGCCCAAAAGGGTCGCCCACTGCCCGGGGGTCGCTGTCAGAAAGTTCGCTGCACTCATTAATCAGGCACCGTGTGGAAACTAATTTAATGCAACTTAAATCAAAAGCAATTGTTGTTTCTAGCCCGCTGCAATTTAGTCAGCCACTTCCGCACGCACTTTGCTGGCAGGGTGCTTCAAGTTTGGTGGCTTGGTGTTTGCCTGTTTGAGTGTTAGGGTGTTAGGGTGTTCGGGTGGTTGCCTGTTTGTACAGCTGGGCGGTGGAGCAATTGACGCGTCATAATTTGCAACACCATCGCTGCGAGGCTCCTGGCCGCGCCCAGTTGAGTGCAAACTAAATTTATCAGCTCTGCAATCGCTGGCAATAAATTTTTAACCCTCCAGCTCCAGCTCCAACTTCGGCTCCGGCGACCACACCCACCAGCCCCCCTAGAACATATGATGGCTGATGGTTGAGGGTTAAGGGTTAAGGGAGTTCAGAGCCAGACATTTAAATGGCGTCGCTTATGCAATGCAAGGCAGCCATAAATCTTGACCAAACTGGCCGAGTGCAGAAGCAGATTAGATTGACCAGTGGGTGGGACAGGTCAGTGTGGTCTGGTGTGGGTGGACGGTTGGATTTCCCAAGTTAAACAGGTCCCGGAATTGCTGCGAGCCACGCATTTAGGCCGGTTGCCCTGCGGCATTTGCGTGCGCCCACCCACTTCGCCGACCTTCCTGCCCTCCCGTCAACCACAAAAACTCCGTTTTTATTTCGGTTGCCGCTTTGTGAAAGTTTTTTGCGTGCATTTCTATTTATGTGGCTCGCATAAAGTTTAGTGCGCCATCAAAATGTTGGCCGAGAGAGAACAGAAGCTACAGCGGCAACAATGGCATATAAAAAAGCGAAAAGCGAACCAAGTTTAGCCCCGGCAGCGCCTAAAAGGCTGCACGCAATTTTTTCATTCGCCGCCATTCCGTGCGTGCTTTTATGTATGTGAGCGTGTACGTGTTCCAGCTCGAAGTGTA
This sequence comes from Drosophila monieri, assembly GCA_035047585.1. NCBI lineage: Eukaryota > Metazoa > Arthropoda > Insecta > Diptera > Drosophilidae > Drosophila > Drosophila monieri. The sequence continues at coordinate 497,711 of JAWNPJ010000037.1, forward strand.
TGTGTGTGTGTATGGGTCTCGTGTTTCTGGGTGAGTGCGAGCGTGTGTTGCGGTTTGTTTGCATACAAAATTTGTACGTGTTATTTTAACTTTTCCCGCTTTTATGTTCTATATATATATATATATAATTTTTTGTATCTCCTTTGTTGGCGCTGCAAGAGGTAGCCTCGATGTTAACACCTCTGCAAAGTGGAGGGAAGGACGAAAGCAAAAGGACGCTTAGGAACTTCGGCCCTTCAGGTGTTAATGTCTGTTGTATGGACCCGGTGCGTGTTATTCCACCTGCAGATAACATTTCCGTATCCGGTTGCGCCAAAAATACGAAGAAGAAACAACTGGGAGTTTGCTTTCACATTTATATTTGTTTAAACACTCTGGGGGAAAAAGGGGGTCTTGTCGTACTCATACTCATTTATTGTATACATATACATATCTTCATATATAGTAGTTATATCTTCGGGAGCTGTAATTTACTTTTAATTTAGTCAACACTACATACAGGGGAGTTTTCGTTTTCTGGGAACAGTTGGGCTACAACTTAAACCGACAGCTTACTGTTCTAGGTAAACAAAAGTTCTTATGAATAGAGATATGATATATACTTTTTATACAGTTCATATAACTAGGGTGCACTGTAACCCAAGCCATTTGAAACTTAACTTTAAGCCGTAGAGTTATTCGTAATTGATCCAACAACAATCTAAATGTATTTCAAATTCCTTACTCTTTACAGACGTCATATACAAAACAAAACTCAACTACTTTCGGAATCAAAGTCAGGAAGCAAATACTTTCCGGATTGTAACCGAAACACTGGGGGATGAGTAGTCTCCTTGCTTACTTTTCCCTTCTATTTTCACTTCAGTTGCAATTATGTAGTTCTCGCATCTGTTATTGCAAAGTTTCCAGCTCCCATTTGAAATTGATGCCAGTCAGATAGTATTTCACAAAAGTCCAAACTTTGTCCCAGACTTTTTCGTCTCAATTGAAGTATTTACACAGAAATTACGCACAACGAACCACCAGCCGGGCCAGATGGAAACGACGGGGACACGGAATCGGGGGCTGTATCATATATATTAGATTGGAATTTAGTTACTTAACAATTTTGCTAATTGAATTTCGGTTGCCCCTCTGCACAGGATTTTGTGATAGCAGAATGCAATCCCTTCTAATACTATTCAACTCGTTTCTGTTTGCGTTGCCTTCTGATTTTTACATGCTATAACACATTTATCCGATATACTTGTTCTTTTTTCTTGGTTACATTGACTCTGCTTTGTATTTTTCCATTTATATTCACTTAACAACTAAAGATATTACACTTAAAGTATACAAAATCACCATTTATGCTCTGCAATTGCATTTGAATTGAATTGAAATGAATGCATGTTAATTGAAACGAGTCGCCAGGAGAGTTGGCCGTCTGCAAGGACTCGCTTAGGTCAGCTCCGAGCCGAGTAGCCATTGTCCGGTCCGGGCCAGAATGATGGCGATGGTCAGGGAGCGCAGCAAACTGCTTTGCGAGTGTCCGGCTGCTCCTTTGACTGTAAAAGGAAGGAGAATCACACAAAAAAAGATATTGGATTATCCCCCTGAGTTAGGATTTCGACAGGATTTGGAAAAGGTCACTCACCCAGCAGCATAGCCTCGCGGTTGTCGATGATGCCCGGCCGCCGCTGCAGGACGCTCTCCTTGCCGCCCTTCCACAGGACCGGCGATATGCTGGCCAGGCATTTGACGCGCATGTCGCCGTCATGGAAGTGTCGCGGCTCCAGAGGCAGCTGCAGGCCGAGCGTGGAGGTGATTAGCCCGTGTTTGTGCACCACGTCGTTGTATTTGTGCAGGTAGTGTTCGTCGAGAATCTGGAAAAAAATCAACGGAACAGAGGGTTGCTTAAACGTTGCACTTTAAGAAAAAAACGTGATAAAATATGGCCTTCATTTGAACAAGAATTTGTAAGACTTGCATAGATTTCGCTGAGTGCAAAGACGGAATTAAAAGCCTGCATCGGGAGTTTGTTTCCATCAAGTGCTAGGGGTTGACACACGCGGCGTATGAGCAACCGAACGGAAACAGTACCGGCAAGGGGCGTGTCTGGGACATGTCTGGCAAATGCCTGAGGGGATGCTTTTGTGTAACAAGTCCAAGTAGGAGTTGAAGCAGGATCTGGAGCCATAAACGGAGATGGAGATGGAGACGAAGACGGAGCCGGAGTCTGAGCTGAAGGTTACAATTACAAGAGCTTGATAATTCCTCCCTTTTAGTGTTTGCTGCTGTCAGCAAAGTGCACTGCCATCACAAGAGGCGGCATTGGAGCGGGAAGCTTGGCGCGGAAGGGGAGGACATTAGTGGGGATGGGTAGGCGGTAGGCCCCTACTTATATTTGGACTGAGAAGAAATAAAATCATTTGCCATAAATAAGAAAAATGTGCAGACCTGATAAAAAATGTGAAACGTTCAAATAAATAACTTGAACTTTTCCCTGCTGCTTTTTTTCGATTTGCTTCGAAATTGGGTTCTCTGCGAAAGTAATCGGAATCGGAATGGGAATGGGAATTCGAATTCGTTCTTTCCGGGGAACGGAGCGCGCCGGAGGAGGGATGGCAGTAGCACTTTGCCAGCGAAATTGTTGCCATTTGTTAGGCGATTGGCCTGCTTGCCATTTCCCTTTGTGTTTCGGTTTTAAAACTTTAAGGGCATAAATTAAATCAGGAGAGGTCCGTTGCCAGCGCCTTGCTGACACACAACAAACATCCTGAAAATGCCGTCAGCTGTCCTGACCAGCCCCAAAGCAAAACGAAATAAGGAACCAGGAATAAAACAGGCAAAAAGTGGCAATAAAAGGAGGGCACTTAGAATGTCCGTCGAATTCCAGGAAACCTTCTAACTTCAAGATCCCGCGAAAATGTGCTCTACGCATTTTGTGGCCAACAACAAAATTGTTTTACGAATATTGAAAGTTTTTCGCAGAACAGCAAAAATATGTGTCCTGATGGACAGTTTTATTGTAAATTGCACAAATGCCTAGCGTTTGCAGGACAACAAGGATACGATGTCTATAACCATGAATGTCCGGCTGCTGTCCGAATGCAAGACAAATGTTATTAAATAAACGTTCAACAATTTTACTGTTATACTACTCGCCACTCCCCTCCGGGAACTCATATATATTTGATGGATTCCGGGGGATGCAGGCCTCCTTCATTATTCAGGAAGGGCGATGAAAGAGGGATGTTTCCAGCTGCCATTGTTCGAAGGCAAATAAACCGGGAATCGTGCCTAATCGCACTTATTGATTTTCCTCGTATTTATACAAAAGCCCGACAAGGCAGAAAGGGGCATGAAAGGGGCCTTTCTGGAAGCCCCTCCGTGCGGGGGTGGGCAGTCAGTATGGTACAATGAACTAACTCGTACCTTAACGCCTCGATTCACACAATTTGAGTGCCATGTAGTCAACGTCGACGATAAAATGCAGTCCACCACCCACCCTCGCCCTGCCCAACCATCCAGCCAGTCGATCCTCCATCCCCTCCGATATTTTTGTGTTCCGGCCACGGCAGACATGTAACGAGCTTTTGGCCAGATGGATGGCCCAGTCCCAGTTTCAGTTTCAGTTTCAGTTTCTGTTTCTGTAGCCGGAATAGCAACCCTCCAGCCAGCCAACCCACCCAGCCACTCACTCCCGACGAAGCACACCTGGCCGACCCGCTTCTAAGCCCCAACATCGGGACCATAAAACATGCCAAAGCCAACAGCGAGGCAAGAAACCCCCGAAAATGTATTCGAAGCCTGCCCGTCTACATGATTTTTTGCTCATGAAATTATTTCAACAACCTGCCCGGCCAACTGGGTCCATTGCCACATCCCCGCGTCGTTTGCCGCGTTGTTAGGGGCTTAAATATTTACTGTATGCATAATTTGAACATTTTTTTCAGCACGCTCTTGATTAGCGTTGGCAGAAGGGCAGGTGGTACTATCGTTTAGGTACTAGCTCCCCAACCCCCCCAGAAAGGGTACATTTTTCTCTGTTATATTTGCTAAAGATATACATATATGTTGCGTTAACAAACTCACCGGCTGCTCGTTGACAAACCACTGTAGATGTGAGGCTGGATGCGACTTTCCCGACGTGCAATTTAAGTACAAGTATTCTCCGATCTGATACTGATACTGCTGCCCCCGGATGTGTGGACCATCGCGTGGCAGAACTGAAAAAGATATATATATACATTTATCAATTATGAATACTAGATTTACATAACCGTAGGGGGATTAATTTTGAATATAATATTCTGCAATTTCGAAGACCAATCATCTGTGATTCCCTATTTAAACCCAAAAACCAGTTACCAATAAATATTAACTGCGGCTTTCGCTTCTTGTTCGCCTCTTCTTGGTCGAGTAATTTATTAACAATTTTTTGTGTTGCTTTGGATGGCAAATATTTGCCTGGCACACACTCTGCTGCGCAGGGGGGAGAGTTTTTGCACCCTTTGCAGAGACGATTTCAATGGGATATACAAATAAATATTTTTTCGCTGCTCAAATAGAACATAAAGCACACAGATAAACCGAAAGCAACAACTGCAATTGCAGAAAATCCCAGGGAATGGGTATTCCGGGAGGAGGAAATGGAGGACTACACAAAATATGTTGTAAGCGGCCAGACTGCGGAAATATCCATTAAAATGGCATTTTAACTTATAAATCGCTTGCGTGGCCTCCGCCCACAACCATTCCCCTATCCCGGCACACCAAAACCCAACCAACCCATCCAACCGGCTTTCCCACTTCTGTTTGCCTTGTTGATTTTACGCCCAGGCCCCACTGTTTTATATAGTATTCCCTTTTCGCTTTTGGCCATTTGGTTTAAGTAAATAAAAATAGTAAAAAAACGGCCGGGCGACCACGGGCAGGGGCGCCTGGGAAGTTTAGCGCGTGTGTAAAGCGGCGAAATAAAAAAATGCACGGACTGGGCTCAGATTACAAATATATGCTGTTATGAAACTAAAGCTTATGAATGAATTTTTAAAAGCATTTCCGCCCGCTACCCCGATAAAGAAGCCAAAACAAACAACTGCGCCAGCCGCATTAGGCGACCATGGCCGAAACCAACAGAATCTGCAAAAATGAACTCGATCCGAATCGGACCATACACATAAATATATTTATGCTTGTACTATACATGTATGTGAACCGCAGAAATGGTAAAAGGAACCACGGAAGGGCAATTTAAATATTCAATTTAAGCCAGCCAAGGCCTTTACCGAGATAATAGAATAATATAAGAGTTTAAATGAAGGTTAAAATTGGGGACCTTTTCTTTCTTATTTTCTGAATACTAAAGGAAATTGGTTAAAGGTTTTTAGAAGCTAGTGCATCTCTTTTAATTTCCTCTTTAATTTTGATTTTATTGGAAACATTTGCTTTAGTTATTGCGACTATTCCATTTTGGAATTCGTATCAATCCCCCATGTTGTATTTATTGAAAATATCTGATTCTTTAGCAGCTTATTGAAATTCCTAGTTCGGCAAGGATGGACGAGAAAATTAAATGAAATAACTGTGAGTAAGGGCATGAATAGAATTCACATTTTGTTCCAGTCCGATCCGGAATGTTCTCGATATAAAAAAAAGCAAACACTCCAGAATGATGAAAAACAGATTTGAAATATGCACTGCACCTTTCCACCCCCAGTGTGTCCTGTATTTGCATTTTCAGTATGTGCTTGTAATTGATGTGAAATTCTTTGGGCAAACATTTGCTCGCTTGTGTGCTGCTTTGCAACAAATATTATAAAAAATAGACTAGCCCCCCAAAACGGAACGTGACTCTGAATTGATTGCAGATTTTGGTTACTTACAGACTACGTCCATCCGACCCTCGCCCTGCACCGATGAGAAGTTGGGGGCCTCGGCGGATACCTCGCAGCGGTACAGTCCAGTGGAGTTGAGGGTGAGACCGCGCAGAAGGACACGACTGGCGTCGGAGAGCTCCTCCTGGAATTAGAAATAAATATTAAAATCAGAATGGGCCAACACATAATTAGGTTTCCAGAAAAGATAACATAAACATTTAGCTCAGAAAACTACTTACAATAACTCGAATTCCATCCACTCGATAACTGGTCTTTGGCGGACGAGCCTTTGGCACGTAGCGGTAGAATTCTTCATTGTCCTTGTACCACTTGATAGCGTACAGAGCCTCGCCCTCCTCGGCCTGCTCCTCCTCCTCTTCGTCGTCCTCCTCCTGGTCAATGCTGTCGTCGAAGCTGTCCGCCCGATCGAACTCTGGAATATAGCTTGCCGATCCGGTGTTGCTGCCGGAGCTCACGGTCATCGATCCGCTGTGGGTGCTGGCCCCCACGTGGGCGCCCAGATAGCCGGAGGCCGCACTGCCCCGGTAGACACTGTGTCCGTAAGGCGACTTCTCCGGCGGTGACGGCAGCTGCTGATGCTGGCTCTGGTATTGCCGCATGGCGATGGGCTCTCGCTGCCGGGGCCGCTGACCACGCTGACCGTGCTGCCTCTGGCCCGGGTTTTGGTACTGGTTTTGGTTCTGGCTCTGACGCATTCGCGAACGGTACGGGGAGCGATCCTCCTCCAAGCCATCGCTGTCCGGGTAGTGGAAGTCTCCGCCAGCATGGGAGTTACGCCCGTGACCGTGGGTGTCCTGGTGACTCTGTAGGCCCGTAACGGTGTGGTGTGTCCGATTCAGCTCGTACTGGCATTCCAGGAAGGCGGACTCGCCGCGGACCTTGTAGGCGGGAATGGAGACTTTGATCATGCGCAGGCCGACGGCCAGACCTAAAGACAAGAGAAAGTAAGTTTGAATTCAATACAATTTTAATTGATAAAGATTGTATTTTAGTGCCAGGTATCAAAAAGTCTTTATTTTTTTTTAAATAGTTAAGTTTTTTGTGGGCTCTACTTTCCATGATAGGACTTAAAGATGAGCACGACAAACATTGAAATCAGCACCGTCTCGGAAATCAATAAACTTGAGGCTCCGCGGGGATATATGGCGCATATTTGCATAAGAAAAGGGCTCTGGATGGCGAGGTGATAGCAAAAAGCGGGAGGACAGAGTTCAGTTGGCCCGCTGGGCATTTGCCCAGGATTATGGCAGTCGTAACAAGGCCAGAGGAAAATTAAAATATTTCCCGTCAAGACGAGACAAGTTTCTGTTGCTGATGACGGCGAAAATTTTCCGCCTGCCGGGCTGCGTTGAGAAAATATTTGCATAATTGATTTGTCCCCTGGACAGCTTTGCTACTCCGCATCCTTGTAGTCCTGCTAGAGTCCTTGAGTCCCGGGCCAGCGCAAACAATTATTGTTTTAATTAAAAAGGACCCACGGTTTGATCGTCAATTGCTTATTTATGAGCAGCAGCTCTGAAATATGCAGGTGGTCGAAGGATAAAAGATGGCATGAGCAGGCCAAGGCCATAGCCAGCAGGTGGAGGAACAGGCTATTGTCCTGAACGCAGGCTATCTGCTATCCTGTGTCGGGGCTGGTCGTAAATATTAATAAATGAGTGCGTAATCGGGCTTAATCCTTTGTGAAATTACTGTACCTCCGAGTCGGGCCGCAAATTATGAAGGCCAGCGGCCAGCTGCCCACAGGATATTGGTCGTTTATTCACATCCTTGCTGTCATTCGGCCCAGAATAAATACGCCGTTTAGTGGTTTATTTTGGCGGAGCTGCTCAGCCAGCGTTAAATTAGAATCCCAGCCTGGCAGTCGTCATAAATATTTGAATATCTGAGCTAAAATGGCCGGCCATTAGGAGCAGGACTGGAACCGGGCTTCCGGGGGTGTCGGCTAATTGGCCATTGGCACTGCCATTGGCAGCTTGCCTCCAACTGCCCAAGATGGAAAAGTTTTCGAGCCGCTTAAAGACGTCAGCAATTGAATGGGATTAAGCAGATTGACAGTCTCTGATCTGGGAATTGCTGAAGAAAACTTTTACATTGCAGCTGCACAACTTTTCCCAGCTCCCAGGGGCCGATTGAATGGATTGGCAGGACCTTCGGGTGCGGATGAGCAAATGGATGCGGTGGCGTATACTTGAAGGCTCAAGTGCAGCAAGCAATTTTGATTTGCCTAACTGGAATTTAATTAAGAAATGAATTTGATTGCTTTTAATTTCGGCTTTTGAATGATAACGAGCCAAAGCCAAAATGAGTACCGAAAAAGGCATTACGTCCGCCCTCCGCAGCCATTCGAGGTAATTACATTTGGCCATTAATTAGCGGAGAATTTCGAGGACCTGTTGTGGGGCTTTAACGGCGGCACACGTTGTTTAATTGGCAAATTTTTATGACAGCGACTTTGATGGACGAGTCAAGGTGCGTCCGTTAGTCGTCACGCCCACGAGGCGTCGCCGCTGATGTCAGTCAGTCGGCGGGGAAATAGGCTTAATGAAATTAAGCTTCTTTTTGAGAAAATAACAAAGCCGGGCCCAGACTGCAGATGCGATACAAGCTGACACAAAGCACCCATGGCAGTAGTAGTAGTAGCAGGAGCAGCAGCAGCAGCAACAGCAATAAACACATGTCATTTGGGCAACGATACAAAGTGTTTTAATGTTAATTAAAAAACAGCAAAGTCCCATCAGGACACACGAAGGCAGGACTCTGTACGAGAAGCCTGCTGCTGCGCATACAATGGTGAAAAGTTGCAAGGGAGCTGATTAAAATTGCCTGCCGGGGCTAACGGGGGAATTGCCAAAGAATTTCAGCAAAGCGAATGACAGCTTTTACCCCAACCCCAGAAATCTAGAAGCCAAATGCCCCCGAACCTCCGCGTCTGCATTGATAAAAGCCGACTCGATGTCGAGCGAGAAGGCTTACATTCAAAACCGAAATTAAATTACAAGTTAATGTGCCTCGAATGGGATTCCATTTCAATGAGTTTCTGAAACAGCACACGATACATACTAAATGTAAATATTCTACAGTGTGGCATGTCGGCATTGTCTAAGTACATTGGATGCATTTCAGTATCCAAGAAACCCAGACAAAAACGAAAAGACCTGAGCAGATGTGGTTTTTCATTCTAAATTTCCAACTTTAATACTTTAAATTTTTGTGATTGATTAGATTATTTAATTGACTTAAACTTTACCAAAATGCTATTTAAGTTAAGTATTATTTTTAGCCTGAACTTACGAGTTTTAACTAAAGTGCCTCCGGGGCACATGGGAACAAAGGCTCTTCGCCAGGGGAGAAAAACTTTGAAACTGTCTGTCTATCAGCCGACAGCCTCAAACCCCCACCTCCACTTGACTATGATATTGTTCCCGCCCCACAAAACTTGCGAAAATAAAGTTCCATATTTAAATTAGTATGTAAAGTATCCGCAAAGCAACGCGGCGCACTTGATGTAAATTGAATATGCATAAGCTGGAGCTGAAGTCGAAGCTGGAGGAGGGAAAATAATTTGGTATGCATGATAATTTCGTTCATTAACGCATATTTAAACAGAGTAAGCCTCCACCTGCAGGAGGTTAAATAAGTCCTCTGACCCCCACCCCCGCCCCCAACTTTTGGGGGTGTTTAGCATAATTCGATAAAATTGGCAAACAGAACAGGACGAAAGGGAGCGATACGAAACGTAACGTAACAAAACGAAATGAACCGAACCGAAGGACAGGAGAGTGGAAAGACAAACAGAGCAGGTCCTGCCAGCTGGCAGCACCGGAAAAAGTCAGGAAAAGGACTCGAGGGAAGGGAGACGGACTCGAGGACCCTAGGTAAACTGACCCACTGTGCGTTGCCAAATAGCGCATAATGAAGGCCGCCATTAGGAGATAAAGCGGCAACAAAAATCGGTTGTAGCAGCTTAGTTGCTATCAATGATGGGGTGGACACCGGATGGAGGAGGGTGATGGGAGCTGTGGAGAGGGATCCGGATCGGGATCGGTTGAACGGCCCTTAACTTTATACCACTAATGAGTTTGCGCCTTCACAGCAATTATGCGGCCCCTGCTCGGGGAGGCTGGCAAACTTTTGCTATCTGGTAAATCATTTAGCCCCGTAACGTTGGTCCCAACCTGAGTCCTTGGTCCTGCGATAGGCTGCCGCGAGAAAGTTGCCGAAAAGTGTCAAAAAACTGGAAGGCACAACAAGGACAGGCCACTCCGGCTGCCATTGATAGTGAAATGTCAGTCGAGTAGGAGAAGGAGCAACAGCTCATTAAGGACACGTCTTATTCTCAGTGTCTAGACTTCATTAAAAACTCTGACATTCGAATGGCCTTTTTTTGTTTGCCTCTTGCCGCTGCGGGGTCTGATGAATATTTATTGTGGCATTGACAGCTTAAACTCCGTTAAATGCGGTTTATTAAAGGCGTTTATAAAACAATTACTGGGTGCTTCGGATTGGACGGGCGCTTGGCCTTGTGCTAAATACGCAAACAATTATATTAAAAAATACAAGCAGTGGAAAAAGGCGAGAACACAATGCAACATGGGTAAAGTGAAGGGGCAGCGCCCAGCCAGAGGCCTAGGCGAAATTGTAATGAAAAGCCTTTGGGATAGTTTTGGCTTAGTTTCTGCAGTAACCGAGCGACTACAACAAAGGCCATCCTTGCGGCAGCAACAAGAACAATGCTTAGTGGCAGCTGCAGCTGCGGCGCAAAAAACTATGCAACAGTTTTAAGAGGCTAGCGGCAAGCGGGGCATAGGGTGGTGTATGGCAGGGGAAAGTGAAAATACTCATACGCCCCGTTGCCGCTGCGCGATTGCGTGTGCATTTTTTGTTTGCAGGCACCGCAGCAAAAAGCAAAGGGAACAAAACACGAAAAAGAAAACAGAAACAACAACAGCAACAAAAAAACAGAAACAACATGCAAATCTGTTCAAGCGCTTCTGATGTATTCAAGTTGACACAAATCTGGCGCAAATCCTGGCTCACACACAAGCACAAACAAACACATACAGCCGTATAGCCACACAAGTCAACTCTAAACGACACTGACAAGGCGAACTAACACACACAGTGGCAGGCGTGCAAGGGTTTGTGTGTGTGTGTGTCTATGGCATGGTGAGACGGCCAACAAAACATTTATGAATAAAATAGAAACAACAAGAGGCGACAGCAACAGCAGCAGCAACAGCAACTGACGAGCGAGAAACGAGCAAATTAAAATCAAAATAACCGCAGGTGATGAGCCAACAGGGCAGACGAAAAGGGACAGGAAAGCCAGCAGGAAAGGCAACTGGAAAAGCAAATGGAAAAGGGAGGCAAGTGGTGGGAAAACAGTTTCTGAGCTTCTGAGCTGGCGTGTAATTGAAAATAAGAATAACAATGGCCATGCCATACAAGCGCCCGAACAAAGGAGCACGCAGAGAAGCCATAGCCCAGTGGCATAGCACATGTAACTTGTCGCCCACGCGGCGTATGGGTAATATTTGATCAAGGCGCGGACTCATTTGTTGCCACTTAAAGTTGAATGAAACACAATGCTCGTGTGCCAAAAAGCTAGATGCTCACGTTTCACAAACAATTTGCCAATGCAGCAGCCAAGTTTTCCTCTTCATTGTTTTTGAGCAATGCGATTTTCGCGGAAAACTAGAAAACTAGCAATGCCCTTCGGCAATCGGAAATGGCAAATGGATGGAGTGGGCAGAGGGTTGCATTTTGTGCGCAGTGCACTTAAGGTGCGATTACATATTTGCGAAATGAAATGGAATTTATGCACACCCTCCTAGCCTCCTAGCCAACCCCTTCCACCCGCTCGTGCGTCAGTCTCGCATTTAATACGTATGAGTGATTTCCTCGGGGGCAAGTGCAGCAGATCTGCGTCTGTCAAGTCACGTCTGCGACTACGACTATGGTTGCACTTGACAGATGCGAATGCGAACGCGAATGGAAATTGAGCCAACTCCGGCATAGACGCAAATTGACAGCTCACTCGGCAGCGCGTACGGCCCCACATTAGGCTCGGGGAAATTCTATTAAAAAAATTATCATGTTTTATTTAAAATAAAGCGAAAATTGCCCGTCCAAGTGGCGGATGCCTCCGGGTTATACCTCACTCATTTGTATGCGCTCCGCATGCGGCCCACAAGAAAAATAACTGAAATAAGTGAAACGAGCGGGTCCCGGATGTGGAAGGGGTGTACGCCGTCGTATTGGGTGGATGGAATGAATGTATGTCGGGGATTAGTGGGCGGTTCTGCTCCTTTTTTCGGGTCTACCGACACGCACGGAAAACAGAAAGCTTCCCCAAGTTACATATGCAGTACATATATACAATATATGCGTCGGTGGTATGTGCGTTTGGGTGTTAAAACGCCACAAGTGACTTTGTCGAGCAGTTACAATTTGCTTTTTATTGACTGGCAAGGTGTCGACACGCGCAGGCACTGAACTGGAAATGGATGTGGCAATGGAAATGACTGTGGCAATGCCAGTGGGTGGGCTCTCACTCCCACTCCCACTGCCACTCAATTTTTCGATTTTGCACTCACCTTGCAGCAAACAGCAAATGAACACAATGATTCGTGTATCGCTTGTGTATTTCATGTTTATCGCATAATATGTAATCCTTTGCGAAACAATAACCAAGGTGGCTATTATGATGATGATGATGATGATGATATTCGGTGTTCGGGAAATGGAAATCCGTTGCCGGAAAACTTTTCTGCTTCTGCTTCTGCCTCAGTTTCAGGTTCTGTTTCAGATTCAGCTTCTTTCGACGTTTTCTTGTGCTGATTTAAGCGGTTTTTCCTCCGTCGGCTTCCCGTTTATTGTTGCTTGATGGGACTTAGCTCGGTTTGTGTTTTCTTTGCGTATTACTTTCAGAAACTTTTCGCATAAACTTCCAGCCTGTTGCCATTAATAGTTGGCCCGATCCTTCGCCCAGGGACAACTGCTCCGGCAGTCTCATGTGCTTCCACTGCAGCCGGCTCATTAAACTCGGCTTTGTCTCATTCCTGCAGCCTGCAAAGAAGACCACAATAAATGGGTTTTAATAAAGTTTGATGGGGCCTGCCAAGGTAAAGTTATACTAATTGTGCTCGGCCCAAGGTGAAATCCAATACCCAGATTGTACTTTGTGAAATATCTCCGAGCTACGGACCTTAGTTCACATTTAACCCAGCCCAAGCTTTTCAATTTGTTCTAAATTTTTCCTCTTCAATGGGGTCGAGTTCATCATTTCCATTTCTCATCAGGTCAAAGTACAAACAAAACAGAAAATTATTCTCAATCAAATGACATTGTTTCGCTATCTGTTCCTCTCTTTTAGCAAATGACGACGGCAACCTCAATGCGGTCATCAGCAAATGATTTCGGTGACCGGAATCTAGAGACAATTTATTGATTGTTCTCATTGTTTCCTGGTTAGCACTTTGCGGCTGCCATGGAAATGGGAATGGAAATGAGAACTCATTACATAACACTCCCACCACCAGTATGCTGTCATTTATTTTTGCCAAAGAATCCCCGCCCATGGCCGCCACGGCGTCAGATGTTCCTCGAATGGAAATAGATTTTTCCGACTCGGCCACCGCTGACAGAAACTTATAAATAAACGTTACAAATCGAACTGGGAAAAGCGAAATCGAAGTCGGAAGGTTAATGTGTGGGCGTTGCGTGGTCGTGGGCGTTGACAGCTGTTGTGCCGAAAGCCGCAGCTGAGGTCATAGGTCAGGTCGAGCGCGACCCAGTGCATTACAAAATCGAATAAAATTAAGAATTCATATGGAAAAATATTCTCTGAACCCGGCGAATCTCAACTCCCTGACAGAAGATCTCTCTCTCTCTCCAAAAACGGCACAACAAAAAGTATTTGGAAATTCTGCGAACAAAAAAATTATGACCTAGTCGGGACTTTCTTTTTAGGTCGCTGAGAGCAAAAACTTTTAGCTGGGTTCCTGGCCGAATATTCCCGCTTAGCTAATGGACGTTTGACTAGCGAATAAAAAAGCACACACAATGCTCAAGGACACGTGCCGTGGCCCTCGGCAGTCGATGTGCCCATGAAATGCGCATAAATCAAACGAGCCGGCTCTGACTCCGAGTCCTGACTGGCAGCAGTTCGTCCTGCGGCCGGGCCGAACATTTGGCGCGGCCTGGCTCTTAATGAAAAATGAAGCTGAAATAATCATAAAAAAGATGGAAGGAAAACAACTTTCGGGTGGCAGCCGGCAGAGCGGAAATGTAAATGCCAAGTAAACTGTGACGCTCGTCGTGTCTTATTCTTTTCGCATTTGGCAACAGAAACTTTGCCCAGACCAGGACCCGCCCGTATTCGGAGCCCGGACTTTTTGTCCACACTCGGAGATGGATTTGTCTGTTGCTTTGCTTCATTATGCGCAGTGCCAGCAAAGTTTGTTTGCCATCCCTCCGCTTTCTCGGTCTCTTTCAGCTCCTCCGACTGCTCCGGCAGCCCTCTTCTTTTTGGAAGGACTTTTGTTTTGCTTGTCCCAAAGTGCTGCGCCTGCGATTATGCAGCAAAAACTTTCGCAGCGCCGCCATTTTGCATTGCAAAGCGCGGGCAACTCAAATTGGGTTCCTCGAGAGTTATCCCGAATGGATGGCTCACTGAGAAACTGCAGACTGAATGACGAATTGATGGAATGATCATACACATGAAAAAAATATGCCCAAGAGATAACAAGCTTGATCATTAAAATAGAGAACTAGCTTCATTAAAATAATAAAATGAATAAAAACATATCCTTCATATATACTAATAGGTTGAATCACTTATTAAGAAATATCACCCTTTTATTTGTTACTCAAAGTTCTATATTTTTAAGAATCTGTCTATAATTATTTTGTTGAGTGTTCTACTCCAAATGCCAGCATTTTTCTATTGCATTTTCCAGCTAAGTTGGCTAATTCTTAAGTTGCTTAAATATGTGCAAACATTGCGCGACAAATGTAATTCGTCTCCTGGCATTGTGGCCCCTTCCCACGCCCTTCGCCTGCCCCTCTTAGTGACCCACTCACCCCGCTAACCACTCATCCACCAATGCTGCCACTGGGTTGCAACTTTTCCCGTTGCGGTCCCATCATATTAGAATGCAGCTCCATTCTCTGGTGAACTTTAGCCACTGCAGCTCCGTAGGTTCTGTGTGTTTGCTTTGGCCCCCTCTCCGTCCCGATCCGACTTTGTCCTTTCTTTTTGGCATTTTTTGTCTCCATCGGGCGGTGAGCGGTGGCGGGCCGGAGGAGTAGATTCTGTTGTTATGGTTGGTGCTCTTGTTGACTGCAGAAGTTATTAAAGCTGCAGCCGCACTTTATTATTGTGAAACAAAACCCGAAACTACAACAACGACAGGGAGTTTGGTAGCAAGTTCTCCATCTTTGTGTGTATCCTGGCAAATACACAAGCCAACACACTCTTACTTCCACACACACGGGCGGGCAAGCTGGTATTGTTTATCTTTCACATTGTTGACATAACTTTCCAGGACCTGACAAGGACCTAATAAGAGTATGCTAGCAGCCAGTCGGGATATCATTTGTATTAGGGTAATTTAATATGAATTAGCCAATGTCAGGTCCGGGACCCGAATCGATTATTTTAGCAATTATTATAATTTCGAAACTGCGATGGGCTGGCAAATTAAATTTGCTGCCAGCGACCAGATTTCCATTTGGACATGCATACGTGTATGTGAGTGTATCCACTGTAGCGTACCGACAAACATGTAGCCACAAGTGACCTAATAATGTAGGGGAGTTCACTCCAAGTGCCCCCGAACGGTTTGTCGTTGTCAAAATGTCAACCAGCTATTTACATCTCAGTACACATGTTCGTCCCCATATGTGCATTGTGCCCGTAATGGTATTGATTTTTCCCGACCACCAGCCCCAGCTATCATTGCATACACACAAATGGAAAAAGGGAGAGCTGGGAGAGGTGGCTCGGCGGCGGCCAGGTGATTGTTGGTTTTCGGTGGACGGTCAAAAGTTACATTACCAAAAATCGCATTAAAATTCAACAGGCTAAATTATTGTTGGCACAAAGCCAAAATGTCTGACACTTAATCCAATTTAAAATACATTTTGCATTAGCGCTCGGAGCTAAATTCTGTAGAGGGAAGTCTCCGAACTTTCGGTATATAGAATTAAAGGAAAACCGCAGTTTGTTTCTGTCCTGTTGGCTGAGGAATTGCGCCCTGCCCACTAGTAATTGTCTAGAGACTTACGAATTTAATATTAGTCAGCTCTCTAAATAACAATCAAAGTATATGAAAGCCGACACCTCCCAAAGGAATCTGCGGTGCCTGTGAGATTCCCATCTTTTTTTGACATTATTAAATGCCGAAGCTTCCCATAAATTCGTGTGGCTTTTCTGTGGCCAAAATGTGGCAAGACAGCTTACACTCCAAAAAAAACACCCGAAAATCCCTGTTCGCTTGACAGATTAGGACACAGGATATCGATGAAAATTGATGGCGTGAGCCAAGGCAAAAAAAATCTAGATATGCTCTGATCAAAAACCAAAGTGAGTCGTAAAAATGATTCGTAAAATGCAGCTGTGAGGTGGTAAAAAATAACACCAAATAAGGAAAACAAATGAGCGGCGTATGATTGACAATGCAAATTCATTGGGGAAATGTTTGCTGATGTTGTAAATTTTTATGCGTCCTGCACAGATGTAGTTGTCATCCCATCAGGGCCCAGTCCCCGGCGAGTGTTTCCTTTGATGGCCTTTTCATTGAGTGCTCAACTAATAAAGTTTCCCATGCAAACGTATGAATGTCCTTATGCGAGAGGGCAAATATCACGTGCTGGGGATAAAATGAGTTTATGAGCGAATACAAAATACAAAAAAATAAAAAAAATATAATAATATGGGTGGAATGGAAGTCCTGGTCGTGCGGGGGCGTTGGAGTCAACTAAAAAGTGTTTATGGTTCCCTCTTTTTTACGGTTTCCCAGCCCCGGCCCACTATTATAAATAAATTATCATTTTCCTAAGCTCGCACGAAGACACGTTTGATGGGGAGCCATTAATTTTTGGGGAACTGTTTGCCTACTTCCTGTGTGCCATGTTAATTTCGACTGCGTCTCCGTGTCCGTCTCCGACTCTTTGTAGTCAGCAGGTTGTATGGCCCAAATTAAATCAACATCGAAACGAAAACACCGTGAAAAATGCCCATAAAAGAAGTCGAAGCGACGAACAGGGGAGGAGCCACCAGGGCGGGACATTCATTGACATAAAACTTAAATTTTTAATGCCAGACCCGCTTTCAGCCCGCTCAATGTGTGTCGTTTCAGGTGCAAGGCACATTAAAAATAAATGAGCACAGTAAGAGAAAACCAAGTCGGGAACAAGAAAGCAAAACAAAAACAGGGACTACCATCCAGCTAGCGAAACACAAAACTGTTCGGCATGAAAAATAAGTGGAAATCCACGGCATGCCACAATTGTGTGGATAAGGGAAGTAGCATGTGGCTGAGAAGGGGCCCACGGAACAAAAACGAAAAAAAAAAGTAAAAAAAAACAACCTTCCACAGGCATCCACATTTTGTCACCCAGCCGCGTAACTTGCGACAATTTTTTATGGCAAACAAATTTTGTTTTTGTTTCTCGTGACGCCACAAACAGAAATCGGAGCAGGGAAGTCGAAGGGATTCGCGTCGGAAAAAGAAATGAAAAAGTACTTAATATTTCACAAAAGCGGAGTGAAAGGCAATTTACAGAGTGGAATATGTCTGACTAATGGAAATTGAAAGCCGAATATTTGAGGGATAGCAGGCAAACAGAATTTCAATTCAATGGAATTCCCCTGGGGTTTGGTAGATTCTCCAATCGTGGGAACTCAGAGGGTTCCGAGTCTATAAATAGTGGCTCATACTCCACAGAAATTACTATTTTGCACAGAAAGAAATATAGTATGTTTGTACTTGCTTCTTTCATAACTTCAAAAGTTATGTTCTTAAGCAAGTAACAAAGTTTTCACGCAATTACTTGATATATTTTAACCAATATTTTATAATATGATATTACATCAACCCAATAATAATATATTTTCGTGCATACATTCCTAGGAAACTAGCATTACTACAAATCCTTGTGACTATACCTACAAATGCCCCCAACCTGAGGCAGGAAATCGCAACAAGGCGAGACTTACGCATCGCCTTCTCCCTGGACGCCCCGTGCTTGTAAGCCAGAGAATCGACTGTTGTGCCCTTTGAAATATTTCTGAGGAACGCACCGCAAAAGTTGGCGCGTGAGCCGCGAGTAAAGTCAAAAAATTAAATGCTATACGCAAGATTTGTTGGCTGCGAGCGTGCCACCCGCAGACTCCGGGCACCGGTGCGTATGAGTGATATGCCCACGTAAGCTCACAGAAAACACACAACACACCCCTCAGACGTCTGCGTAGAATGAAAAATAAATTTTACATGTGACGCGAATGAACTCAAAATTGATTGGATAGCCTCGGGGGGGTGGTATAAATATTAAAATAATTAAATTGCATTTTAATAAATTAAATGAAAAGGCATAAATATTTGAAGGCCCGAAAAGGGCGCCAAAGCCGGGCTATGTATTTATAAGGTAATTATGAGAAAACCACTTAAGCTCCTTAATTGGTAAAGGGTGAAAAGGGTCAGTTGGTGGCCCATTGTGGTGAGGCATGGCGTGGAATAGTTTTTTGAAAGTCAGCTTAATTTAAATTTAAATGGACTACCTTTCATGTTTTATATAATTGTGGTTCCGCTTCGACTGCCCTAGCTTTCTTAGCAACTTCCTTTGAAGACATGACAAGAAACTGATGCGGGGGCTGTAGGGAAAGGAGGAACCGACCAATCCCTAATCCCAGACAATACCCGCCCGGCTCCCGGGACTCCCCATCCGCATTGTTGACTGCGCCGGAAATTAAGCGCACCGGCCGGAGGAAGTCTGCCCTAATGTACTAAAGTGAAATAACGTGTATGCCGTATCTTGAAACATGGGCATGGTAGTAAACACAGACACTTGTACACGACCATGGTTACTGATAGAGATACAGCTCGGCCTTGTCAGCAAATGCAAATAGAAGCTGAAAAAAAGCGTAGAAGCTAGACCTGACATTTAGCTTGGCCTATATTCGAATTGATTTCCATTTAATTCAGACCCTGATAAGGATATTTTTCCATGCTGACCATAGAAATAGTAGATTTCCGATGAAATTTCCATTTCGGAAAAAATCTACGCCAGTTTCGCTGCGATTTTGCCTATGATAACCATTTTGCCTGAGGGGAAAAGTTTCGGGGCGCGATGCCAATCATATGAGAGAAGGCAAAGCCAGCATAATTTTTTCCGCACGACGATAAAAACTTTCTCCAGCCACACGGAGAAAGCGAAGAGTGGGGCGGGGGAACATGGCGGAGGAAAAGCAAATATGAAGCGCGTCCGGGAAAACTGTTCCGGCGAAAAAAAAGGCGACATATAATTGGAAAACTTTGGTTAAAAGGCGATGGCGACAAGGCAAAGTGTGAAGAAATATTTAAGTTCGCTCAAGTGGCGGGAACTAAATTGAAAGCAACTAAAAACAAACAAAAAAATTGGAAAAGTAAAAAACGAAAGGATATAAAGGGAATAGCGAAAATAGGGGCAGACTAGGTGAGGGCAGTTACTTAACTATTTATGGAATTATTGAAATGTCAATTACCCTTCCAGTGCAAATCAATACATTCGGGCCGGCGCCGAAGGGCGAAAGGAAACCGAGCGAAAGAGTAAAATACATTCGAAAAATGGTAGTGGGAGTGGAAGTGGGCGGCCCAAGTACCCAGATTGATAAATATCGCTGAATTCATAATTAAATTGACTTTTACGGGTGCGCCGGCAAGCCCCACAATTTACACAATTGTTTGTTTTTGCATATAATTTCAATTGAATTTTAATTGAAATTATGACGATTCCGAACTACCCAGAGCCGGGCTCAACTGAACCAAACAGGACTGAACCACGCTGAGCCATTGTTTTCCTAACGGCCGTGCTTTGTTTGTCTAGTCGAGCCATAATTCCAGCTGCGGTTTCAGCTATCAGGGGGTCACCTGGCAGGTGGGAGTTGGCCTGGGAGTTGGCCCAACACCTGCGAGGAGTTGGCGCGAATACATTGGCAGACCATTTAGCATATTAGAATATGCATTGTTTGTGCCCACCTCCGAAGCACTAGCCATGGGCATTGCGGTCAAAATGTGTTTGATGCTGGGTGCCAATGCTATGGCTAATTGCATTCGCTTAAATTCACAAGATGCCCTAAAAGGCGCTTGCCTTGCGAGCTTGTGGAAATATTTCACAAATTTAAAGGGAAGCCCCACATTCTTGTTTTGGCATTTGTTTTCATTACAGTTTTTCCCACTCCCTGTAGTTGTACTTTTTCCTGTTTCTGCTGTATAAGTAAAGAAAACAAATAAATAAATTTCCTTCATGGCCAGAAAACACACAGCCCACACACACATGAAAGTGGGCATGGGGGCCTCTCATAAATTTCATATGTATGCGAATTCCTTTCGGTTTGTGGTTGGGGTCTTGTTTTTGTCAAGCGAATGCCATTGCCCACGGCTTCATGGGTTCCCCGGGATGACCTGGCATCCGTTTGAAATTATTATATGCTTCACATTTTGCCATCTCAGTTCTAATTAGATTTTTTGCCATTGCTCCTCGTATTTGCACTTGCCTTTGATGGGGTTTCCATTCGACTCGGCTTGCGTGTTGTTTGTCTTGCGGGCTTGATAATTCCACTTAGTCGGAGCCGGAGCTACCTGGCCAACACTTTTTCAGTCCGTTTCAGTCCGGTGTGGCTCACGAGACTTTGGCTTTCGGTGTCACACACTGCGGCATGCACTCCTGGCACTCCGACATGCAATTTGCGCGACCATCAGTCAGAGGGGCACCCGGAACTTTAATTGCCCGCACACGGTTGCGGGCAAAAGGCGGCGAAAAAAACAAGGGAAAAATTCACTCGCCACTAATGTGATTTCGCGCCTTCGCCTTTAGTCTTGGCCTAGCCTCGACACACGAACTTGAGACTTCGGGATGTCACTCGACTGCGGGGGTTATTTATTTGCCACACGACCGCTGGGCACGTCCTTTCGCCAGCTCGAAACGATTTCAACTGAATGCCAACGGACAGGGGCCGCTGGATTTGTTTATGCCCTCTTCTCGACGGCCTGGCGTCGTGAGTGCTTCGTCCTGGCATCGTGAGTCCTTCGTCCTGGCATCGTGGCCTCACTCTCTCAGCCCCGGAGCGAGCTTTTAGAACACCCGAATATCGTAACGTTAAGAGAAACCAAAGAGAATGCCATGTTGTTCTTTCCAAGTTTGGTTGTTCATATTAGCAGCCAAAAGGGTACAATGTATCCTTGTTTCGCATACTAAGAAATATGTGGAGTAATTGCATTATTAAATTAATGTTTAATATCTCATGTCATTATCAATCTAATATATATGCCCATGATGAAGCTCATGTTGGTGAATAACTTATAAACAGTATATATATTTCAATTAAATATTCAATAAGAAGTCATTAATTATTAAATGATTTATACATGACTCGTTTGAAGTCAGAATTTGACATTAAATAAGAGCTAAGGAGGATAAAGTCAGACATTATTGTGATAATTCGTAGATGGAACAAAAGTCGAGAAATAAATATAAAGGAAAGACAGCCCTGAAAACGTTCTCACTGGCTCAGAAGCACTGCCTGGCTTGTCAGGTCTGGTCATTAGCATTTTATTAAGTTTTCGAACACAAAAATTTTGGAACCTTTGCTTCCGGCTGTTGCCATTGCTTATCTTTTTTATTCGCCTCCTCCCGATGTCAAAATTGAACTGAGTAAGCCTTTCCTCAACTAGCACCGGCACCGGTACTAGCCAGAATCGCTTGCCACAATCCCAGAGTCAGCCCAGGCACAGGTCGAAAGCCATTCACAGCTGTTGGACAGACAGCCCGAAGACCGAGCACCTACTTCTGTCTCTGAGCTTATGTGTATGTGTGTGCGGGAGTGTGCGTGCAGGTTCGTATGTGTGCGTGAGGCACTTACCAGACCTGCGGTTTCATTTGGCCAGCCGCAAAATTCTTACCAAACAAAATAAAGAAAACGTAAAGCAGTAGCGGTACCAGTAGCAGAAGCAGAAACACAACTAACTTGGGGCAAAGCAAAGTAAAGCCAAGCGGCAACGGAAATTGTTAACCTTTGGGGATATCAAACATTTACGATTGCGTGGAAGCGGCTGAGGCAAAGGCTGAGGCAGAGGCAGAGGCAGAAGCAACAACAGCAACATTTAAGTTTTTATCAGCACAAAATAAAGTTTTGGTTTACGGATTGTGTTCCAACAAGCCCGACCGCCGTTCCCGCAGTCGCCCAGGGCAGCCACAAGTGCCCAGGAGAAGCAGCTGGATCAAGGAGGTCTGTGGGCCGAGAACTGGGGGCTAGTTGAACCGTGTTGATTCCCGGCCACGCCGAACTTTTATCCTTTTCAATTTCGTTTCTGCCTGGCGAGTACTTTTGAGGGATTTAAATTTTTGTTTCCTGCCGGTACGGCGAAGCGTAATCGTGGGAGCGGCAACCTCAACTTCTTGGCGTTCAGGTGAGTTTCTTTCTGTTTTCCTCTAAGCTGTGAATCATACTCATATATGCTTTGTTTTTATTGCTTTGTTAAGAATAGAACAAAATCTTAAATAGCATCTTTATAAATTAATTTTGATCCACAGT
Source organism: Drosophila monieri (assembly GCA_035047585.1). Taxonomy (NCBI): domain Eukaryota; kingdom Metazoa; phylum Arthropoda; class Insecta; order Diptera; family Drosophilidae; genus Drosophila; species Drosophila monieri. Next base: position 520,391 of record JAWNPJ010000037.1, read on the forward strand.
CATGATGCGCAAAAAGAAAAGCCGTGGGCTTTCCCCATCATCATCCTCGGACCCAGATCCTCCGAAGAACTTGATGGCTTCCCAAGGCGAAAATAGCTTGGCAGGCTTTGAAGACTTGACCTCAGGATCAGACGATCAAGGTGTTCCCTTCATTTTGGTGGATAGTGCGGTCGTCCACACTCGCAGCGATCTGGATGCTGCTCTGAACCTGGTGGAGAAGCGGAGGATGAAAATGGTAGAAGCGGATTCAGAGGACAACCACTTGCTGCTATTGGAGGATGTATCGCCACCGCCAGAACTGGATCTACCCATTAACTTAGGATCAAAGGAAGCAGCCAAGCTGAAGGCTGATGAAGATGAGAGGCGCTACCAGGAGGATCTGCAGAGTCTTTGCCTTTCCTCTTCCTCGAGAGATGAAGAGATTGCTCCTGTTATCACAGACTCTATATGCACTGAACCTCTGAACAAGAGCACGGCTACCGAAATTTACGTGGAAGAGAGCCGCTTGCTGTTGCAGACCACTTCCAATCTGGAGCAGATACGTATTAAGCTGGAGGAGCTTAGAAAGCTGCAGGATGCGATCATGGTACCGGAACCAGTGGCCGAGCCTGTTACCAGTCGTCCCAGCATTTGCCGTCAGGCTACCTTTGACATTAAACGCGAAAGAGGTGGCGCTGCCTCGCGGCATGCCATTTCCCCTCCCGACATTTCCGTTGATGCTGAAGACTCCCTGAAGAAGAGCCAGCCGCTGAAACAAACCCAAGCTCCTATGATAATCCATACACCCTCCAGGAGTTCCACCTCCTTTTCGGGAGCTCGAAATTCTCGTCCCTTAGTACGCAACAGATCATCAATCAAATTGGGGAATTGCTAATGCAACTCCAGCTGCAGCAGGAGGAGGGCCAGTCACTGGATGAGGGCTCGTCCTATTCCTATATGGTGTCATTTGTGCCAAGAGGCGGAGTGGCCAAGTGTTCCGTCCAAGCCATTACCGATCTCAAGTCCACCACCCGCAAGGCGGTTGTTCAGCCCCAGGCTCGTTCAATATGGAGCCAGCTTCCCACATCTCGTACTCCCATCATCAATATATTTTCCCCCTCCGGAACACGTTTGGAACCATCTCAGCTTCCTCTGCGCTCGCAGGCATCACAGTTGTCCGTTAACACCCTCAAACTGGAAGGTAGTGTGTTGCCTTTTTCCCACGCTGCTCCTTTGAATCTTCCAGAACCCTCATCCTGCCGTATCAAATCACCGCAATATATGCGTAAGAGACCAGGAACCTATTTGAAAGTTCCCGCTCCAGCCAGATACTGCCACGGTAAGAAAGAGGGACTAAAATGGGTGCACTCGAGCGGACTTTATTTGCTATTCAAAAACTGAATTCAAATTGCATTGAAATGTTGAAAAACAAATATATATTTAATGATTAATGGGCGTTCAGTTTAACAAACAACTAGCCCTTCGCACAAGCTCCTACTTTGTCCCACTTCCTGGATAGGTGCTTCTCTAGGACTTGTCTAATTGCATGATGGTCTCTTCTCCAACCACGCACTTTCATTGCTCATTTCCGAGGTGGCCTCGAGTGCGTGGAGGCAGCTCATTTTGTTCCGTTTGCCCAATTGTGGCCAAAAGTGTTTTCAACTTTTCTCTGTCATTTCGCCTAAAGGTCGAATCCGAAGTTCACCCAAGCCGGCAGAAGGACCGGCCCACTGCCCTTCAAGTCGAGTTGAATTTGGGGAAATGTCAGGCAGTTCTTGGCTTGGCAGGCAGTTGTCCTGATGCAGGACCTTAAAAACCATACCGCCTCTTGTCACTTGTCGTTGAGCACAAATTGCAAGATTGACTGCTGCTCAGCTGGCTGGCTTCAGGGAAAACTGGCAAGTGGAAAATGGGAGCTAGGGCTGGGTGAGTGGGGTGTGGGCTGTGAGCTGCGTTGGATGGGACAAAAGTTTTCATTAGTTTTAATTAAATCCCAAACAGCATTTCCATGCTGCACTCTCCGAGGCAGTGGTCCGTGTGTTCTTCGAGGCTTTGTCAATGAGTTAGCCCGACAAAACCGAATTAAAAACACATCAAAATTAATGACACTCTGCCCCCGGGGAGAAGGAGCTGGAGCAGAGTCTGGGGGAGTTGCTGGTCAAACGGAAGCCATGACAACACTGCCACTCGAAGTGCGGACAACATTTGTGCAATTTATTTTGCAAGGTTTTTTCTTTTTTGATTTTTTGCTACTGCCCGCTTCTCGACGCTCGCATGTTGCTAAATAAATTTCATGATTTACTGCGGCAGCCATACGGGAAGCGCGAACAAGTAAAAAATGACAGTTGCCAGTGGCCACAATGTTTATGTAGTTGTCGAGCGGAACGGGCGTGGCTCTAGGGCGGGTGAGTGGGCGTGGTAGCGGGAGGGGCGTGGGCTGTCGGTACATGAAATTTGCAATTAGATTTGGCGAAAAGGCAGCCGCAACATCCGCCTGGCGTCCCAATTCCGAAACTTCGTTGGCCTGGCCCGTCCTGCCCCGGCCATGGCGAAATATTTAATGCGGAAAGTTTAATCGCAATGGCAGCGGCATCTGCAGCGGCGCATTTCCGGCATTTGTTGGTTTTTAGAATGCATTTCCCGCAGCTACAGCCCCATCAACGGGGCAACACGACCGGACAGAACAGGACATGGGCGGCTCTTGGCTGACATCATCAAATTTGATGCCCTGGCATTTATTGCCACTGCCTCCAGTCTCGGGGGCCCTGGGGTCGGCATGTCAGGTTGTGGCCAGGGCTCAGTACGCTTGGATGCGGACGCACTTTCGCTGCGACCTGCCTTTGAGCGGCCAAGAATTAAATAAATGTTTAATTGGCCAGCCGAGTTCGCTTCAGCTTCAGTACTTATTTCTCGCTCCCGCCATTGCTATGTAAACTCTGTTCTGTTTTCATAGCTGCTTTTGAACCATTTTGACTGATTAGTTTGGTAAGCGTTTGGGCTTAGCTTCAGCTTTACATGTCAAAGGGCAATGGAATTTAAGTTGCAGTATTCAACGCAGGAAAAAGATTGAAAGGTTTGAAGTGGTACTACTGCAACTTGCATAAAAAACATGTACAAACGAAGCCAACATAAAGCCCAACCAAGACCATTTATATCAGTTTTCTGTTTACTAAGTGGAAACCAAAAAGCACCCCCAGTGGGTAAGTAAAATGAATGCACCCTGCAATTAGAATGCACAACAATAATTACATAATAAATTCGCTTGCGCAGCTGCAGTTGCAGCAGCATGTGGCGTCTTCCGGCTGCAGCTGCCACGAAATGTAAATGGAAACAAGTAGCAAGACGCCATGAGCTGTGAAGCTTTGGAACTTGGAACTGCAAGCCCGTACTGTTCTGCCACCGCCTTTACAAATGCCTGCGACTAGTTGGGCACTTGATCGAGGGCATGGGCACTACTGCCTTGCCTTCCATCCATTTCACTTGTGTGTGCTCGTGGGCGACGGCAAGATTAATAAAATGTATTATCATTGCGATAGTGGCAAATGCAAACAAAAACAAACCAACCGACTGAGCGAACGCCCCACACATCCCGCATGTATTTATGTGCCCGGCACTGAAGCCAGCAGGGAGAACATATCAAAATGAAGTAAAATTCATTTTGCAACATACGTCCCAGTGGAGAGCGGGACAAACTGTAACCCGAATGCAAACCTAAATTGCAAATGCTTCTGGGCTGCCATTGAGCTGAGGGCTCAGTGCTGAGAGCTCCGAGCTCCGAGCTCCGACCTCCAAGCTCCCGGCGAGATCCTCCAGCCAAGGGCGGGAGCAGAGACAGAAGCGGAGCTGCTGGCGAAACGGAAGTTCGACGCCCAAGTGGCAGTCGCGATAATAGGTCCCTGCCATGTGCGCTAAAGTATTAGCATATAAACATAGACTCCCACACACACACACCCATGCATGGACCCACCCACAAACACAAATACAATAATGCAAACACACAGAAGACACCCACACAGATGCAAGTGCAAACGAAGAAAAACTTTTGACTGCAGCAGCGTCGCTATCAGGAGACACATAAATATGAAAACGCAAGCGGGGCTCGCAAAAGGGCACTGAGAGAAACGAGTAGTGATACTCCATCCATGATGAAATCTATATCGTTTAGAGAGAATCATTTTCTTCCAGTGCATTTTAAGGGGTAACCAGTCGAGTGGCGACTTCCTAGGCAGATATATGGAGTGTAAAAGTGTCACTGCCACGCCCAACAGCCATTTCCCGCTGCCTACCGCCCCCTGCATCTGTACCGGCTACAGAGTGGAATTTGAATATTATTGTCACCCCCACCGCCACCCACCCCACTCATTGCGTGGAAGAGGCAGAAACACAGGTTGACTTGGACAGACCTCGACCTGGAGACCGAAAGTGGTGGGAGCGATGAGTCCGAAGGAGGACCGAAGCGAAACCCTCTATTTAATACTGTTTGTGCAAAATAATAGCCAGGCGCCCCACTGGGAAGGAGGCGACAGATGTGGGAAGGGGTGGCGGGAGGTGCGCCCCTGGCGGTGCCGTAAATTCAAATTAAGTCGCCCAACTTGCTGACAGTTAAAATCTTGGTAACAAAAATGTGCAGAGGAGCCCACAGGAGAGATCAGCACTGCACTGGGCCACACTGCGTATGTGTGATTTTGCGATTGTAATGGAGTGTGTATATGGGTGTGTGCGAGTGTGGTTGTTTGCACTTGTCTATGCCCATTTGCATCTGTGTGCCTTAGTTGGTAGTTTGTTGAGCATCACACGCAGTTGGTTTTGAATTTATTGCCGTAAAATGCAGCAGCTAAGGTATTCCCCAGAAGTGCAGATGGATTAAGTGAGCTCTTCCATGGGCCGGAGCGGGGCCGGGACTGGGTCCGGGGTATCGTTGTGTGCGTGTGATTGCGTTTCATTTTAATTAAATATTTTGCCAAGCTCTTATGATACGGCAACGGACAGAAAATGTCAAGGCCTTCTGCTCGTTTTCACCTTGGCTTTCCCCCCTTTTCCACCGCACTTCAGTCCACTTTCCATTTTCTACTTTTAGCTCTCAATTCCGTCCCGGTTCGAAAATGACCGGAGCCCCACTCACCGGCCCCAGCTGCGTGGTCAACTTTCATTGCTGCAATTTGGGGTCATCATTGAAATCAATAAACGCTGCCAAAGTGGTTCAAAGTGCGATTTTGAGGCACCACCAAGGGGCAGACTGGTGAAGCGGCCGACGGAGGGAGGCCAACGAGCACTTTTCCTGCCCCAGACAAAGTTGAAAGATTTCTCCCAGCACAGAAAAGTTTGTCTGACCAGGTCAGGGAATTGCGGCTAAATTATGGCCAATGTTTGGAGAGGGTTTTTCTATTTTTTCAATTTTCCGTCTCGTGGCAATTTCTTCAGACGACATAGGATATCAAGTTCACTCTTTCATTTCCGTCGCCGTCGTGCTTAACTTTACAATCAATTCCAGACCTGATTGCTCACTACACCCGGGCATTTAATAATAAAACTCAATTTCATTTCGCTTCGCTTTGTGCCTCGTCTTACTCAGGGGCTTGGACGGAAATTTGAAGCCAATTAAAAATGCATTCGACGGCAGCGCCAGGAAATAAGTGGCCGGGAAAAAGAAAGAGACAAATTGACAGGCGGGAGGAGAAAAATGTGACACAGAGCCGGGCACTGTGGGGCCCACCCCTTGATACCCCAGAGGCAAAACGGACCAAGGACCTCCAGTCGAGGGAATATTCACTAAAAGATGTCACCGCCGAGGTTGCCGAGGCTGATGCATTTTTCATGGAAATAAATATGATTGCTCTGATCTGTTCAATCGGGTAAATGGACAAAATCGACTATTTTAATCAACGTTTCGGGGTCGGACCGCCACAAGGCATACCGTATTTGGCACTGCCGGAAAATCAAACACTTGACGGGAGCCTTAAAAGGATTGCACTGCAAACAAAGGCAAGGCTTTTAAATCCGAAGCCCTCCAGGTATGTGTGTGTGTGTGGGAGGGTGTGAATTTGCCGGAAAAGTGCACGAGAAACGCCACTTTACATGCCAAATCGTAAATATTTTGCCATGAAAACAGCCCTAGCTCGAGCGCTTGGCAGCCCGGAGTGGAGTGAAGTCGTTTCATTTCAACCGTTTTTTCTTCTAATTTTTTTTATGCCATTTCCAGGACTTTTTTGTTTTTGTTTCATCCTCAACCTGTAACGGCAACTGTCGCCCGGACGATGGCAGCACGCATCGAGTGTGAATGAAGTGCGCTCTTGGGCGCTTTGCGGCGTTTTGCCGGAGTAGGAAATGAAAAACAGCGGAATAATACACAGCACAGAAATGCCGCTCCAAATGTTAGGTTTTTTTTTGTTTCAGCACACTTTTCTATGACACTTGGTGGCTGGTAGGGCGTGGGCACTGTACGGGTGCTGTTTGTCGAGCCGGTTGCCTAATGGCAAGCGACCGGAGGTGAGCGAATAGGTCCAGATTGGGGGATACCTTAAAGATACAAATTATAACCAAGGCCTGAAGAAGCTGCAACAAAAGTTATCACCATTTTTTAGCTACAACTTTAATCACTAAGAATTATTATTTTAATATTCAAATGCCCAATATACCCCACATCTTCCTCTAGGAATGAGCTCCACAGAAACTGACACTTTGTAATTATGTGATGTCGTTTTCAGCAGCTAAAAGCTGTGTGTTAGCCTCCTCCATAATGTGGTTGAAGCTTCTGCCTTTGGCCAAGTCAAGAGCAGCGTTCAAGGTAACCAACAAGAGCAGGCCAGACGGTGCTCTAGCTTTAATTGCAACTCCCATAAAACCCGGAGGGGCGCTTAAAGCAGCTCTGCTTTCCACAGTCAGCCCGAATGTTGTGGGAATACTCAACGACCGGATAAGAGCAAGAAAGCTTACCTCGCTTATTTTGCTTCAAGGGCTGTATTTTCTACACATACCTTGGTCTCAGCTGCCCATAATCAATTTAGATGCTTCCCATTCCGGGAGCATATCCTTTCATAACTGGGGCTGCAACTTCTTCGAACAAAACGGCCCTGTGCCTGGGGACAGAAACTGCATCTTGGCCCAGCCAGCTGGTTCAGATCCTTGGACTTGGACTTTGCTGGGCGGCAAGCTGGATGGCTGGCTGACTGCTTGCTTGCCTGCCTGGCCTTTCATGCTGTTGTTCATTTTTGACATAAACATTATGATGCATTCGGTCCAGTAATTTTTATTGTATATTTTTTTCACTTTTTCCTTGGCGACCACCAAGTCTTGCCCCTTTCCTGCGGGCTGTTGTTGGCAAACGGCTGCTCGCTTTAATATAACCAACCATTCCCCAGAGCCCTTTGCGGTCATTTTGCTTTTATTAAAAAGCAGGGAAGGCTCCCCGGCTCTGGATACTCAAGTATGGCATTGCTGCAGTTGTTTATTATGTGCAAGATTTCTCTGCTGTGAAAGGAAATTATTATTTTTCTCATATATTTATTTATGTCCGCAGCTTGGCCCGAGTGTGTGTTTTCCGGGCCCTTAACGCACAATAAATACGGCACAATATGGCCGGGGGCGGACACATTGTCCGGATGACTGCATACGGAGGACGTTTGGTTATTCTCTAATCAAACAAAATTCAATCACTCGAATTTCTTAGCATACTTTTCAGTCAATAGCGTATGGAGTGGGGTGAGTCGCAGGAATGATTTACAGTGCCTCTATTATTCATGTATTTAGGATCTTGTGCAAGGGACTTGAGGGAGCTTTCTTCTTGTGATTTTATTTTGTTTGATTACTTGTTGTTCCTGTCAGGATTTTGTTGTTTGAGTGTGTATGTCCTGGTGTATTTCCTTGCTGGCTTATTGCGTATGCAAATCCCCAAAAGCTCGACCAACTGGCTCGACATGCTCTGAGATAAGTGCATTTGTCAGTCATTCAATTTGCGTCCTGCTCGCTTGCTCCACGCTGATATTCGAGTCCTTGTCGTCGCACGCTTTCCTCCTGGGCAAAACACCAATTGTTTTCATTGATTTTATTTCAGCATTTCCCCCTTTTTCGAGTCCCAATGTGCTGACTTGTTGATGGCCATCAATTTGATGGTATATTGAGTTCAGTCGAAATCAAAAGAGTGTGACTAACAAGTTGGCAGCTTATAAATATTTACAGAAAGATATCCTCGCAAAAGTAACAGTATTTGCTAAAAATATAAATTTTCTATTTCTAGCCAATTTTAGACACTTGTCATACCTAAGTCTAGTCTTTAAGTTAATTAGAGTCTAAACTCTAGAAATATGCAAATTGATACGGAAACGGTATTCCATTTATGAATCGAGACCTAAATGCCCTACGATTGGTAATAAAATATTAGGAGCAACCATTTTTCACCCAAATTATGAAGTAAATTTAGGCGGAGAGTCTTGTAAGCCTAATAATCTCGTAAGCCCAATAAAAGTATTTGAAAATCCATTTGGAACCGTATTCGAATCAGAACTCCAATTGCTTGTGATCTGCATTTAGATTTCATAAAAATCTAGAAATGGAAATGGTGGAAATGGCTGCTTTTGAGACACTTCTTGTCAATATCTTTGTTGTTTTTCATCGGACTTCCAAAGGGAACACCATTTTCGAATTAGAACACCAATTGCGGTAGTGGGATACTCTATAAGAGTAATATAGAAACATAAAATGGTAAACTTAAATGTCCAAAGTAGCTTTGCTTCTGAAATTATTACTAAGTGTCTCTATCTTAAAACTAATCTTATTATGTTTAGTGTTTTTCAGTCAAGAACGTGCTGTTGCTTCTGGAGTGGCCGAAACGAACTTAAGTCCTTAGTCCTTCTCATTCTGTGCGTCTGTTTCTTTGGTGTCTGTGTGTGTGTTGCGGCATGTGTTTATGTGCGTGTTTACACATAATACTTTCATGCTTTTATTAGTGGCATAATGGGGGTCCCACTTTCGCCTGGTGGCGCGGCCATCCAATTAACAGAACATAAATCAAATTAACTACGACCGTGCCTGGGCCTCAGATTCGAGCGATAGCCGCTGACAGACGGCATTGATTTGCCAGCTAATTGCCAGAAAGGATTATGCGGCTCTTACACTCAAGGTCCGGCCGGACAAAGGGAACCGAAACAGGCTGCCTGAATCAACAGACCAACAAGCAGATAAGACGCCCACGGACCCGAGTCTTTGTTTCGCCGGAGAACAAAGGGAAAATCCAATGGCAGATGCATAAATCTTTAATGGAGATACCTCCCCGCGACCACGATTCCCCCTCTGCCCTAAATTGTAGTGGGCGTGACCGAGCCCAGCCCATTAAAACTGAAACTGAAACATGAATCCCGACACTCTTAAATAGATAATAACCAATCGACTGCATTTCCTAATTATGCCATCGACGGATTCTCCTCAAAAGCCCGAATTCCGAATTGGGATTTGGAATTCATAATGCAGCCAGGTGTCACGGACATCGAATATTCCGCATTTCTGGGGGAATTTTGGTATTTTGACACCTGCGGCTGAAATGTTTACACACGTCACCGTGCGGTTAAATGTGTTTCTGGTCAGTGACATTATTTGTAAGCCCGGCAAAAATGAATTTACAATGTTGTCATTACTGTAATGCAGAGGGAATATGATTAGCAGTGTTCGAGCATTGAACACGATAAGAATCCAAAGATAGAGTCTCAAGGGATCGGAGCCAATGAAATAAGAGATAGGCATGATTTGAGACCGATCCCCTGCAGCCTAAGTATGTGGTGCACTTGAAGCACTTAGGAAAGGGTCACATAGCATGTCAGCCTAGAGTTCGTTGATAAGTATTTTTAAATAGATCTAAGATTTTCATGTATCTTTCTTATAAGAGAATGGAATAAATAAAAACAGTTTTTAAACGGAACTTATTGGAGTAACACAAAAATTATTGGGCTCCTCTTAACAAGCAGTGTATTGCTATATTAATATAAGCATTATTTGTTACTGACTTTGTTACTGGCTAAGGGTTAACCGGATGAAACGGATGATATCTTCGAATATACCTATAGTTCCCTCCTGGGAACAGCAATTAGTTGGTTGCCGCGGAAACTTTGCCTCCCGGGCATCTGGCAAAGTTTCGCTAACAAAAATTGAAGCAACTCGAAACTTGGCAGAATTGCTTTTATAATGCGCAACTTCGCTCGCTTTCCGGCGACTAGACTAATAGGGCGTGAAAAGGAATGAAAGCGGGTGCTAGACAAAAATTTAATTTTCGCCGAGCAACTGTGGCAAATTAAATTCATGCTCGGGGTATAAGCAGCAGTGCATTTTTCAACTGCCTCGCCGGCGACACAAATGGCAACAAACTGTCAACGACAGTGCCCGAAAGGAGTCGACAGGCAGCCCTCCGCCTGCAGCTCTTATTTTCCACTGCCCTGCCTCACTGGCACCCGGTGGTGCCACACATGCATAAATGCGGCTCATGTGAAGAGGCGCTGCTGGAACAGCACGGTGAATGAGGGGTTCTGCAGAACCGCAAATAAATTCAACAGCAGGCAGTTAGCTCATATTTTCAGGGAACCACAGGATGCACACACCCAGACGCACACACCACCACCGCTTACACCCATCCCATCCATTCATTCAGAAAGAGAAATGTTAGCTGGTTGTTTTAGACTGGATCCCGAAATTCATTCACAGCTCGGCACGAGGAAAATAAAATATTTTCGCCTGCGAAGAGAAACCAAAAATGCACCAATTATTTATTTAAATTTTTGTCTATCACTAAACAGAACAACTTAATTGAGTTAATCAAGACTAAAGCAAATGCGGCCATAACTATTCAATTTTCAACTCTTGTGCTCTGTCAAAGACCGCAAATTCAATAAGTTCTATTAGAGGCAAATGAGTGAGTGCAGGATACGTTGACGAGCCAATTGGTAGATTCAAGATAAATGGATAATGGATAATACTATAACAATTCCATTGACTATGCCCCGGACACTAAACGCCTGTGAACAATGGGCCGTGTTTCCATTGCGGTTATTTGCATCCAACTTGTCACTCCTTGTGGCCCGGACAATGTTGGTGAGTAAAACAGCCTGCCCTGACTTAATTATTGCAATTAGAGTGCCCAAGGCAAAGTGCTGACCCAGATTGTGGCTCGTGCTGCACAATTAAATTGGAAACGTCGATGGCAAATCGCCTCAGCCAGGGTCAAGGCCTGGCCCATTCATTAGCCGGGCTAATGAGCTCCGGAGGAAGCTGCTCCTAAAATGGAAATTTATGTACAGGCATTGCATATGCAGACCAAAGCCAAAAAATATTCCCCATAAATCTCGATAAGGGGCAAGTAGTTGCATTTGCATCTGTTGTAGCTGCCACCGAACATAGACTTCCACTTGGGCTTGGACGATGGGAAGTTGGAAGCTCGGCAGCTAGCAGCTTGGCAACTTGGCAGCCCTGGCAGCCGCGTGCACTCAGCTAAATGAAAACGTGCACGATTTTTGCAAATAGTTTAGTGCCAGGCAACATGAAGCGCGTTATTTTATCTCTCTGTGGTGTGTGTTGGTGCATCCACATGGATGTGTCTGTGTGTGCAGCCACATAAAGTAGCAGGCAGCAAGATGCCGCAAAACTAAAGCAGGTTGCAACAGCAGCAAAAGTAGAAGACGAGTGCCGCATATCAAGCAGGAAGTTGCCGGGCGGGTTGCAAAAACCGTCGAAGTCTGTCCGCCTTTATTTTTATACCCGCTACTTGGTGATTACAAGGGTATATTGTTTATTTTATAGTGTTTATCTGTCCTCTTTTAGCTTTTCTGGTCACTTGACTGACACCGTTTAGTTTCAAAACAACTTTTTGAAGGTAGAGTGTTAAGGTACCAGGTATCTTACTGTCGTTGCCTCATCTTTATGGATGTATCTTCCCTTTTTTCCTTTGCCTTCCGTTGAGCGAAAGTGTTGTGGCAAGACAATGCCGTGCCGAAGCTTAAAGCAGCTGCTGCAAGTCTTCCACTCCAGCTCTTCCTCGATCCCTGGTCCACCAACAGTTTCGGAGCTGCCATGTAGGTCGGCTGTATGCCATGCCTAATTTCATCATTTATCAACTGTAAAATACATGAGCTGGCTGCCGGCGGCAACAAACCCCCTCGCCGCCAGAATTCGCTTCTCTTCCCAGCTCTACGCTCCACTGACAAATCTAAACAGGCATGTAATCATTTCAGCTGAGGTCTTAATGCCGCAACGCAACGCTGACACTGCCTGCAGTCATAGTCAGTTAGTTAAAGTCCATATATTCCTTCGGCCCAACTAAGAGGCTTTTCAGAGATAGACACAAACACATACACGAATGTATGCATATTTGCTTGTGCAACGCGGCGTATGCGCAATATTTAGAATGCGTGCTCGCTTTGTTGTCGCTGGTAAAGGAAGCCGTCATTTCCGAGGTCTTTTAAGTTATGTGGCTACAGCTCGGGATTGTAAATGGCAGCGTTGATTAAAATGTATAACAATGCATGTGTCTAGACAGGACATTCGAGGAAAATGCTTAACAGGGTGGAGCTAAATAATAAAAAGTAATTAATACTCTAAAACATTACCCAATACACTCCAAGATGGAGGAGACGGAGTCGTTAAAAATGAATGACAAAAATCAATCAGCTGACTTACTCCGAATGGAATAGTAACAGTTCAAAGGAAACACCAAAGAAAACCATTTATTTATTTAAGCATTTGAATTAGGAACTATCGTGTTTTTTTGAGAATCCTTAAGGTGGCCAAAACATCTGCTTATTGCCTGCATTTCATTTAATTCGCGGCACTTAACTTGAACTCCATTTAGTCAGTCTTACCAGATCCTCCGGATCCTAAAAGGGGGCGCCATCGTGGCAACATAACATTTTTCGCTGTATAAATATTTAAACGCTTAAAAGCTGGTAAAGACTCCACAGAAAAACTGGAGAGTTGGTGTTGCAAGCTGGTTGTGTGTTCCTGTTTTTTGCACACCCGCCCAGGCTGATTTTTCTGCTCTGCCAGGGTACAACATGAAGGCGATAATCGCATGGGGCTGAGCGCTTTATTGGCCTCGCTTATGCTCATAAAAGTCGGCCAGCCGAATGGACTGGCTGCATCCGTTTCGCACTGGAGATTTGGGGCGACTAATTGGAATTTGCAGCCAGCAATTAGGGTACTTGCAGGCCAAAAACCAGGACAAAGAGCAGCACCCCAGCTGACACTTTAAGGCCATTGAGTAGCGCATTTGCATTTGCACTTGCACTCGCATCTGCAGTCTTTTTCGCATTTGGCTTTCGCTTGTCTGGCCAGGCCAATAATAATAATAATAGCCAAACGAGCCACTGGGGCAGCAGTTGCACCGAGTAGCTGCTCATCCTCACCAGCCCCACCATGCGGTGCTGGCGGTGGATTCGGCATTAGTTTGCATTATCCTTGGACGTGGGGGCGGCGGTAATATTGTTATTGTTAGCATTATTGCGCTCAATGTGGCACAAAAGTTGCCTGCTTCACCGCCAAACCACAAAGTTGGTGCAGAACTTTCTGCTGTGCCTGCTTGACATATAAATTTTAATTTCCCCCTCCAAATCCCCGTCCGGTCGAGTGGGGGCGGAACTTTGCGGGCTGCCACACAACACAGAGCAAACAAACAGTACACCAGCACAATCTGAAGCAGAAACTAAAGTTGCATTGGCCACACACTCGAGGCAGCTGGAAGCCCCTGGAGTGGCCACTACACTATGAAAAGTGTAGCGGCCCGGGCAGCGGTTCAAGGCCGATGCCAGCATCAATTTATGAAGCCACAGGACCAGGCTAAAAGACAGAAGACAGCAGACAACGGACAGGCAACCGACCAACCGACCGACCAAACAGTGAAATGTAATTTATTGAGTCTGACGCTTGTCAGCGGCGTGTGAAGTGGCTGCCACCAGCATCTGGCAATTTATGTGGGCCAAAACGGGGACTACTTTCGGGACAACTTTCTGCTTATGCCGCCGAACCCTTTGTCAACTTTTGGGCTCGAACGGAAATGAAAAGCATTGGCAAACATTTGCGGAAACTACAGCCTGGTCTGAAATAAGCAGTCAGGCCTTAATAAAATTGCCAAGTTAGCAGCTCAAAGTGCTCCATCGAAAAAAAGAGCTCAAAATAGAGAGAAGTATATAAATTATTTACTAGATCAAAGTGCTATACTTCTAATAAAACACAATTCTTAGTGCACAGAAAAAAATTCGGTATTTTGGTTATTTTGTAAATGTTTTGTTTTTATTTATGCTCAATTTTTTGAATGCCAGACATTAGCAGTTCTGCGACAGTAAATATTTACATAATGTGTTAATATTTGCTAGACAATCATTTTTTTATCTGTGGGGTAGTAGAAGTGGAGCCGGAAAAGCCAAACGACATATTTAGCAGCTCCGCCCCTTCCGGGCCCATCAGTTGCTATCTTCATCTGGAGAAGGCACTGACTACCTCATCCTGTGCTTCCTGGACCAGCTCCTCCATCTCTGGCAATTGTCTTTTTACGGAGCCAGAGCCAGAGCCCGCAGCAAAGGCGAAAGACAACTGCGGCTTTTATTGTTTCCGCTGTTGACATTATCACGGCAGCGACACCTGCCGAGCTGGCTGGGTCGACGGGCATTTTATTGTTTGCCGCCTGATGCAATGTGACAGCACTCCCTTTCTTGGTGCCACTTCCTGCGGCTGTTCTTACCACCACCCAACAGTCCACTCCTCACCCTTCGCCCGCGTGCGACCGTGTTGCGTGTGAGAACCGCTGAAAGTCAATATTGCGCATACGCCGCATAGCACCATTAAGATAATTAAAAGCTGCCGAGTCACGTTGCAAAGGATCAGTCGATAAACATGCAAAATACGGCAACAAGTCAGAAAGGGAGACAGCCAGACAGAACGCTCCATTACCCATCTGCCGCTGAATAATTAGACAGCTTCCGCTTTCGTTTCCGCTTCCGGTGGCGTCTGCTCGCATAAATTACGTCCGAAGCTTCTCAAGGCCAGCTGAAGAAAAAAAGGGGGAATGGAGAAAAATGATTCTGAGGGTTTTCCATTTGAAAGAAAAAGTCCGTGGGATTGTCGCCTTTTGTCATCGCCAGTTGGCGGAAAATTGTGATTTAGTGCGCAGCATTCTTTTCAGCTTCCGGGGATCCCCAAATCAAAAGTGCATAAATATTGCCGGCTCGAGTTGCCGCATTGATATCATTTACATTTCCGAGCAACGCATTTACACGCCTGTCACTGGTTATATTTATTATGCATTTGACTGCAATTCAAGCCCTCTTTTGCGGGCCCTTTTTTATTCAGCATGCTGATGGGGGAAAAAACGTTAACTGAAATCCATCTAAATTACTTCGGAACGATGATTGGATGGCGATTAAAAAGATGGCAAATTGAGCACTACAATTTAATTACCAAAATTGACGGCTGCAATTTTGGGCAACCGAACCAAATTGCTCGACCGTTACATCGGGCGGCTAAAACAGGACGAAATAAACAACAGGATTGCGCCGCATGTCCCACAAATCTGGAGTCTCATGTCAAGGATTCGAACCTTTTTTATCGAGGAGGCGGCATACAATATCAAATTTAAAACTATAAGAGTAATAGTTTTAAAAATTGTACATTTTTTTAGAAAGTTTAGCGACTTTTCATAGTCTATTGGTTTTCATCTTTAATATGCTCATGTGTCGGTAGTCTGATATACCCGACATCCGGCTTGCATCAAAAATATTTCCGCCATCAACTCAGCAATGCAAACGCTTGCATTTTACGAGAACTGTTTATTTGGAATGCAACGATGCATTGTTGCCCCACTGATCCCATTTACTACCCCCCACCCTTCGGTGTATTTGGGGCAAACGTCAAAGGGACAACAGCTCCAAAAAAAAAGAGACCCGAAAAGAGGAGCCATAACCATTTTTTATGCAACGCTTTTTGCGGTTGCCGTTAACGCTGATTTATGAGTGTTAAGTTAATTTGGGCTGCCAGTCCCCCACCACCCGGCCTTGATTGGGCGTCGTCCCCATCCTCCGCGTTGCAGTTGCAGGTTGCTACCACTACTTCATCATTCTAGGCTCCGACTGGCAACATTTGCCGCCCCGTTCATGCATGTTTGAGCGATACTCCATGACTCCACGCTCTATGCTCCACACCGCTTGCAACCCCCAGCCGGAGGCACCCACGCGGATGCAGGATGCAAATAGAGGCGCCGTTGAAATGCACTTTGAGTTATAGTCAAAATATAAAACGCACAGTTGCATTTACGAGGCCATCGACTGCGCTCGGTCCAATGGAGAGCGATGGCATTTTACACCTTCGCCTGAGGGGGCAGTAAAAGGTTAAATGCTGAATTATCCGACATTCTTGCGGGACATGTGAGTTCCATTTTAACTACTATGTATGACCAATGTAACCAATACTTTTGTATGTCAATTCTCTAATTTGAATACAAGTTATTGCATTGAGTTTTATTGACATTTAAAACTAGCTTTTGAGCTTGAGAAAATATGTTTTTCAAAAAAACATGAAACTCATTTTTAAATAAATGCATCAAAAATGTATTTATTGGTCAAGATTCAACTAAAAAAATTAATAGATAATTTGCCTTATGACAAATAGAACGTGTTTCTATTACAATTTATTTAAATATTCTATTCTTGGGTTCATGGTTATTCTTACTTTTTATGGAATATGATGCTGCCATAATACTATGCAAGGATGAATTCAGTATGGATTGTTTCCTAAATGTTATACAAAACTAGGTACAAGGACATCCAGGTACATGAAAAAAATAAAACTCGCTAGATGTCGCTCTTAGCGCATGCGTGCTGATTTACATAGACTGAGATGACTAGCTGGCGACACTAAAGAAAGAGAGCACAATACTACAAATAGAAAGAGGCGGGCATATAATCAAAGGGATATTTTTTAAACATCCCGCCTAGCTTTTGGTTTGGAACTTTTCTTTGAACTTTTAATTATATTTGTTTGCTTATCTATTATTCACTATTATTCATATACTTATATACAATATATAATATACAATTATTGTTTAATATAATTGGCTCCGAGGCTATGGTATTACTGGACATCGTAAAATTCATAGGTTCTTTAAGAAGCCTATCGGATAACATGGCATTGTACACATGGCACGCCGTGGTGTTGTTATAATGTGGTATTAATTTCTGGTTGGTAGTAATTGATAAGAAATTTTTTTTAAAGCGCTTCCACACATTAAAGTATTATACAAGTTTTATGGGTTCATGATCGAATTCTGATTAGATAGTGTTCAGTCAAGTTCGGAGCTCCGACATGAGCGGACACAACACGTAAAAATGGAATTCCGCAAATTTTGGCTGGCGCTCACCATTTGTCTGTTCTTCTATTCTATCAAACTTAGCCATGGGGCTAATATTTTAGGGGTGTTTCCATACCGACTTCCGTCACATTTCCAGGTGGTTCGACCCCTGGTGAAGGCACTATCAAGCCGAGGTCACAATATGACAATAATAACCCCGGTAGGAATATTTGCCGACATTGAGGGAGTACGTCATATTCGCGTATCTAACCTAAACAAAATGTCACAGAGTAAGTAACAACAATACTTTGGAAAATCTAATTGCGAATAAGTCATGTGATTCATTATTTTATTATTTTGGTAGATCTCATTGAGTCGAATAAATTTTTGGATTTTTTCTCAAACAAATGGTCAGAGGCGTATTGGATTGCCTCAATGCTTTCCAATGTTTCGTATGGTGTTTTAAGTGACGATGGTGTCCGGAAGTTGCTCCATAATAAAAACGAGCGATTTGACATGATACTGCTCGAGGCGGGATACTTGGATGCTCTCTACGGATTTGCTGATCACTTTAACGCCACTTTAATGGGGCTCTCCTGTGTTATTCCCAACTGGAATGTTGACTTACTGGCCGGCAATCTAGCTCCCAGTGTCTATGAACCGATTATGCCCAGAGAATACAACTTTGACACTTCTCTAATGAGCAGACTCAGAAACTGGATCTATATCACGGAAGAAAAGCTTCTAAGCAATTTGGTTTTTAGGTCTGGTCAGCAGAAGTTATTCAACAAGTATTTCAGCCATTCCACAAAAAAGTTGAGCGAATTGCGAGCCCAATTTTCGGTGATTCTAATCAACAATCACTTCAGTATGGGACGGTGTGCGGGCCAATGTTCCCAATATTATCGAAGTGGCTGGCATTCACCTCAGTGAACCGCAGGAGCCATGTGATGAAGATCTCCGCAGATTCTTGGATGAGGCAGAAAATGGCGTTATTTACTTCTCCCTGGGGATGGATGTGCTAATTAAATTCTTGCCCAAAAGCATACAGCAACTTTTGCTGGAGAGCTTCACCCGGCTGAAACAGAGAGTGGTAGTGAGAAGTGATGTGTCTCCGATCCCCAATAACTCGGAAAACATATACGTCACATCTCATGCGCCGCAGAGGACAATTTTGGAACACCCTAATCTTCGGCTATTCATCACCCACGGAGGGATGCTCAGCGTAATGGAAGCCATCTATAGCGCAGTGCCAATACTGGGAATACCATTTTTTTTCGACCAGTTTGGAAATCTGCATCGAGTTCAGCAGGCTGGCATGGCGATAGTCCTCGACAATAATGCTCTCAGTGTCGATATTCTTACCAGTTCCATTCAGGAGTTGATTGAAAATCAAAAGTATGCTCGAAGAGCTAAGGAAATGTCACTCAGTTTCAGGGACAGACCTATGAGTCCTTTGGAAACAGCCGTTTGGTGGACTGAGTACGCTTTGAGAAATCCTGACATCAGACACATTCGACTTAATGAGGATGAGTTTCCTTTCGTACAATACTATGGATTGGAAAGCCTTTTATCCTTGGGTCTGCGATTTGGATTCGTGATAGGCTCTTTATTCCTATTGGGATTTAAAATTTATCAGAAAAGTTTCAATAGACAGAGGCAAGTTCTTAAAAGACATAAAAAAAAAGTACTTTATGCTCGAAATAACAAGTCCGACTTACAACTTAGGAAGAGTTCCCAATGGAATTAATACAACTAATAAGTAACAGACAACAAGTATAAAACGGCATTAAGAAAACAAAGCAACCTACTAGAGCTTACCAGAGTGAAATATTTTTGGTTATAGAAGAAAAAACTGTGTTAGCAGACTTCAAGCATTATCGTAGTGACGTAGTGAAGGCGTTGACAGAGTGAGGACACAACATCACCATGATCACTCCCATGGGAATGTTGGAGGACATCGATGGAGTTCGGCACATCAGGGTGCCCATGCTGAACACCCACATGCATGGTGAGTAACTTTCTATATAATAAAAATAATGATAAACTGCCTTTTTAGCAAATCATTGACATATGTTATTGCCGTTTATGTAAAAGTTTATGTAAAAGCAATAGACTTTTTCTGTAATCCACAGATATGGTGGAAGCGGACAAATTTCGGGACTTTTTCTCCGACAAATGGTCAGAAGGATCGTTGGTCGCCACCGTGTTCCACAACATCTCATACGCCATACTCAGCAACGATGAGGTCCAAAAAATGCTTAAAGACAGTAGCCAGCACTTCGACCTAGTACTGTTGGAGGCAGGCCACTTGGACGCTCTCTGCGGACTGGCAGAGTTCTACAATGCCACTCTGATGGGCTTCTGCTCCGTGCGTATCAACTGGAATGTGGACGACCTAGCTGGAAATCCGGCACCCAGCATCCTCGAGCCTATATCCCCCATGAGGTTTTCCCGCGATGACTCATTTCTGGGTCGACTATACAACTGGATACACATCTCGGAGGAGCGGATGGTAGAATACTTGGTCATAAGACCTTCACAACAACGATTTAAAAAATTTTTGGGTGGGGGGGGGGGGGGTAGAGATTGTTGATAAATTTGGGGGGGGGTTAAAAAGGGGCGGGGGGGGGGGAGGGTGTGGGGGGGGGGTGTTTTTGGGGGGGTTGTTAAGGGGAGGGAAAAGAAGGGGGGCCACCACTAACCAAACGGAAAATATCTACAGGCTTTCCCATGCCCCGCAGCGGATGATTCTGTCCCATCCAAATGTTCGGCTCTTCATCACAAACGACGGACAACTGAGTATGATAGAGGCGATTGACAGCGGAGTTCCTATGTTCGGACTGCCTTCTTTGATCAGTTTAGTAACATGCATCGACAATTACCGAAAGATAAGCAGTGATTAGAATTATTATTAAATATATTTACTAAAATGAAGGAAATTCTAAAAAAACTATTAATAAAGTCTCTCGGTTTTAAAGCTATCGACTTAAAATTTTACACACAACCTTTTTTTTTTTTGTACAGCCTTCAAGGCATATACATAAGTCGAAATGGCCGAGATCAACATGATGGAAATCATGATTTTCTCCTGAAAAAGTGCGATCGTCGCTATTCCCACACTTTTTGGCGAATATCTTTACTATTTCGCATCCGATTCAAAAACGGAATACCGTTTATAAATCGGGGAACTATTCACCGTTAAACTGCATCATAAAGATCCCAAGAATTCCAACAATTTAATTTTGGCCCCATTTTTGGCGAAAATCATGATGGTACCCCTTGGAAAAGTGCGATCGTAGCTTTTCTCACACTTTT